>JAUIMM010000654.1:1200000-1590000 GCA_031769625.1 Taudactylus pleione
AGCCACGCCCCCGGCACGCCCACCAAAGGGGGCGTGCTGACAATCACCATCGAGAGCACGCCCCTTTTGCTGCGAGACCCATAACGACGGCTTGGCCGTCGTTATTTGGGTCTCGCGCATGCACACTTGGGCAACATCGAGCGGGTCTGAATCAGGCCCAGAGTGAAAAGTGATAAGGTGCCAGCCAATCAGCTCCCAACTGTCATTTTTCAAACACAGCCTGTGAGATGACAGTTAAGAGCTGATTGGCTGGCACCTTATCACTTTTCACTTTGTCTCCTAACACTGCTTAGTAAATAGACCCCTGTAGTGTTTAAGCATTTTTGCTGGGTTTTTTTGCAGTGTGCTAAAGGGAAACTTTTTTTCTGTAGTTTAGAAGGAGATGCATCAATCCTTAGAGAGAGATAAAGTGAAGTGAAATAAAGTATCAACCAATCAGCCTCTGTCGTTTACAGGCAGTGCTTGAAAAATGACAGGTAGAAACGGATTTTTTTGGTACTTTGTTTCTCTACTTTTTCTTAAGCTTTGTTGCATCTCCCCCTTGGTAAGAAAAGATGCCACCACTGGGCATGTGCAGCAGCTCTGTTCAGTCCCTTATACTGCATGTTCTGGCCACAATTTCAGTACAGTTGTGCTATAAACTACTGTCCCGTACGGAGGGGGGGCTTATTGTGGGCAACTGGAAACCCCCATTGCATTTGCCTTTGTTGCCAGCTACAAGATCAGCACACTCATCTCCTGAAACAGGATGGGCCTCTGAGAACATTCTGATGATGTGATTGGCTGAAGGTTACTGTCTTCCCACCTATTTTAAGTGGGAACATTCAAATGCCTGATGAATAAAAATTAATAACAATAAGGTGCTCGGGCCCTTGTTGAGCATATCTTAAAAAAAAAATGGTTAAGTCAGTGAAACATATCCTTCTAGCACTAAAAAAACTGTATTTAACTTAAGGATCTATCCTATTAGGTGCGAATTGCGAGTAGCAAGTTTGTTTCTTGAAACTCGCAGACTTTGCACTAATGTGAGCTCCCGAGAACTCTCCAATCCAATTATTAATGCCTATTCGCGGTACTCGGTACCATCCAGGACCCCCCAAAATGTATAATTTCGTCAGCAGGTCCGTATAGAAGGCTGTTTGTGGGCATAAGGAAGGTACTGTAGGTTTTTAAATGATGTCAAATGGCTGAGTTGTGGTTTTTTTTTAAATACAAAACAATTATAAAAAGCAAACTTTTTTTGTTTAATCTCAAAGAATTAAATGAAAAATGCAATAAAAAAGTGATTTAAGTGATTTTTTTGTCTCCTAGCACTGCTTAGTAAATAGACCCCTTAGTTTAATGGGACCAATGTTGGAAGATGATATGGCCGCATAAGCTTTGATCGCTACTATCTAGCCTGCCAGATAGAAGTCTTGAGCCAGTCGTAGGATGCTGACAATAAAGTTATGATAAAGAAAGGAAAAGAAATAAGCTCCATGTGAGTAGATAACAAGAATTTTTATATATTCATTTTATCATAAATATGTTAAAAAAAACCTGTAGCCTCCACATGGAACAGAGGTAGTTCCACCACTGTATTCTATTGAAGTCACAGAGACAGAGAACCAGGTTTCACTGCACATTCACCGGCCCCCACACAGAACAGCAGAGAGGGGGTAGCTGGAGGACAACATTTTTTATAATACTGTATATTTTAAAGATAATTAAACAAGGTGTGTTGCTCACAAGTATGAACCATACAATATGGTGAATCTCATGGTCAGGAAGTCTAAGATCTGGCACACTGATGGTCAGGTTAGAGCTTGTAAGGGTGAGACAAGGCAAATCCAATTACAGTCCTGGGTCTGGTACACTAATGGTCAGGTTGAGTGGGCACACAGAAATCCATAAAGCAGCAGGTAGAAGGGTATTAAAAAGGAAGCCAAGATACAGTAACATGATATCGGATACAAAAGTGAGGTATGCACGTTCAGGAACACATGAGGCAATCACCTAGCATTGATTGCTAGGTGAGATCTCAATTTATGGCACAAGCAGGTGTGGCACCAATTTTCGTCAGGCTGCCAACTTACAGTACATGTGCGCATTGGAGAGCATCCTGGCCAGGATGTGCCTCTCTGCTGCCATCAGCAAGGGTGCTGACATGCCTAGCCCATAGTGTCTTGCCTGCTTCATAAAGTAAATAACCTGGACCATACCAGAACACAGGGGCATTGCTGAACATAGCGCTGAAGGTGATAAATATTTTTTTTTTCAGGGGCATATATTGCTGGGCCCCATGGCAAAGCCTTGTGCGAAGGTGTTTTATCTGAGGAGGGGGCCTGTGTGCAATCCCCAGTCTTCACTGCACATGCGCCAGGGTAGGGAGAGGCATGGAAATTACTAACGGACCCAATCCTTCGATAAAACACCTCTGTACGCAGAGTGTTTTTACACGGCTGCCACCAGGGGAGTATGGGCCTGAATCAGATCCGGACGCAAGTGGCCGTTCGCTCGTTCGGCGTACGAGCGAAAAAATTTAAATTCAAGCGCTCGCTCGTATGTTCGCTCACAGCTAATCTTCCGCCCCATAGTCTCCCAACCCCTCCTCTAGCTAGCGAACGTTCAAAATAGCGACCGTCCGTCTCCTCTTTGGTTGCAGGGAACGCTCGCACAAGTCAATTCCGGAAGTGGCCCTGTCAGTTTTCGATTGCCTGCTATTTCATTCAGCAAACATACTTGAATCGAATAATGGCAATCACTATATTAATTACCTTAATTGGTATTCACATGTTTGCAATCCTTTTTTTTTTTCAATGTCAATAAACTTTATTATTTGTTAGTGTGTGTCATTGATTCCGTACGGTTGGACCAAGGGGATGGTTGTTCAAAATTAAAAGTTTATTTGAATGCTACTATTGTTTTGCGTTTTTTTATATGAAGATTTTTAATCTTTTTTATTAATATTTAAATTAGCTTACGCATGTCACTGCATCAAGCCTATCATAACTCACATTATATTTGTGAGGGTGTAGGTCACATGACTCATACAATAACCAATAGAATGCTTTCTGTTAATTTACAAAGTACATTAGCCAATCAAATTTTTTCTAGGACCTTTATTAAAACTGTTTTGTGTAAAAAAAATCATTGCCATCATGAGAGCCGCAGCTTTTTGTCGCCGTGAACTCCTGGTCCTCACTGATGTGATGGACCAGAGAATAACAAATTCCACTGGCCCCATCACTAACCTCCGCAAGCGGCTTGCCTACGCGGAGGTGCGGCACCGCCTGCGTACGATCGGCTACCGCCGAAATATCGGACAGCTGGAAAGAAGGTGGTCCGATCTGCGGCGCCGATCCCCATGCCTGTTGGCCAATTTGTGTCAGCAAATACTGGAAAGTAAGTTTTTTTTTTTTTAAATTTAAAATGTAAGCATACCTGCGTGTGCATGTTTTCCGTATAGCCCTGTTTCTTTATTTTGGACATACCTGCGTGTGCATGTTTCCCATATAGCCTTATTTCTTTATTTTGGACATACCTGCGTGTGCATGTTTCCTGTATAGCCCTGTTTATTTATTTTGGACATACCTGCGTGTGCATGTTTACCGTATAGCCCTGTTTTTTTTTTGGGTGTCTAAATTTTGGATTCTAAATATTAAATATGTAATAATATACATTTTGCAACATCATTTAGGGGCTGAGCGCAGACTACGACGTCTCCAACATCACCGACGTCAGGCTCGTCCCCTATCCCCCACTCCCACCCAAACATCCTCTCCCCACTCTTCCCCAAATTCCCCCTCCACCCCAGACCTGGCAGACCATGAGGCCCCTCCCTCTCCTCACATTCCCATCCCTCCAACTTCACCCTCCCCTCTACCCCCCCTCTCTTTTCCTCACCCTCCCCTCCACCCCCCCTCTCTTTTCCTCACCCTCCACTTCCTCCCAAATCACCCCTCCTCCATCCATGCAGCACTGGCCCACCTCTGAGGAGGAAGATTTCGGGGCTCCTGGCCCAGTCAGCATTATGCCCGGTATGTTTCCCTTTTAAACTATGGTTGCTTTTGCATTTATTGGTTTTTTGGTGATGTTGTCCTTTTGCCTGTGCAGTTCCAAATTGTAAAGTAGTTCTAATGTTTTGGATATATATCTTTGTGAAACAATGTCTAGGATGTTTTCCCCTTACACATATGACACATGTCCAAACAATCATACTTGTGTCTTTCTTGTTTACGGTACCAACAAATGTAGTATTTTTGCGTAGTTGTCCCTATTTTTTGTTGAATTTTGATGTAAAATGTGTTTTTTGTTTTTTTTACAACAATCTTTGCGTTTGGCATTACTTTTGTTTTTGTAGATGTTTTTTTTCTCGTTTTTTTGTTTAGTCTGATTTTTAAGTTGTTTGTTAACATATAAATTAAGGTGTCATTTTAGTAATCCCCACATTTTTTAAACCCACAGAGGACCAGAGGCGTAACGAACAACTGTATGCAGGCTTGCAGAGCTTGAGGGGCTATGTAGTTAGCATGCTAGTGGTCTTGGATCATCTGTTGGCGCTCCTGCGCCACTAATTTTTGTTTTTTCACCCAAAAAATGTTTTAAAAAATAAAAGATATTTTGATTTATTTAAGTCTCATTCCTTGTCTGTAAATCTTAGATTGTTGAACCTTACATAAGTCTACTATTTTACCATGAGGTTTTAAGTAATGTAAATTGGATTGTAGAAAGCTCAAGTAAGAATGTAAGCTGGCACATTAAACACCTAACAATACCAATAGGTTTGTAGAATTAACGGCAACAATAGTTTGTTCTTTTTTGGGGGTAACGTAAAAATTAAACCAAACCTGCTTAGGCCTACATTGGCAAACAGACTGATTCACCATAATACTTTTGGTGTTTGTTTTTAGCCACAAAGCAGGGTCAAAAAGATTACAATTTAACACATTACAGGATTAGCCATTAAGCAAGTTTGCCTTTTTTGGACCAGGTTACACTTGCTTGTAATTTACCCAGGAAATGTTTGTTTAACGGTAAAAAAAGTTTAATGCACACAAATAATAAACACCAAGTGATTTGTCACAATTAATTCACACAATGAAAACACACACAAAAATTCAAAACACACCCAAAACAACAGAAGTAAAACAACAATCAGGAACTGTTTGAAGAAGTAGCATGCCAACATGATTCCACAAATGAGGCGAAGAAATCATTGTTCCCGAAGTTATATCCAATGTGTCCACATGAAGTCATTTTTTGGGATCAGGTAGTAGGCTTCGTTTTTTATGGTAATTTTATGGAATAAAAGAAAAAAAAAATTAAAATTGTACATTAAAATCTTACATGTCTACATTGTGTCAATTAACTTAATTTTGGAAAATAATTGCCTAAAAAATCTGGCCACAATGTCATCGTGTATGGCCCCCCCACATACTGACCTCCGACCAACCTCGGGGGGGCCATCCTCAGGCAAGGCATCCTCTGGCTGCATTGGGACACCACTCCTTATGGCGATGTTGTGAAATATCCCACACAGGACCACAATTTTCGAAACCATAGCCGGCAAATACATGAGCTCACCACCAGAGCGGTGGAGGCATCTGAATCGGCCTTTTAAAAGGCCGATACAGCACTCCACCACCTGCCTGGTGGCTGTAAGTGCGGAATTATACTCACTTTCTGGCCCTGGTGTGGGAACCAAATAAGGAGTGAGCAGCCAGGGCGTGCAAGCGTAACCACTGTCTCCTGTGAAAATATAAAAAAACCCATCAGAACCATCATGTAACAAGCTTTGCATTGGTTTCAACAGAAGGTTTCAACTTACCCAGAAGCCACGCATCACCAGCTTGTAGGTTGTCTAATTTGTGCCAAATCCCTAATTGCCGGATGACGAAGGAATCATGTGCACTGCCGGGGAATTTGGCATTCAGGGACAGGATCTGGAGGGAGGCATCACATACCACCATTACATTCAGTGAATGAAAGTGCTTGCGGTTCCTAAAAATAGCCTCCAGCCTTGCTGGAGGCTGAAGTGGTATGTGAGTGCCATCCACAACCCCTATGATGTGTGGGAAGCCAGCTATTTGGTAAAAATTCGCCTTCACCACATTAAGGGTACCCATATCCAATGGCATTTTAAGAAAATGATGGAGGTGTTTAAAAAGGGCCTCCATCACTGCCCTCAGGATCCTTGAAAAGGAGGATTGGGATATTCCCGCAACTATTCCCACAGTGGCTTGAAAGGATCCTGAGGCACAAAAATGTAACACCGACATTAATTGAGTAAGTGGTGGTATTGTTGTAGGACTGTCAATTTGCCGTTCAAGATCACTCTGTATTAATGAGAGAGTGTCTATGATGATTTGGGGCGGCAGACGGTATCGCCTTAACACCTCATCATCTGGCATTCCAAAAAGGGTGACACGTGTTCTATATATCTGGGGCCTTGCACGCCTACGAGGCCTATGCCTGGGACGAAGTTGAGGTTGGTCGGGTTCTGGAACCATGGCCAATATAATACGACCAACATCAACCTGAAATGGTAAGCCAGGTAGTTATTGTTTTAGACAAATGTGTAAAGAAAAATATACTTATCTTTTCTCAGAAATCCAAAGATGCTTACAGGCCTGGGACGTGTCATGTGCAGAACAACCTACATTTCAAAAGTAGAAAATATGTTTAAGATTAATTAAATAAAATATGATTGGAAACAAATTTTTTTCGTGAAAAAATAGAGAAGGGAGCACACATTAGTTCAGAAAATAGTACGCTACATTTAGTGTTAAGACATGATTTTACACAGAAAATTTCTAAAAACATTAGTTCGCAAAATAGTACGCTACTTTTACAGTTAAATCAAGACACATTAGTTCGCAAAATAGTACGCTACTTTTACAGTTAAATCAAGACATTAGTTCGCAAAATAGTACGCTACTTTTACAGTTAACTAAGGACACATTAGTTCGCAAAATAGTACGCTACTTTTACAGTTAAATTAAGACACATTAGTTCGCAAAATAGTACGCTACTTTTACAGTTAAATAAGGACACATTAGTTCGCAAAATAGTACGCTACTTTTACAGTTAAATCAAGACACATTAGTTAGCAAAATAGTACGCTACTTTTACAGTTAAATAAGGACACATTAGTTCGCAAAATAGTACATAAATTTTACAGTTAAATAAGGACACATTAGTTCGCAAAATAGTACGTAAATTTTACAATTAAAACCACTCAAACATTAGTTCGCAAAATAGTACGCTACATTTAGTGGTAAGACATGATTGTTCCCAGAAAATAAACAACATTACTTAGCGAAACATATGCTAAGACCATCACATCGAATTTGTAAATTCATGAAACCAAAAACACTTACCAAAAACAGACAAATATCCCTAAGTTCAAAAACGTCACTGGTTCAATGCCAAACTAACTGTAAAACAAAAAAAAAATGATTACAAACATTTGTAAACTATTTACTATTAGATTTTACGGTGGTTTTTTAAAATACTTACTCAAATATTCAAATAAAAATAGCCAAACAATAAAAAAAAAGCGAACGGAAAAGAAAGAAGTTAGAAAGAAACCAAAATATCACGCAAAAAAAGTCCTCCTTCTACTCAATAAGCCAACAATCCACTCCAATGCAAAACCTCCAACAATCAACATGCCACATCGACTCGAGTCACACCAAGCCATAAATTGTCTTTATTTTCCCGCTCAAATTAAGGACGGACAATAGGAGTGCACAGTCAATGATGCAGCCGAATAATGCTGACGCATGTATAAAAACGTCACTGAAAACCCAAATCGGTCTGCTGTAGTGAGACCTGAAAGTCCAAAATGACTACAGAGCAGCAAAGCACTGGCCAAGAGGCGCCAGGTAAGTATTTCTCTTTTTTGGGCTAAAGGATTATGTTTAACAATAATTTTGGGAACATTTTACATTATAAATTTTAATCCCATTTTAAAAAAAGGTGTGGAGGATGCCATGGAAGAGGCTGCTGGGCCTAGTAGGCCAACTAAACAAAAAAAAAAAAAGGCAGCCACAATTCACAAGAAAGGAGATGGAGGTTTTGGTGCAAATGTGCAATGACAACCTGCCACAGGCAGCAAGGAATATGGGTGCAAGCCAGAAATGGAAAATGTGGGATGACATAACCAGTGGTGTCAATAGGGTGGGTGATTTTGAACGTTCAACCTGGGAGGTCAAACGCCGGTACGTAAAAACTACATTTTAGTAAAAAGTGTTTACAGGTCCAAATACTGCAGGAATAATGCCAACTTTTTACCCCACAGATGGAGCGACTTCAAATATCGTCTTAAGCAAAAACTGGCTGATAGGGCTAGGCATGCAGGGGGGACAGGTGGGGGTCCCACCCCTGTGTCACTGGAGCTCACAGATTTGGAGGAGATGGCCCAGGGATGTGTGCAGGATGAGGAGGTGTTTGGCGTGTCGAACATGGATACCGACATGCCAGACTTTGCGGCTCCTCATGTTGCCCCAGGTAAATGTTGTAATGTTAACAACTCAGAAATGTGTTTGGGACAATATCTAGATTATAATGTTACTCTTTTCTCTTTTTTCTCACAGAGACACAGGCAGATGAGTCTGCTCCAGAGGGGAGCTTTGGCCGCAGAATTTCTGCTGGCTCTGCAGGGGAGGAAGCAGTAGATCCGGCTGGGGACCCTGTGGCTGACAGTCCAGGGCATTCCCCCTCGCAGGCAGTGGGCCTCCTCACTGATCTCAATATTAAAACGGATCAGCAGACCGAGATTCTGCAGAGGCTGGACGCCAGTCTGCTACGGGTGGCGGACGCCCTGGAGCAAAGTGCTGCGGCCAACGTGACCATTGCTAAGGCCCTGGCGGAAAATACTGGGGCCAACGTGCGAATAGCAAATGCCCTGGAGCAGCTTGTTCGCCAGCACATGTTGGAGCCGGCCTCCCTTCCTGCCGGAACATCAGGACCCTCCACTTCTGGCACAACAACAGCCATCCCTCCAAATGTGCTTAGCCCTATGCCTAGTCCAGAGGACACAACATCTGCCTCTGGCCAGGCCAGCAGAAGGACATCCCGGACCCGTTCAGGCTCCCTCCCTACCCCGGCCAAACGGGCCAAAAGGCGATGACAGCACTGGCTAATTTTCCCACAATCCTTCTCTGAGTTTGCCCCATATTCCTTAATGCCCAAAACCTCCCTCTCCTTTCTTGTGAATTTTTTTATAATTTTGTTTGTTTGTGGATTTCAAATGCCACTTATTTTGTTTGTGTGTTTCTAAAATCATTTGTTATTTGTTTTTACGTTATCAAGTTTTTATTATTTACTAAATTTTTTTTTTTAAAAAAACAACAACAAAAAATTAAATACTGTTGAAAATCTGCACAATTCTATTGTTAATTTATTCAAAAACTGGTTAAAAGGTAATCCCGCAAACAAAATTACAAACAATACAACGGAAATCTAAACATTATTTTTGAATAAAAAAACCAAGGGTTAAAAACAATTATGAGTTTTAATTAACACTTAGCAAAAAACAAAAGGACGATTGTTTTCTTGGCCCCTAAAAAATGTTGAAAAAAAACAAACATGCGTACAATATTGTTGCCCTAAAAAAAGAAAAAATCAAATTTGGAAAAAACATGCAAATTTAAAATAAATTTGTAAGCTAATTGATTGTCTAACCCAGAAATTAGCAGCTGAGTAGTTCACCTGTGTACGGTTTTTTACTACTAAAAAAAGGCTATTTGCTAAACACCTTACAAGCATTTTTGCCATTCAAAACTCAATTGATAAATCGGAATACCATCGATGTGCCTCGGGAAGGATGAAGAGACCATCATCATTGCGGTAGAGTATACCAGACCACAAGCTGAGCGAGCAGTTTTAATGGAAAGTGGATCAGACAGTGATGTAACACTTGTTCCGTTCACATTGGCCGTTCGCATCAGATAATTTATGTACGCCCAAAAAACGCCTCGACACGCCTGCGTTTTCCCATCTCCACCCCCGTCACCGCCCCAAAACGGACAGTTCTGTCAATCACATTTGACATGTCACTTCCTGTTCGCTATTCGACGAACGACTGAAAAATGATTGCAATCAGCCGTACGCACATGCGCACTTTTACACCGACGCATGCGTGGTTTTACAACATTGGATGACTACGAGCGTACGGCCGCTTACGAGCGGCTCTGAATGAGGGCCTATGTTCAATAGGTGCAGGGTGCGCAGTATGAGCTCCTGTGGGGACCGTGAGTACGGTGTTAGGAGAGAGTGCCCTGCAATCTCTGTCTGTCCGGGGATAGGACCTCGGACTGTCAGAGGCGGTACCTCCAATCTTGTGCGCTACTGCACATGCGCAGTGTGTCCATGCATATTCAACTCCATCCTCCATGTTAGAAGGACGTGCCCCTGACAGTCTCCAGCAGGGCCGTCTCTACCTATAGGCTAAATGGGCAGTTGCCCATGGACCCAAGGATTCGAAGGGCCAGTGGCCGATAGCACCCCTACCTCCCATTGCATAGCTGCCACCGCTGAAAGTCCTGCATGTGGAGGAGGCAGAGGCGGGTACCGGCTCAGGGGGGTACCTAGCGGCAGTGCAGCCAGTGCATTGCACCTGGGCCCGCTGTGGTGCAGGGGCCCATAGCCACCGCTGCACCACCGCTAGTGTCCCCTGGGCCCCAAGTGTAGGGCAGACCGCAGTGAGAGCGGTCTCCCCTACACAGTATACAACACACAGCCACCAGCGGCGGCTGTGTGTTTGTTATAGCAGCCAATGAGAGTCAGACAGACTCTCATTGGCAGCTGCAACTTACACGGAGGGAGCCAGCTGGAGCTCACTGAAATTTGTTGTACTGTACATGTTCAGACTGTAACTTGTGGTTTTTTCCTGTAAATGACTTCTGTTTTTCTGCCGATAGCCAACACCCCCCCCTCCCCCGGGACAGCCTCCACCGATAGCATCCCATCCCCGGCAGGGGATTGCTTAATACGGGCCCCAGTGCATTGCTTTGCCCAGGGGTCTGCACTGCTGTTAAGACAGCCCTGGTCTCCAGCGATACTCCAGTAAAGACAGCGCTATATGATCCTGGCTGGATCTGGCACATACATTGAATGAGTGCTGCCTACCTGTTATACATACCTGTGTCACCCTGTAAACCTGTTCTGCCAGGTTAATATTGTGTAGCTTCCCACCGAAGAACTGGTTAATACTGGCTACTAGGGGTGTGCACCGGCCACTTTTCGTGTTTTGTGTTTTGGTTTTGGATCTGGATCTTTTTTCGTGTTTTGGATCTGGATTGGTTTTGCCAAAACCACCCTTCCGTGTTTTGGGTTCTGGGTTTTGTGTTTTGGATCTGTATTTTTTTTGAAAAAAAGCATAAAAACAGCTAAAATCACAGAATTTGTGGGTTTTTCTGCTCCTATGCTATTATTAACCTCAATAACCTTAATTTCCACTCATTTCCAGTCTATTCTGAACACCTCACACCTCACAATAGTGTTTTTATGTCCAAAAGGTTGCACCGAGGTAGCTGGATGACTATGCTAAGAGATACGAGTGGGCGGCACAAACACGTGACCCATCTAGGCGTGAAACTGCAGTGGCAGACAGGATGGCAGTTTGAAAAACTAGGCCCCAAACTGTACATAATGCAAAGAAAAAAAAGAGGTGCAAGATGGAATTGTCCTTGGGCCCTCCCACCCACCCTTATGTTGTATAAACAGGACATGCACACTTTAACAAACCAATCATTTCAGCGCCAGGGTCTGCCACACAACTGTGGCTGAAATGATTGGTTCGTTTGGGCCCCCACAAAACAAGCTGGCAATTAATCTGTCCCTGCACAAACTGGCTCTACGGAGGCAAGATGTCATCCTCATCCTCCTCATCCACCGATTCCTCACCCTCTTCAGTGTGTACATCCTCATCCTCACAGAGTATTAATTCGTCCCCGCTGGAACCACAGGTCCCTCTGTAGGCTGGTCTCCCTGGAAGAGTTGATAATTCATTTTATGAACATCATCTTCTCCACATTTTGTGGAAGCAACCTCCTACGCCTTTCGCTGACAAGGTTCCCGGCTGCACTAAACACTCTTTCGGAGTACACACTGGAGGGGGGGCAACTCAGGTAAAATAGAGCCAGTTTGTACAGGGACCTCCAAATTGCTTCTTTTTCCTGCCAGTACAGGTACGGACTGTCTGACATGCCTACTTGGATGCTGTCACCGATGTAATCCTTTAACAGACAGACGCACGCTTGTCGCTGCTGCTTTGAGGATGCAAGTGCGGCTACAGCCCACACAATTCACAAAGACAGAAAAAAAAAAAAGAATATTTTTATTGTTTGTGGAGCGCACTTTGAGGGTTACACCACCCTTTAACAGACAGACGCACGCTTGTCGCTGCTGCTTTGAGGATGCAAGTGCGGCTACAGCCCACACAATTCACAAAGACAGAAAAAAGAAGAATATTTTTATTGTTTGTGTAGCACACTTTGAGGGTGTCACCACCCTTTAACAGACAGACGCACGCTTGTCGCTGCTGCTTTAAGGATGCAGGTGCGGCTACAGCCCACACATTTCACAAAGACCGAAAAAAAAGAACAATATTTTAATTGTTTGTGTAGCACACTTTGAGGGTGTCACCACCCTTTAACAGACAGACGCACGCTTGTCGCTGCTGCTTTAAGGATGCAGGTGCGGCTACAGCCCACACAATTCACAAAGACAGAAAAAAGAAGAAGAATATTTTTATTGTTTGTGTAGCACACTTTGAGGGTGTCACCACCCTTTAACAGACAGACGCACGCTTGTCGCTGCTGCTTTGAGGATGCAAGTGCGGCTACATCGCACACAAGTCACAAACACATTAAAAAAATAGTTTTTTATTTTTTGGAGCACTTTGAGAGTTACACCACCCTTTAACAGACAGACGCACGCTTGTCGCTGCTTCTTTGAGGATGCAAGTGCGGCTACAGCCCACACAATTCACAAAGACAGAAAAAAAAAGAACAATATTTTTATTGTTTGTGTAGCACACTTTGAGGGTGTCACCACCCTTTAACAGACAGACGCACGCTTGTCGCTGCTGCTTTGAATATGCAAGTGCGGCTACAGCCCACACAATTCACAAAGACCGAAAAAAAAAGAACAATATTTTTATTGTTTGTGTAGCACACTTTGAGGGTATCACCACCCTTTAACAGACAGACGCACGCTTGTCGCTGCTGCTTTGAGGATGCAGGTGGAATCTAGACGGGATTTGGAACCGGGGACACACTACCTCCATCAATTGTCTAAATCCCACTGCACTAATGGCAGATACCGGACGCACGTATAACACCAACATAGCAGTCAAGGCCTCAGTTATACGTTTTGCTTCAGGATGACTGCTGTCGTACTTCATCCTCATCGCTAGGGACTGTTGGAGGGTCAATTGTTTAGTAAAAGTAGTGATGTTCCTACTTCCTCTCTGGGATGATGAACAACTCCCAGCAGCAGCAGCAATAGCACTAGGAGGAAGTGGTTCTTGATCTTTCCCTATTTTATTTTTATCGGAGAAAGTTTGGTCCTCCATTTATGTTATATTGATATATACGTGCGGCTAAAGCGCACACAAACACAGAAAATATTTTTTTATTTTTGCTGGAGAGTAGTGCACTTTGTGGGTTACACCACCCTTTAAGAAATGAGCCAGCCGACTCTTTACTTATGGGACACAGGCGCACGCTTGGCGCTGCTCCTTTGTTGATGCACGTGCAGCCACAGTGCACACAAGCCACAAACACAGAAAATATTTTTTTTTTTGGTTTGGAGTGTACTTTGGGGGTTACAGCACCCTTTAACGGTCAAGCCAGCTGGCCCTTTACTTATGACACAGGCGCACGCTTGGCACTACTTTGTTGATGCACGTGCGGCTACTGCTCACACAATTCACAAACACAAAAAATAATTTTTTTTTTGGTTTGGACTGGAGTGTACTTTGGGGGTTACAGCACCCTTTAACGGTCAAGCCAGCCGGCCCTTTACTTATGACACAGGCGCACGCTTGGCACTACTTTGTTGATGCACGTGCGGCTACTGCGCACACAATTCACAAACACAGAAAATATATTATTTTTTTAGCACTTGGGGGGAGCACCCCTGATGGACAGAGCACCCCCTGGACAACACTACGGCACCCCTTTAGGACTGGGACACTGCACAGGACTTTGGAGTGGACACAGCCCCTATGGAGAACTGACTGCACAACACAGTCCAGCCAGCCCCTATGGACTTTGAAGTAGTGGACACAGCCCCTATTAACAACAGCAGCACAGCACAACACAGCCAGCCCCTATGGACTTTGAAGTAGTGGACAACAGCAGCACTACACTACACTACACTGCACAGCCCAGCCAGCCCTAACTCCCACCCTCCCTCTTCACTGTCCACAGCCGAGTGAGAAAATGGCGCCGACGCGGGTACCTTATATTGGATCCAAAACCCGCGAGACTCGGAAGGCGGGATGATGACGTTTTGCCTCGATTTCAGATCCGAGTCAGGCGGGAAAAGTCGATCCTGACTCGGATCGGACTCGGATCGGGGGGGCTCGGGGGGGGTTCGGATTTCAGAAATCCGAACCCGCTCACCCCTAGTTAATATACCTAAGACCTGGTTAAGTTATCTACCGTGTGGCCTAACCTCCATCACCCACTGCTGCCACCTATATCATCTTTAGGTATTGCCAATATACTTCAACCCTGCACCTATTCTAGATATGTCAGTGCCTGTGGTGGTGGTGGGGTGGCTTGAAATAGTGTTAATTAGCAAAACACAAAACAGCTGGATATTTCTTGAACTGAGGGCCTGATTCAGCAAGGAACGCAAGTGTGCGCATGCACGCACTCGGCCGCTGCGAATATATGCTAATCAATGCATACGCACGGCAACCGCAGCATAAAATGCAGACACCCAGCACTACACAATGCCGCCCACTTCCCTTTACTCAAAGTCTGAGTAGTCCGCAAGATAGCGGAAACATCGGTAATATCGAGAATCATCGGAACCATACGCACAATAGAGGTTGACCTGATCTCGTGTAGGATTTTGGCCACTGCCTGCGTGCATCGAGTCGTCTGGCTGGGTATGTCGCCGCACTGCCTTAATTATGCACGCCCCTATAACGGCATCCCAGCGCACAGGCACGCCTGCGTTCGCCCGACCACCTCCCGTCACCACCCACAAATGGCACTTCCTGACAATCAATATCGGAAGGGTCTGAGTACACACTGTGTGTAGCCCGCGTACGCTTACCAGCTCGCACTGGCTAGTTTGTGGACACGCAGTGTGATGCATACACATGTGCAGTGCAAAAACATCGGCCGCGTGCGTGCGTTCTCTCACTTGCGTCCCTTGCTGAATCAGGCCCTTAATGTAGAGCAAAGGTACTCGGTGTACAGTTAACTTCACAATAGTTTAAATGCCAGCAGCTAATGACTCATCAGCTACAGTACGTGCTGGAGTTTTCATGTGCATGTAAAGATCAGCCTGCAGAGGCTAAACATAAGAATCAGATCTTTGCCAATGAACTTTGCTCTGCACTGCAGCAGCAAATAGGTCGCAACCACAACTCTATTTAATTCATTATAAAAGATGTTCCTATCTCTAATTTCCATAACCAAGAACACGTACATGTTATAACTTCCTGATAATGTCCCAAATGGATGGCATGGATTACCCTGTTTTAGCCAAGGCAAACAGCTGCTACAGTGCTGCACTTCAATGATATGTAGTTAGACAGAATCTATACATCATATCTGTTTAAATTGCTCAAACAATCTCCATATAGTTAAATATCCGTTTAAACGTTAATCTCTTGAAAATGTAGGATGCATGCCACAGTGAGCATCGACCTGCAGCAGCCTATACTGCCTGGGGGACAGAGGACGCCAGCCGGGAAGCAGGGTACTCCCGGACCATGACTGACAGCTTATATGTCTTCATCAAAGTGAGCAGCATCCTTACTCTGAGCCAATGTTTGCAGTGTACCGAATGCTGGGGCACAAGGCAGGTCACAATGCCAGTAATTCTTAGCCTTTCAGTGAAATAAATTGGCAATCTCCTTAAGGCACAGACAGGAGGATATCAAATTAATCCTAAACAGACAGTGAAAGGAAGGTTACAGACCTACCTTTGTACTCTATGTGACTTAGGAATCAACAATTACATTCAATTCATCTTTCATGGAAACATTGGCCTGCAAAATACGTTGGGGTCATTTTCTAAAAAACAAAACGAGGAGTGTAAAAGTTCATTAACCCAGTGGTTCCCAAACACCGTCCCCAAGGTACCCTAAAAGCATTTATGCCTATGCCTACTCTCCTAGGAAGTGCGGGAGAATCTAGATTTTTTCGGTGAGATCCCCTTGCACCCCCGGAAGAATGGCTCGATCTCCCGCATCAGCACACTTCCTAGTCAAGTGGGGAGAGAATACTGGATATCACTTGTCTGTAGTGAGGGGGCAGGGCTAAATTATGCAAATTGTTCCACCTGCTCCTCACGGACCTGAGATTGGTGGAATTTTGCTATGAAGGGGGTGGGACCTAACAATGTGAAAGTTTGCTGCCGCCCCCTAAAGTGGTACAGTATGCTGCATTTCCTCCCGGGCTTCTCCCCGAGAGGAGACTCTGAAAATAGGCAAATGTATCTTACAGACCAGGGGTGGGATGTACTAAGGTTGCGGTGACCATTCCGCCAGTCACTGCAACCTTACTAATCACATATGTACTAACATATGCGATTAGTATCACAAAGGACAGCTCTTGATGATGGTGATGGGGTCTCTGTGGGACCCCGTCCCCTCCGAGCCCCGTGAGCTTCCTGCTGGTCACATGTGCAGGAAGCCCCGGGCTCCTCCTCCTCCTCCCTGCACCTGGAAGAAGATTAGGAAGAGGAGGAGACTGAGGACCCAGGAGGAGCGCGGGCCGGGGGCCATGGACAGAAGGTGAGTGGGGGCTGGCGCTGGGCGACGGCGGGGCGGCGGCGAAGCGTTGGGTGCGGGGTGCGGTAAGAAGCCCATAGGCTTCTATAGGGTATCGCCAGATTTTTCTGGCGTTACCCTAAGCCGAAAAAAGGGTGGGCGGGGCTTAGTACATATGGAAATGCGGTAAAACCCCCTAAAACAGGGTTTTTACCGCATTTTCCCTTTAGTACATCCCGCCCCAGGTTTTAAGCATATCCATTCCTAAGCACAGGTGACTAATACCCCTTTTACACAAGAGCACAAACCTGGGATTTTGCTGGGTCTACCCGGGTCGCAGCTCAGTGTAAAAGGGCCAATAGAATTTAGAAGGAAATAAATCCTTCGCCGAGGCAGCGCTGCTTAAGCAATATTTAATTTAATCACAAGATAAATTAAAGAGACACACATAAATAAATAAATAATATAAAACATTGACATATCAATATTCTTTGTGGATCCACAATATCAAAATTTAAAATGTTTTAGTGATACTAAACAAAAAATTCCGCCGGTATTTGCCTTCGTTGTTAAATGGGGGCCTATGTTTTTGTTATTATGTTGTGTTATTGTCGACCTAATGACTACAACCCTATGTTTTTAGCCATCTGTGAACTGTAATGGGTACCAGTAGCAGTGTGAGTAATGCATAGACTGATGTGACTGGAGGGATGTTCTACTCACAGCAAAGGTACTGATTCACAACCGCTGTCCTGGCAACCGCATTGCGAATTGCGAAAAGACTTTCTCTTGATGACTGCAATTACAATAAAATCCAGAATAATGATAAGTAGGCCCCTTTATTTTGCAGAGAAAGATTACAGAAATTAGATATCATCGTACAAATGGAGCATTTTCCGAGATATAATTTTCCTGCAAATGAACTTGATTTTAGCATCAGCTCTGACCTGCTGGAAATCGCTTTTTGCCTTAGGTGTTTTGAATGGCACAAATAGACCATAATACAGAACCACTAAGCAAGGCAGTAGGGACAAGTCAGATAAACAAGCCTGGTATCTTACCAACTACAATCCTGGTGTAGCCAGGAGAGAGACAAGACAACTGAGCCACATTATATAGACAGGTGTATGAATGTCATTAAAATGCACCTGCTTACATCAAGAAAATTGTTGGTTATGAGCAATAATGATTTCACCTAGACTTTTTGGAGCCCTGTGAGCAGAGCGAGCATTTTTTACTTTTTTTCCCTATTTACGTAGCTGAGACTAGCAGGTATCAAAATACATCCCAGGTGTCCCCTATAGCCAGAACGTATAAATATTATGTAACTGGTAACCAAGCACATATTATCTTTATTAAAGATCCTGGATCTAATAATGCAGCCTGGCAAAGGATGCACCTCTTCTAACCTGCCTGTCATTACAGGGTGTTGCTAGTGCCCCGAGGATGTGACCACGGGTTTCTCTATTGAACTGCACTACAGCTTACAAATGCGCACGCAGGATTTGAATGTCTCTCGTGCGCCTGGCGCGGTACCATGAGGGGGCAGTGCAGTCCGTGCAGTGTATTATTACAGGTGATGGAACGTGGGTGCATCATGTGACACCGGAGATGAAGTAAGCATCCATGACATGGAAACACTCATCGTCTCCACTTTCAAAGAAATTCAAAACAACTCCATCAGCAAAGAGGGTCATGGCGACCATGTATTAGGACCACAAGGACATGCTTTTTGTTGATTTCCTCACCAAGAGAGATACTGTGAATGCTGTCCGCTATTGTAACACATTGAGACGATTGTGGAGGGCAATTCAACATAAACGACCTGGGTTGCTATGCACAGGCGTCGTACTGCTGCACAATAACGCCAGGCCACAGCACGCATGAGTTGTTACAGTGCTACCATTGGGAGGTACTGGACCATCCTCCCTGCAGCCCTGACTTGGAACCGAGTGATTTCCATCACTTTGGACCATTGAAGACGCACCTGGGTGGAAGGCGATTCACAACCAATGGTGAAGTTCGGCAAGACTACATGTCCTGGCTTCAGGCACTTGACACTGATTTTTTCTATGCCGGGATAGATGCCTTGGTGTACCATTGGAATAAATGCTTAGACAAGTATGGGGACTATGTGGAAAAATAATCTGTACCAAGGCCATACTATTGACTATTCGTATATGTACGAGTTGAAGAAATTTACGCAATGAGAGGTCTTGTTACCTTATTTATTGAACCACCCTCATATATTAAGTCAATGGGCGAAATGTACCATTATTAAGCCCCCCAAGTGGCATGGAGCATCAGAATTGCCCTGCAAATTAGATACAAATATCTCTCTATATACAGTATCTATCTATTCATTTATTTATTTTTTCAATCAGTTTCAACACATAACGTATGTATGTTCAAGTCTCCACTTCCTCAATTGTGCATGAATCAGTCTTTATTTGTGTCATGCAAGAGTTACTTGCCGTGTAAATTGTCTTTTTAAACAGTGATCCTGCTGTTTTAGTAAATGTGATTATATGGGTTTCATCACTATCAACTTTTACACTTAGACCAGGAAAAAAGTGAATGAGGAAATATTGCACAGTAAAAAGTGAGGTGCAGCTAGGTTAATGCACGAGAGTATACACCCAAATATAATACTCAGTGACATTCATAGAACAAAAATGGTGCAACAAAATCTAAAAGTGCTCCCCACTTAACATGTATGCAAATAGGACACCAATGTGTTTTCACACAAAAATATGGCCAATAATCACCAAATGAAATGGAGCTTGATAACGGGGCTCACCTTCTGGACCTATTGCAGCATCTGCAGCCTGTCTATGTGGACTTCATCCTAGTGGATCGCTATATCCGGATTGGCGGTCTCACTGTTTCCCTGTTACACCTGGGTTTGATGTCTACACGTTGACGGGGGCTGGGCGCAGTCTTGCATATGGAACTTGTTATATGCTTTTTTTACATCTATGTATTGTAAGTGCAAACCTGTTATTAAAACTATTGTTTTTTAAGGCATACTGCACTATTATTCCACTCTTTCTTTATATCCCTCCATGTATATGGTATTGTCATAAGGGAGACTGAACAGAACCTCATCATAGAGGCCTATCAGTGGATACTCAGGATTTGGAGTTATCAAGCTCCATTTCATTTGGTGATTATTGTCCATATTTTTGTGTGAAAACACATTGGTGTCCTATTTGCATACATGTTAAGTGGGTAGCGCTTTTAGGTTTTGTTACACTTAGACCAGGGTCAGAGCTGACACTGGGCTTGATTCAGAGCCGGACGCTCAACTCTACCTCAACTTGGTGCGGCCTCATGGACGCTCGCATAGCTGTGGGTTACCACCCAGAGCTATAGCGAGCATCCATGATGATGGTCGCGATGGTCAAGACCATCGCGACCATCGGGCTTGCGATGAGACCCTGCGGTAGGGTCTCGCTGCCGCAAGCCCTGGAGTGATTTTGGCTCTATCAGACATCACTACTGATGTCAGTGGTGCCGGACCCAGACGCTAGGCGTTCCCATGGGAACGCCTCCGTCTGGTAGCCACGCCCCCGGCACGCCCACCAAAGGGGGCGTGCTGTCACTAACCATCGACAGCACGCCCCCTTTGGTGCGAGACCCCGAGCGACGGATTCCCCATCGCTCGCTGGGTATCGCGCATGCGCACGATGGAGCTCCCTCCATCGTGCGCATGTGCACTTAGGTACCATCGACCCGCTTGCGAGCGTACAGCGCTCGCGAGCGGGTCAGAATCAGGCCCACAGTTCAGACCATTTTTGGCAGCCAGGTTTGCTGTGCCAGTGCAAGGTTCCCGGACATCCTAGGCATAGCTGAATCCCACGGAATGCATACGAATTACCGCCAGACACAAGGTTAACCCTAACCCTAACCCTCCCTCCCCTAGCCTAAGCCTAACCTCCCGGGGGGTGCCTGACCCTAACCCCCCCCGGGAGCCCTAAACCTAACCCCCCCCAGGCTGTCCGCAGCGGCGCCCAGCATCACTTCGATTAGGATTTAGATGCCTTCGCCAGGATAAAGCAGTCAGGAAGCCGGCTGTCGGGCTTATGTCCGCCGGCTTCCCGATTGCATACCGAATCCCACTGCCCCTCCTCACCCCAATACCCACTTCTCCAGCGCCTCACATACTTGACTTTTGAAAAATTATAACTCTTACCTCCTCCTGGCTGATGGCAAGGTTGCAGTCAAGATGCATTAATGTCCAGATGCAGGACTGTGTCCAAGCTCCACTACTACTCAGGGGCAAATGTAGGATACAGAGGCAAAAGCTGTTACAATATTGTGTTCAGCTGTGCACTACACCCAAACTGGGTGCTATCCAGCAGGAACCTCATGACTACAGAGACAGTCCCAAAGGATTGCTTCCCACAGTTCAAGTAAAAGGAGGAAAAAGTAGGTGTTTGATTGCATAAAACCCTAAACACATATGAAGTAAGGTAATATTAATAATCTAATTGTACTAACGCATTTCACTTTTAGGAGAATATATTAAGTAACAGGCTTTTCAGTTCTATAATGCTGTACTGGCTTGTCTTCAATTAGGGCTTTCCTTCAATACTATGCTACATGACCACAATTTCTAATATTTCATAGCACTTCATTAGTTTTTATACAGTAAGGAGACACAAAAACAGACTTGTAACTAGAATAATTTATGTTACAAACTTTTACATCTGTTTAATTCTTCAATTCTCCCAATGAAAGTGGGATAGGCAAACAAGAAAAATATTCTTCATACTCGTATAGTCCAGCTGTTAATACAGCATTTCCAGTGGCTATTATGTGGAAGACCTAAGTAGCCATACCAAGCCAAATGTTTCTTATTCTCTAACTAGATCAGAGATTCACATCTGGGGCGGGATGCATAACTATCCCGCAAAGGACCGCTGTGTCGGTATGAGCGGCCCTTTGCGGTGCAGGGACTTCCGGGTCTATGACCCAGAAGACCCTCCGATGTCCTTCTGCTCATGCGCAGCACTCAGCCCATAGGCTTCTATGGTTAACACCATCAGAAATATGGCGTTAATCACCGCAGCCAAGTCCCGGAGTGCATCGCACTCTGGGGTTTGGGGCATATTAAAAATGCAGTCAAACCCGCATTTTCGGGGTTTGACCGCATTTTTACCCTTGCATCTCGCCCCTGATCTTCATGATGTCCTGTGGGCTTCTGCTGGTGGATCTTCACGACATAGAGATGTGGACTTCTATAACAGGTATCCTGAACCTAGGAACTGGCTCAGATTAAATTCTTGTAGAGTCAAGTGTTCTAGTCCAGGCTCTTTATTAGGGATGGCCATCGATAGTTAAGAACCATCGATGGTTAACTACTGATTGTCAATGGATATGCCATTGATGGCAGACTTGGAACCAATGTTTTTTTTCTTGTTACCGAAGGTACTGAGCTTAGCCGTGCCCCCAGTGGACCAATAATCTCTGTTCCTGATGGTGAATGGCCTGTGGCCTACCGTGCTTCCCTTCAGCGGTGGCCATTGTGGGGTGCAAACAATGATGGTTCACCGTAAATGATTTTGTGCCATGGTAATCACTGATGGAACTACTGATGGTGACCATCGGTGGCAGCCCACTGATGGCCATCCCTACTCTCTATTCACTTCCCATGGTGTTATATTAGCAGTAGAGGTCTGGCATACCATGAGCGATAGTTGTTGGAGGATTGCATCTTATTGTATCCCTGATCAAACAAAGGAGGGAGGGCAGAATATATGGCCTCCTGCTGAGGCTCAGGTAGCACTGCCTATCTGTAGGGCGGCAATGGGCTGCACTGAAGGGGCTTATTCTTATTATTGCTTTAGTGCAAAGAGTAACTCACAGCCCCTTCACTTACCATGGTAGTCCCCATTAAGAAAAAAAAATAGCTCCACCTCTGGCTCATCTCATCTGGGAGGAGTAACTTCTGCCATGAATAAAAGACTGGTATATGGAGGGGAGGGGACGAGCTCTGCTAAGCTGGCTAGGCTGTGCTGTATCATAAATGTCAGCACTCTGGCTTGTCAGAAGTTGTGGCCAGTGTCAAAGGAGGCAAAAGCAGTGGCTGTAGTTTATAAAATCTGCCATCATTAAGTAGCATAAAGATGCCTCTTTCAGAGATATCTTTTATTCTTGTGCTGGCGGCCATGTTTCTGCAAGATCACGCCGTGGTAGCCCGCTCTTATCCCCGCAGCGAGTCTCAAGACAGACTTGAGGCAAAAACAATGTTTCTGTAAAGCTGTGCAGGTTGAGATTGAAAACAATTACATTTGTGACTGAACGGTATCCGGCTGACAGGTTTACAATAAAAAGGTAGACAGTCAATTAGGTTGACAGTGTTAAACGGTCGACACAAAAAGGGTCAAAACATGTTTTTTCATGATTTTGAGGGTCAGGTTTAGGACGAGGCTTAGGTTTAGGGTGAGCCTTAGGTTTAGGGTGAGGCTTAGGTTTACTGTTAGGTTTAGGCTTAGGGTGTCATGTACTCAAGGATAGTTAATGTGGAAGGTGAACCATACTTATAGATTGACTAATACCTAGAACAGAGGCGCGGAGTCCATAGTGCCAGGGGTATTCACCACAGACCCCTGCAAGGAAGTTTGGGCTTTGCGGTACCCGGCACGCAGGTCGCGGCCCTCTGCCTAGGTTCCCTGTACAGAGCAGGTAGGCACTGGTTAGGAGGCATAACAAAACTGGAGACATGCATAGGCGAAGCAATAGCAGTACAATATCAGCTAGCTGATGCAGGAATGCCAGGGTCAGGAACAGGTGAATAGGATAAGCAAACAGATTAGGAAGCAGGAACACTGAAGGTAGGAAGAGAACTAATACCTTTTACAGGGAGATTTGAATTTGGCACATTTCCCTGTTAAATTTTACATAGGTTGGCGCGCACACTCCTAAGAATTGTAAAGAGATTAGTATTCTAATGACCAGCAAGTACAAATCTGATTGAGCCTTGCTTTTGCTGAAGGGACGTGTTGGACTTATCCAAAATATTAACTCCAAATGTACATACACTATAGGCCTGATTCAGAGATGGACGGATTTGTAGCGCTGCACACAAGCGGTTGTGCAATTCCGTCCATCTCAGATGTAAATGCAGAAGGAGGTGTCAGACACCTTCCTGCTGCATTTGCTATCCAGGTCGCAGCCTGGGAGCACCATCGCAACCATTGTGACCGATGGTCGCGATAGCTGCTCCTTTGGTTAGCTTCCCCCAGCCTGGCCGGTGCTTGGTCACTCAAGAGGCAAAGAAATCTGCAACCGCCGACGCAGACCCTGGGCTCGTCCCTCCCGGAAAACGTGCACGTCATGCCACCATCTTCGGGAAAGGTGACCAGCCATGCCCCTGCTCCACCCCCCCACGCGCTGTAGCATGTCAATCATGCTTCAGCGTGGGGGGGGGGTCTGCACATGCGCAGACCCTGAAACATCGGAGATGTTCGCTAACCGTCGTGTCAGCATACATCTCTAAATCAGGTCTTATATTTATAAGAATATTAAATGACACACAGCAATGCCACCAGTGCCTACACGTACACAGTATATGACTCAAAAATATGAGTACCAGCAAGTTCACACATTTGGATACAATGGAAAATGGTCCATGGCCTTAAGAGCTTGCAATCTAATTAGGTAGGTGAAGACATTAAGGGGTCAATCCTATTAGGTGCGAATGGCGAGGTGCAAGTTGCTATTTTCTCTTTGAAGTCGCATAGCGAATTCATTCTGCAATCCAATTAGCAACTCGCACTGAATCAGTCAGACTGAATTCTCAACTTTCCATTCGTACCTCCCTGAGGGTGAGAGATGGAGAGGAAAATCTTTACTATAAGGTTGAAATGACAGCACATTGTGCTGAACCCCTTGGACAACCCCCTAATGACTAATTAGGCAATTGAAAGTTTCCAATTAGCATAATTAGTCCAATAATTACATGTCATTTTTTGGGGTTAAATGAAAATTGTCCTCAAATTACCCCCAAATCAACTTTTTCATTAGTTTAGGCACCCCAAATTTAATGACAATAATTTTTTTAGTTGAAAAATAATTGTTTTTATAATTTTTTTGAAAAAAAAATTTCAAGGTGCCCTCAAAGTACCCCAAAATCAACGTTTTTCCTACTTTTTTTTTGCATTTTTCATTTAATACGTTTGAGATTGAACAAAAAAAGTTAGTTATTTATAATTTTCTTGCATTTAACCCCCCCCCACAAATCAGCCATTTGACACCATTTAAAGACCTACAGTACCTTCCTAATGCCCACAAACAGCCTTCTATAGGGTCCTGCTAACAAAATTATCCATTTTGGGGGGTCCAGGATGGTCTCCCAACATTTTCATGCATTTCCCTCAAATCTCATTTGACAGTCAATTCGCAACCCTCCGCTGCGTGTAGTGCAAATAGGCATTTTTAATTGGACTGAAGAATTCTCGGGAGCGCGCTTCAAAGCGAAGTCTGCGAGTTTCAAGAGACAAACTCGCTACTCGCAATTCGCACCTAATTGGATTGACCTATAAGATACATAAAAAATGCTAAATTTGTAAAGACAACTCTGAAATTGGGCTGGACCAATTTGCAATATGTAGCACCTATCCTTGTGTATCAACACCTAATTCCCTATAGATTGTAAGCTTGCGAGCAGGGCCCTCTTACCTTTATGTCTGTCTTTTACAACCCAGTCTTGTTCTATTAATGTTGCTTCAAATTGTAAAGCGCAACGGAATATGCTACGCTATATAAGAAACTGTTAATAAATAAATAAATAGAATAAAAATAACATGACTAACAGCAAAAAATAAAACAGACTCTACGAAGTGTTTGGTTCATAATGATATCATAATTTACAGCTCAATTAAATAATTCCTGTTAGGAATCCACAGTGTCCCACTGGAAGTCTCTGTTACCGTAATATTTTTAGCGGATCGTCATGTGCAATTTCCCTGATACAAAGTAACATCAAAGTTTCTGGATGAGAAGAAAAACCAACAATAGAGCACTAAGGTCTAATTCTTTGTTTGCACGTTAGTTGAAGATTAGCGTTTTTTATTCAATAATGAAAATTTTGTACAATTGTTCCCGGAATGTCTAAACCTTTTCAAGTATAAATTAGGCTATCAACTAAGATTAACCATTTACAGACATGTAGTAAAAGCATTAACCATGTAACTATTACAAAAGGTCTGGAATGCTTTGCAATACTTATCATACCAAGCCTCCGGCAGTGAAAGGGTTTAATAATGAGAGTCAGACGGGTCTACTGTCTGCATTTTTCTTGCAGGGTATTAAAGCTGGAGTCTTTACCATACCAAGTGATTGTGGGAATGCTATTTCATTCAGTCCAGACACCCAACTGCCTATTGGGCAGCGGGCCTGAGAAGGTCATACAGAAATGCTTTTACCTGCTGCATAATAATATTAATGTTGTTGTACAGTATAAACAAAATAGTAAACAGCAGCTAAACCCAGACTTACATATTAATAATTAATACTGTATATATCAAAGTACAAGTGTAACTTTGCTAAATTATGTACCCAAATAAAATGCTCTTAATGCTGCCAAGCTGGAAGAGATCTTGTCACTCAGGATTTCAGTGGGTGCTGATACAGTATATAACCTAACGGTGAGTCTTATTGATTCCTATAAGTCGCTATTTAGCGCTGCAAGTTTCTTAATTGCTTTCCAGTCCAATCGTGTGGTTCCAAAGCACAAAAAGTTATTTATGTAAAAAGGGGTAACACGATGTAAGATTTAACAATTAGAGTAAAAGCAATGAAAATAGTACAGCCCGATACATACGCGTGCGCACTGGTCCCAGTATACAGTCATCAATCCAGAAGTCTGCGGTCGCAAGATGTGTGTACACTGAGCTCAGGACACAGCCTATATACTTCACAGGTTTCAGAGTTAACAAAGGGACAAATTGACAGGTTCTCATTGGTTCTTGCTTCTGGTCAATCTGGTCATTGGTCAGTTCATACGGTGTCATCAGCGATATGGCTCATTCTTCCAACAGTCACATTGTGTAGCTTCCCACCGAAGAACTGGTTAATACTGGCTACTAGGGGTGTGCACCGGCCACTTTTCGTGTTTTGTGTTTCGGTTATGGAGCTGGATCTTTCTTCGTGTTTTGGATCTGGATTGGTTTTGCCAAAACCACCCTTCCGTGTTTTGGGTTCTGGATTTTGTGTTTTGGATCTGTATTTTTTTGAAAAAAAGCATAAAAACAGCTAAAATCACAGAATTTGTGGGTTTTTCTGCTCCTATGCTATTATTAACCTCAATAACCTTCATTTCCACTCATTTCCAGTCTATTCTGAACACCTCACAATATTGTTTTTATGGCCAAAAGGTTGCACCGAGGTAGCTGGATGACTATGCTAAGCGACACGAGTGGGCGGCACAAACACGTGGCCTATCTAGGAGTGACACTGCAGTGGCAGACAGGATGGCAGTTTGAAAGACTAGGCCCCAAACAGTACATACTGCAAAGAAAAAAAAGAGGTGCAAGATGGAATTGTCCTTGGGCCCTCCCACCCACCCTTATGTTGTATAAATAGGACATGCACACTTAACAAACCAATTATTTCAGCGCCAGGGTCTGCCACATGACTGTGGCTGAAATGATTGGTTCGTTTGGGCCCCCACAAAGCAAGCTGGCAATTAATGTGTCCCTGCACAAACTGGTTCTACGGAGGCAAGATGTCGTCCTCATCCTCCTCATCCACCGATTCCTTGGATAAAACAGGAAAAAGGGATTTAGGTGTCCCTGGACTGCTTACGGTCTTAGACAAAGTTTCTGAACTTGACAGTAACTTTTTATGAACGCGCTGCAGGTGCCGTATAAGGGAGGATGTTCCTAGGTGGTTAACGTCCCTACCCCTACTTATTTCACCTTTACATATGGTACATATGGCAAGACAGTTGTTGTCCGGATTTGGATAGAAATATTGCCAGACCAAAGAGGTGGAATGTTTGGTCTTCTGCCCAGGCATGACCGTGACAGGCTTTTTCATCCCACGGACAACAACTGTCTCCCCCGGAGCCTGATTTAAACAAACCACATCACCATCAGAATCCTCCTCGCCAACTTCCTCCTCAGCGCCAGCTACACCAGTATCCTCATCCTGTTGTACTTCAACAGTGACATCTTGAATTTGCATATCAGCAAGTGGACTGTGGATGCTCCTTTCAGCACTTGCAGGGGGCGTGCAAATGGTGGAAAGAGCCACCTCTTCCCGTCCAGTGCTGGGAAGGTCAGGCATCGCAACCGCCACCACACTTGGACTCTCCTTGGGGATTTGTGATATCTTCTTAGAACGCACAGTTCTTCGCTGTGCTTTTGCCAGCTTAACTCGTTTGATTTTTTTAGTGGGAGGAGGGCTTCCATCGTCATGTGAAGCTGAACCACTAGTCATGAACATAGGGAAAGACCTTAGCCATTCCTTGCCACTCCGTGTCGTAAATGGCATATTGGCAAGTTTATGTTTCTCTTCAGATGATTTAAATGTTTTTTTCAAGGTCATTTTCCTGAACTTTGTCATTTGGGATTGTATGTGCCCTCTAATATGACATTCGGCATCGGCCTTGGCAGACGACGTTGATGGCATGTTATCGTCTATGTCATGACTAGTGGCAGCAGCTTCAGCACTAGGAGGAAGTGGTTCTTGATCTTTCCCTATTTTATTTTTATCGGAGAAAGTTTGGTCCTCCATTTATGTTATATTGATATATACGTGCGGCTAAGGCGCACACAAACACAGAAAATAATTTTTTATTTTTGTTGGAGACTAGTGCACTTTGTGGGTTACACCACCCTTTAAGAAATGAGCCAGCCGGCCCTTTACTTATGGGACACAGGCGCACGCTTGGCGCTGCTCCTTTGTTGATGCACGTGCAGCCACAGTGCACACAATTCACAAACACAGAAACATTTTTTTATTTTGTTTGGAGTGCCCTTTGGGGGTTACAGCACCCTTTAGCGGTCAATCCAGCCAGCCCTTTATTTATGGGACCCAGGCGCACGCTTGGCACTACTTTGTTGATGCATGTGCGGCTACTACTCACACAATTCACAAACACAAAAAAATACATTTTTTTATTTTGTTTGGAGTGCCCTTTTGGGGGTTACAGCACCCTTTAACGGACAAGCCAGCCGGCCTTTTACTTATGGGACACAGGCGCACGGTTGGCACAGAAAAAATATTATTTTTTTTGCACTTGGGGGGAGCATCCCTGATGGACAGAGCACCCCCTGGACAACACTACAGCACCCCTTTAGGACTGGGACACTGCACAGGACTTTGGAGTGGACACAGCCCCTATGGACAACTGACTGCACAACACAGTCCAGCCAGCCCCTATGGACTTTGAAGGATTGGACACAGCCCCTATGGAAAACAGCAGCACAGCGCAGCACAGCGCAGCACAGCGCAGCACAGCACAGCACAGCACAACACTACACTGCACTACACTACACAGCCCAGCCAGCCCTAACTCCCACCCTCCCTCTTCACTGTCCACAGCCGAGTGAGAAAATGGCGCCGACGCGGGTACCTTATATAGGATCCAAAACCCACGAGACCCAGAAGGCGGGATGATGACGTTTTGCCTCGATTTCAGATCCGAGTCAGGCGGGAAAAGTCGAGCCTGACTCGGATCGGCCTCAGATCGGGGGGGCTCGGGGGGGTTTGGATTTCAGAAATTCGAACCCGCTCACCCCTACTGGCTACAATACCGAATACAAGTATTGACATTCTATTCAATAACTCCCTATCATCCATAACTAGAGGATGCATGATGCGATTTCTTTGCTGATAGAAACGGATATCTGCAAATAAACAGGGATTTAGTATGATACCAAACATGACATGTCCACTGTATTCTGAACCTTAGATCTCTTTTAAGTACATATTACATTATAATAATTAGCCAACAATACCTTTAATAACTCTGGTTATTAACTATAATGTGTGGGAACCATTTTATATGTATGCGTTTGCATATGTGCGTCTGTGTATTGAAATAGCAAATATGTGTCTGTATGTATGTGAATACGCATATGAGCGTCTATGTGTATGTATGTGAATATACATACGAACGTCTATGTATATATATATATATATGTGTGTGTGTGCCTTATGTGCGTCAGTGTATGTGTATTGTGGATTCGCATTTGTGCGCATTGGATTGCACCGACGCAAAGTAGTGTCCTAGTAACACGTCATCCGACCATAGATGACTATATCGTCAGATAATAATTGTACAGAGATCGTATCCAATTATTTGACTTTGACAGTCTATATGTACCTGTAGCTCAACAAATTAACTAAACATGAAGCACTTTTCTAAAAAAATATTTTTTGATCCATCATAACACCTGTTTAATTACTGCCATAAAATGTAACAAATTTGTTTTACAGCATTTCTAAAAAAAAATAAAAAATTCACCCAATCAAAATGGATTAATTTCTGAAATTCAGAACACTGTTTAACACAAAATACAAATGACAAATGTAAAAAAACAAAACAAATATAAAGCTTTGTAATACTAACAATAAATAACAGACAATACATTGCTCATTCATATGCGATACACTTAAATAGACAGTCTTCAAAGGCTAACTAATTATGTTATTAGAGACTAGTTATGTACAGTGAAATTGTTTAATTTGATTTGGAAAACAATAATTATATAAATTATATATATATATATATATATATATATATATATATATATTTTATCCTTGAAATAAGAACATAAAGGTTGTGAAACGTCAGAACACTGTCAGTGCATTTTTTACTGCAAAGATAAGACCTATTAATGCCACCAGTATTGTTGGATATATATCTATACTGTTTATATAAAATCAAATGTCCTGACTGACTGACTCATCAACGCCCAGCCCAAACCCCATGAAAATTGGGGAGTATATTCCTTCCATGATGTAGGTGCCCACTAAGAAGGATTTTTCTAAAATTGACTCCTAAGGGGATGTAAAGGGCTAAACTAACTGTCTCAATGCTGCCAAACATCACATTTCAGTTGGTGTGACTCCCCTAATTGAATAGTGAGGGAAGGGAATGTGTTACTACAGAGATGAGAGAGGAAAATGTGTTACAACAGCAGTGAGAGAGGAATGTGATACTATAGAGGTATGGGAGGGGAATGTGTTAATACACAGATGAGGGAAGGGAATGTGTTACTACACAGGTATGGGTGGGGAATGTGTTACCACACAGGTGAGGGAGGGGAATGTGTTGCTACACAGTTAAGGGAGGGGGATTACAAATATGTTACTACAAGGATTAGTGAGGGCAATGTGTTACTACAGAGGTGAGGGAGGGGACTGTGGCCCTGATTCAGAGCCAGATGCTCTGACAGAGCACTCGCTCTGAATCAGGGCCGTCCCTGCTCCTTATTGGAGCAGCCTCCTGGCCGCTCGCATAACTGTGGGTGGCCACCCACAGCTATAGCGAGCGGCCAAAATGATGGTCGCGATGGTCAAGACCATCGCGACCACCGGGCTTGCGCCGAGACCCTGCGGTAGGGTCTCGCTGCCGCAAGCCCAGGAGTGCTTTTGGCTCTATCAGAGCCAAAAACACTCCCACTGACATCACTAGTGATGTCAGTGGGGCCGGACCCAGACGGTAGGTGTTCCCATGGGAACGCCTCCGTCTGGGCAGCCACGCCCCCGGCATGCCCACCAAAGGGGGCGTGCTGTCAATCACCATTGACAGCACGCCCCCTTTAGTGCAAGACCCTTAACAACGGCTTGGCCATCGTTATTCGGGTCTCGCGCATGTGCACGACAGAGGCGCCTCCGTCGTGCGCATGCACACTTGGGCACCATCGACCCGCTTGCGAGCGCTCAGCGCTCGCGAACGGGTCAGAATCAGTCCCTGTGTTACTACTGTGGTGAGCGGGAGTAATGTGTTACTACAGAGGTGAGGAGGGGAATAAATTACTACAGGTGTGAGTGAGGGTAATGTGTTACTACAGGTGTGAGGAGGGATTGTATTTCTACACAGGTGAGGGAGGGAAATGTTGAATGTGTTACAGCACGGGTGAGGGAGGGAAATGTGTTACTACAGAGGTGGGGAAGTAGAATGTGTCAGCACGGAGGTGAGCAAGGATAATGTGTTACTACAGTGGTGAGGGGGTGGAATGTGTTAGTACACAGGTGATATACCCTTGATGAAATCTCAAGTATGAGATGAAACGTGTTGGGACTGCTACTTCCCCTATGGACAGATAAGCTCAATTTCTATTCATTTCTCATACGTGTGATACTTATTATTTGCTTTCGTTGGATATAATAAACCTTATTTAAGTACTGGCTATACTGGAAATTCTGTTGATTTTACTTTGGGACTGACTAATTCCTATTATATATTTCTTCAACGTAATGCTGTATGCTCCACTTGAATTATGTATGCGGTACACACTATGTGATATTTCCCTTTTGTAGTTTCATATACATTGAACAATATGATGGTCACGAGACCAAAGAAAAATCCAACTAAGATACAGTTGTGGATCTACTCATCCTATTTATGCACTTTTTAAGGTGTTATCACTATTTTTTACACTATTCAGCACTTTTTAACTGTATCTAAGCATTAAGCTTATGTGTATTTTTACCAACACATGTTGCACTATAGAAAGCTGCCACTCATGTTTATTTTATGAGGATTTGTTTTTAATGACTTTAGGTTGTTTTACTATTCACCATTTGCACTTCACCTGTACACCGGTATATATATTCATTTATATTGTGTTCACATTTACTTGAGCACCTCTGTCTTTCGCATATATATATATATATATATATACATATATACACAGTATATCCAAAATATACACTGCGAGGGCGCACAAAAATTAGTGGGGGGAGCGTTGCTAAGTGGTATATAAGAGGTAAAATTACTTATTACAGTATGGATTCATCTCCAATTAATACCTTTAGTAACTACTATGTCTATGGGTTATAGACTTTAAACTTTATCAGCACCCAATATATTTAGGCTTGTAGCCACAAGATAATATCAAAACTATAAAATGTATTAAAAAAATTACAATTTCACACAATAGCAGAGTTATAAACATACTATAGTTTTGTGATACATAGCTGTACAATTTTCCAAACCTGAGGTCAAAAATTATTTTTGCGCCTAATAGAAGGGTTCTGCCATTCAATTGTGGCTCCTGATAATGGATATTACAGCTTTTTTTTTACCCTATGCTTTTTGTATCCACATGGGGCTTCATCAGAGGTATCAATAATACAGAAAGGAAAAAGATTGTGAGGTGTCGGAATTGATAAATCAAGCTGGCAGTCCACCAGATAATCTACATACAGTGTTCTAGACACTTGGCTGCAACTTGAACAGCACATTAATTGGTTTTACTCATGAACAAAGCTGCAGATTAAGCACAACGGAACTTGGCGTGAGGCAAACTGCAGCTATTCGCATTGGAGCTTTTTCTGCACAGATGTAAAATGTCACAAATCCCAGTGGTCTGCATACGCTAGCAATACATCTTTGTTGCTTTCAGCAATTTTATTTGTGCAAATAAGAGGCACATTTTGAGCAAAAAGACATCTGGCACGGCCGAGTCGGGGCCTGGCACAACTGAAGCCACAGTGTAAAAGGATGCATCTGTACATTTTGTTTAACACATATTTGGTGTTGGGAGTATTTCCCCATTGTACTTTTTAGTAGAGATGTGCGGGATCAGTTCTACCCTGTTCTTTTCGGCTAATTCGGATTTATCATATTAGCTATCCAAAACACGTGATAGCTGATAGACAATAAGATTCGGTTTTCAAAACCCGAACGTAATCAAGTAGAACCGAACCCGCACATCTCTACTTTTTAGTAACATCACCAGTATACAGGGGCATTTCTATAGAGGAGGGGGCCCATGTGCAGTCTCTGACACGGGCCCCTTCCTCTCTGTCCAACGGTCGGCAGCGCAGTGAGCTGTGCGGGGCCAGCACCGGAGTTATAGACTCTGGGCACTAGAGTGAGCCCAGAGTCTATAGAGTATGTGCAGGTCACCGGGAAAATGGCCGGGGCGGCCATTTTCCCTGTACTGTGCATGCGTAAACGATGGGAAAATGGCTGCTGCGGCCATTTTCCAATAGTTTTGTATTCTGGGTACAATTGTATTCAGTGCAAGGACCACACCAGTACCGTTATATACATGGTTAGCAAAAATATGCACGTTAGACAATATTAGTACTAGGGGTGAGCGGGTTCGGATTTCTGAAATATGAACCCCCCCGATCCGAGTCAGATCCGAGTCAGGCTCGACTTTTCCCGCCTGACTCGGATCTGAAATCGAGGCAAAACGTCATCATCCCGCCTTCCGGGTCTCGCGGGTTTTGGATCCTATATAAGGTACCCGCGTCTGCGCCATTTTCTCACTCGGCTGTGGACAGTGAAGAGGGAGGGTGGGAGTTAGGGCTGGCTGGGCTGTGTAGTGTAGTGTAGTGTAGTGCAGAGTAGTGTTGTGCTGTGCTGCGCTGTGCTACTGTTGTCCACTACTTCAAAGTCCATAGGGGCTGGCTGTGTTGTGCTGTGCTGCTGTTGTTAATAGGGGCTGTGTCCACTACTTCAAAGTCCATAGGGGCTGGCTGGACTGTGTTGTGCAGTCAGTTCTCCGTAGGGGCTGTGTCCACTCCAAAGTCCTGTGCAGTGTCCCAGTCCTAAAGGGGTGCTGTAGTGTTGTCCAGGGGGTGCTCTGTCCATCAGGGGTGCTCCCACCATGGGCTAAAAAAATTATATTTTTTGTGTGTTTGTGAATTGTGTGCGCAGTAGCCGCACGTGCATCAACAAAGTAGTGCCAAGCGTGCGCCTGTGTCATAAGTAAAGGGCCGGCTGGCTTGACCGTTAAAGGGTGCTGTAACCCCCAAAGTACACTCCAGTCCAAACCCAAAAAAATTATTTTCTGTGTTTGTGAATTGTGTGCGCAGTAGCCGCACGTGCATCAACAAAGTAGTGCCAAGCGTGCGCCTGTGTCATAAGTAAAGGGCCGGCTGGCTTGACCGTTAAAGGGTGCTGTAACCCCCAAAGTACACTCCAAACAAAATAACAAAATATTTTTTCTGTGTTTGTGAATTGTGTGCGCAGTAGCCGCACGTGCATCAACAAAGTAGTGCCAAGCGTGCGCCTGTGTCATAAGTAAAGGGCCGGCTGGCTTGACCGTTAAAGGGTACTATAACCCCCAAAGTACACTCCAAACCAAAAAAATATATATTTTATGTGTTTGTGAATTGTGTGCGCAGTAGCCGCACGTGCATCAACAAAGTAGTGCCAAGCGTGCGCCTGTGTCATAAGTAAAGGGCTGGCTGGCTTGACCATTAAAGGGTGCTGTAACCCCCAAAGTACACTCCAGTCCAAACCAAAAAAAAAAAAATTTCTGTGTTTGTGAATTGTGTGCGCAGTAGCAGCAGGTGCATCAACAAAGTAGTGCCAAGCGTGCGCCTGTGTCATAAGTAAAGGGCCGGCTGGCTTGAACATTAAAGGGTGCTGTAACCCCCAAAGTACACTCCAAACCAAATAACAAAATATTTTTTCTGTGTTTGTGAATTGTGTGCGCAGTAGCCGCACGTGCATCGACAAAGTAGTGCCAAGCATGCGCCTGTGTCATAAGTAAAGGGCCGGCTGGCTTGACCATTAAAGGGTGCTGTAACCCCCAAAGTACACTCCAGTCCAAACCAAAAAAAAAATTATTTTCTGTGTTTGTGAATTGTGTGCGCAGTAGCCGCACGTGCATCAACAAAGTAGTGCCAAGCGTGCGCCTGTGTCATAAGTAAAGGGCCGGCTGGCTTGACCGTTAAAGGGTGCTGTAACCCCCAAAGTACACTCCAAACCAAATAACAAAATATTTTTTCTGTGTTTGTGAATTGTGTGCGCAGTAGCCGCACGTGCATCAACAAAGTAGTGCCAAGCGTGCGCCTGTGTCATAAGTAAAGGGCCGGCTGGCTTGACCGTTAAAGGGTGCTGTAACCCCCAAAGTACACTCCAAATCAAAAAAATATATATTTTCTGTGTTTGTGAATTGTGTGCGCAGTAGCCGCACGTGCATCAATAAAGTAGTGCCAAGCGTGCGCCTGTGTCATAAGTAAAGGGCCGGCTGGCTTGACCGTTACAGGGTGCTGTAACCCCCAAAGTACACTCCAAACCAAAAAAAAAAATATTTTCTGTGTTTGTGAATTGTGTGCGCAGTAGCCGCACGTGCATCAACAAAGGAGCAGCGCCAAGCGTGCGCCTGTGTCCCATAAGTAAAGAGCCGGCTGGCTCATTTCTTAAAGGCTGGTGTAACCCACAAAGTGCACTACTCTCCAGCAAAAATAAAAAAATATTTTCTGTGTTTAGCCGCACGTATATATCAAATTGATATAACATAAATGGAGGACCAAACTTTCTCCGATAAAAATAAAATAGAGAAAGATCAAGAACCACTTCCTCCTAGTGCTGAAGCTGCTGCCACTAGTCATGACATAGACGATAACATGCCATCAACGTCGTCTGCCAAGGCCGATGCCCAATGTCATAATAGAGGGCACATACAATCCCAAATGACAAAGTTCAGGAAAATGACCTTGAAAAAAACATTTAAATCAGCTGAAGAGAAACATAAACTTGCCAATATGCCATTTACGACACGGAGTGGCAAGGAACGGCTAAGGTCGATCCCTAGTATGTTCATGACTAGTGGTTCAGCTTCACATGACGATGGAAGCCCTCCTCCTCCCACTAAAAAAATCAAAAGAGTTAAGCTGGCAAAAGCACAGCGAAGAACTGTGCTTTCTAAGAAGATATCACAAATCCCCAAGGAGAGTCCAAGTGTGGTGGTGGTTGCGATGCCTGACCTTCCCAGCACTGGACGGGAAGAGGTGGCTCTTTCCACCATTTGCACGCCCCCTGCAAGTGCTATAAGGAGCACCCACAGTCCACTTGCTGATATGCAAATTGAAGATGTCACTGTTGAAGTACAACAGGAAGAGGATACTGGTGTAGCTGGCGCTGAGGAGGAAGTTGGCGAGGAGGATTCTGATGGTGATGTGGTTTGTTTAAATCAGGCTCCGGGGGAGACAGTTGTTGTCCGTGGGATGAAAAAGCCCATCACGGTCATGCCTGGGCAGAAGACCAAACATTCCACCTCTTTGGTCTGGCAATATTTCTATCCAAATCCGGACAACAACTGTCTTGCCATATGTACTATATGTAAAGGTGAAATAAGTAGGGGTAGGGATGTCAACCACCTAGGAACATCCTCCCTTATACGGCACCTGCAGCGCGTTCATAAAAAGTTACTGTCAAGTTCAGAAACTTTGGCTAAGACCGTAAGCAGTCCAGGGACACCTAAATCCCGTTGTCCTGTTGTATCCAAGCGCCTGCAAACCACACCGTCAACTCCCTCCTCGTCAATTTCCTCCTTAGTCAGGATCGGAAGTAGTCCTGCAGGCCATGTCACTGGCATGACTGACTCTCCTATCCGGGATTCCTCCGGAGGATCCTGCATTGCTACGCCTACTGCTGCCGCTGCTGCTGTTGCTGCTGCTGGGAGTCGTTCATCATCCCAGAGAGGAAGTAGGAACACCACTACTTTTACTAAACAATTGACCCTCCAACAGTCCTTAGCGAGGAGGATGAAGTACGACAGCAGTCATCCTGAAGCAAAATGTATAACTGAGGCCTTGACTGCTATGTTGGTGTTAGACGTGCGTCCGGTATCCGCCATTAGTGCAGTGGGATTTAGACAATTGATGGAGGTAGTGTGTCCCCGGTTCCAAATCCCGTCTAGATTCCACTTCACTAGGCAGGCGATACCGAGACTGTACAGAAACGTCAGAAAAGTGTCCTCAGTGTCCTGAAAAATGCCGTTGTACACAATGTCCACTTAACCACGGACATGTGGACAAGTGGAACAGGGCAGACTAAGGACTATATGACTGTGACAGCCCACTGGGTAGATGTATCACCTTACGCAGCAACAGCAGCAGCGTCACCAGTAGCAGCATCTCAGAAACGCCAGCTCGTTCCAAGGCAGGCTACGCTGTGTATCACCGGTTTCAGTAAGAGGCACACCGCCGACAACCTCTTAGAGAAACTGAGGGAAATCATCGCCCAGTGGCTTACCCCACTTAGACTCTCCTGGGGATTTGTGATATCTGACAATGCCACCAATATTGTGCGGACATTACATCTGGGCAAATTCCAGCACGTCCCATGTTTTGCTCACACAATAAACTTGGTGGTGCAGAATTTTCTGAAAAGCGACAGGGGCGTGCAGGAGACGCTTTGGGTGGCCCGAAAAATTTCTGGCCACTTTCGCCATTCAGCAACTGCGTGCCAAAGACTGGAGCGCCAGAAAACTCTCTTGAACCTGCCCCGCCATCACCTGAAGCAAGAGGTTGTGACGCGTGGAACTCAACCCTCCATATGCTTCAGAGGATGGAGGAGCAGCAAAAGGCCATACAAGCCTATACATCCACCTATGACATAGGCAAAGGAGGGGGTATGCACCTGACTCAAGCGCAGTGGAGAATGATTTCCGTGTTGTGCAAGGTTCTCCAGCCCTTCGAACTTGCCACACGTGAAGTCAGTTCAGACACTGCCAGCTTGAGTCAGGTCATTCCCCTCATCAGGCTTTTGCAGAAGCAGCTGGAGAAAGTGAAGGAGGAGCTAAGACAGAGCGATTCCGCTCGGCATGTGGGACTTGTGGATGAAGCCCTTCATTCACTGTGCCAGGATTCCAGGGTGGTCAATCTGTTGAAATCAGACCACTACATTTTGGCCACTGTGCTCGATCCTAGGTTTAAAGCCTATGTGGTGTCTCTCTTTCCGGCCGACACAAGCCTGCAGAGGTGCGAAGACCTGCTGGTGAACACACTGTCAGCTGAAGCGGAACGTGACACGTCAACAGCTCCTTCTTCATTTTCTCCCGCAACTGGGGCTGCCAGGAAAAAACTTAGGTATCCTAAGCAACCCGCTGGCAGTGATGCAGGGCAGGCAGGACCAAGTTTGGACATCTGGTCCGGACTGAAGGACCTGGCAACAATTTCTGACATGTCTACTGTCACTGCATATGATACTGTCACCATTGACAGAATGGTGGAGGATTACATCGGTGACAGCATCCAAGTAGGCATGTCAGACAGTCCATACCTGTACTGGCAGGAAAAAGAGGCAATTTGGAGGCCCTGTACAAACTGGCTCTATTTTACCTGAGTTGCCCCCCCTCCAGTGTGTACTCCGAAAGAGTGTTTAGTGCAGCCGGGAACCTTGTCAGCGAAAGGCATAGGAGGTTGCTTCCACAGAATGTGGAGAAGATGATGTTCATCAAAATGAATTATCAGCTCTTCCAGGGAGACCAGCCTCCAGAACGTACAGAGGGACCTGTGGTGGTGGATTCAAGTGGGGACGAGTTAATACTTTGTGAGGATGAGGATGTACACACTGAAGAGGGTGAGGAATCGGTGGATGAGGATGACATCTTGCCTCCGTAGAGCCAGTTTGTGCAGGGACAGATTAATTGCCAGCTTGTTTTGTGGGGGCCCAAACGAACCAATCATTTCAGCCACAGTTGTGTGGCAGACCCTGGCGCTGAAATGATTGGTTTGTTAAAGTGTGCATGTCCTGTTTATACAACATAAGGGTGGGTGGGAGGGCCCAAGGACAATTCCATCTTGCACCTCTTTTTTTTCTTTGCATTATGTACAGTTTGGGGCCTAGTTTTTCAAACTGCCATCCTGTCTGCCACTGCAGTATCACGCCTAGATGGGTCACGTGTTTGTGCCGCCCACTCGTGTCGCTTAGCATAGTCATCCAGCTACCTCGGTGCAACCTTTTGGACATAAAAACACTATTGTGAGGTGTGAGGTGTTCAGAATAGACTGGAAATGAGTGGAAATTAAGGTTATTGAGGTTAATAATAGCATAGGAGCAGAAAAACCTACAAATTCTGTGACTTTAGCTGTTTTTATGCTTTTTTTTCAAAAAAATACAGATCCAAAACACAAAACCCAGAACCCAAAACACGGAAGGGTGGTTTTGGCAAAACCAATCCAGATCCAAAACACGAAGAAAGATCCAGCTCCAAAACCAAAACACAAAACACGAAAAGTGGCCGGTGCACACCCCTAATTAGTACAAGGTTGAAAAAATAAGAAGGAAGATAGAAAAAGAAACCAAAGTATTTAGTAAAAGTTGCAGGAGCGTACAGTATGTCTTAAGTAAAAAGTAAAAAAAAAGTAACATGGAATTTCCCTTTGAAATATACACAAATCATTCAAAATCATTACAATGTGGTTCTACTTGTGTAATCGTTTTGTAAACTGGGAATTTTTACAGTATTTACCGTTAAATCCCAAACTTTCAGTTTGATGTTTTACCAGCAGTAACACAGTTTTTCAGGTTGAAATTTAATTTATCTTTGGGGATTAAACATGATGGGTGCATTCCAAAATAAAGTTATTCAAGGACAAGACAGACAATAAAAGTTGTAAGTCAGGTCCGAGTGCCGTATCCGCATTAGATCCCTCTTGAGAGTAGAGAGAACCACATTTAAAGCTGCAGTCCCCAGAAAATATATGATAGCCACCAGGATTGTAGTAAAAAAAAAAAAGGTTTGAGACCAGAAAGTCTGCCACCATCTCCTATCTGGTATAACTTAAATGAAAAGCCTTTGTTTCAACACAATGCATTTGTGTGCAGTGCAGTTTCGCTGTGTTTCGTTGTGTGCTGGTTTAATCAATATTTGAGAGTCTAGATTAAATGAGTATGTGCCCTCATACCCACGGTGTTGACCCTGTTAAAATGCTAATCAAAGAATTTTTAAGCTGTCGGCAGTATAGCTGTAAACAGGCTGCTTTCACTGCCTGTTTACGGTTATACTGCCGACGTATTGGGTATAAAATAGGGATGTGCGGGCTCGGATTAGTTCTGATTTTCCCGCCAAATTCAGATTTTTCCCGCCAAAAATCAGATCTCAGAAAGAGGCAAAACGTCATCTTTCATGGACAAACATCATCAATCCTGGACAAAAGTCCATGAAGGATGATGTTTGTCCATGAAAGATGACGTATTGCCTCTTTCTGAGACCAAATTTTTGGCGGGAAAAATCTGAGCCCACACATCCCTATTATAAAATACCGGCAGTTGGGATGCCTGTTGTCAAAATGCCAACAGCAGCATCCCGATGCTCGGTATCCCGACAGGGGTCGAGTAAGTATGCTAATCCTTCCCCCTTCTCCCCCTAACTTCTTGCAATCTAACCCTAACCTTCCGCACTCAAACCCTCCCCGTTAGTGCCTTAACCTAACCCTCCCCTCTTGGTGCCTAAACCTAACCGTCCTCCCTTAGTGCCTAACCCTCTACCAGTAATGCCTAACCCTAACCTCCCCCCCAAAGCCTAACCCTAACACCCCCGTGGAGCCTAAACTTAACCCTCCTCCCCCTGGAGCTAACATCTAAGGCGCCCTGCTATACTTGCGATCAGGATGGTGGCTGTCGGGATTCTGGCGTTGGCATCTAAACTGGCGTCGGGATTTTGATGCCTATGTTTGGTCCTGAGTCGGGATTCCGATGCCGGGATTTCAACAGCTGGCATCCCATCCGTCAGCAAACTGGCTACATCCCCTGCCGACAGTTTAAAAATGCATTAGCATTTTAATGGGTTCGACAGCGTGGTGCAGGGATTATGGTGCCGACAAGAACAAAGGGCCTAATTCAGAGATGGACGGTATTGCACAGACGCAGGGAAGCGACTGTGCAACACTGTCCAACTGAAATGCAAATGCAGCAGGAGGTGTCTGTAGCAAATGCACTTCTACTTTATGAATCTGCGATCCCAGTGCAGTCAGTAGATGCTGCCTTGGATCACCATGGCGACCATCCTTTCTCAAATTCATTCAAGTAAAGCCTCCAGGGACCAGAGAATTTCTAAAACCCTTGAACTTCTGTCCCGTTGTGTGTGGTGGCCTACCATTGTTCCTGATGTGAAGGAATATGTTCAGGCATGTGAAGTTTGTGCAAGAAACAAATCACTCAGAGGCTACCCTTCTGGGCAATTATTGCTTCTGTCCATTCCTTGAAAACCTTGGACCACATCTCTATGGCCTTCATCGTCGATTTACCCTTGGCCTCTGGAAATAATACCATCTGGGTCGTGGTTGATAATTTCAGCAAGCTCACCCCTTTTATTTCACTCACCAAATGATGCAGTGCCAAGGTTCTGACCTCTTTGTTCATCCAACATATCTTCAGGTTACATGGATTGCCTCTTGACATTGTCTAGGATAGAGGATCTTGGAAGTCGTTTTGTGCACTATTAGGTGTCAACCTCTATCTTCTGCATATCACCACCAGTCTAGTGGACAGATAATAAGGGTGAACCAATCTCTGGAGCAATATCTCCATTGCTATATCTCCAAATATCATAACAATTGGGCAGAATATCTACCCTTGGCCGAATTTGCCTACAACAATGCCTGACATTCCTCTACCAATGTGTCTCCTTTTCTTTGTATTTATGGACATCACCCAAGAGCCAAATAATTTTCTTCTCTGGAATCCAACAATCTGCCTGAGGTTCGCAGCACTGCCTTCAGGCTCAGAAGGTTTGGAGGAAGGCCCATTTTGCTCTCAACAAGGCCTCTTTTTGTTAAAAAATTTTCGCAGATCGTCATAGAAAGTCTTGTATTTCAAGGTGGGGGATAAAGTGTGGCTGTCCACTCGGAACTTAATACTTCATCTCCCTTCGAAAATATATAGTCCCAAGTACATTGGTGCTTTCCAGATAATAAAACATTTGCCTTCCATATGAGACTTCCTAGATCCTTAAAAATTCCCAACACTTTCCATTGCTCTCTCTTCATACCAGTTATCGTTTCCAGGAAATTCAAGTTCTTCTATCCTAAGAAGCGGCCTCCAGTTATGATTGATGGCCATCAAGAGTATGTTTTTGAGAAAATTTGATTCCAAGAATGTACAAGGTCAAGTGCATTTCTTAGTCCATTGGAAGGGCTACAGGCCTGAAGAGAGTTTGTGGGTTCCCGGAAGGCACTTACATGCGGATAATGTCAAAGAGGCTTTGTTTCAAAGCATTTCCGCAGAAACCTGGATTTAGGCGTTCCTTAACCCCTCCTCAAGTGGGGTACTGTTAGAAGCTGCTGCAGCGACTCACAGTTCCGGCGGGTCCCGTCCATTGCTAAGCGACTGGGACATTGCGTCACACCAGCCGCAATGGCCAATGATCCTGACAATTGCGAGGCAACTGGGACTATCTGCGACCACACTGCTTGTTGGTTCTGGCTGTTACTAACATCCGTGATGCTTCTGCTTTCTTTGTATCTGCAGCTTCGTGGCTACAGTGTAATTAATTGTCTCTGTTTGTGCAGCTACTTAGCTGCAGTGTAATTAGTTACCCAGCTGCAGTGTAATGAATTGCAAGGGGCCTGTCTCTGTTCTAAGGTTATGATTGGCTCTTTGAATAGTTAAAGCACAGTAAGGGTCTTGGTGCATTTCCAGTTATAGCTTCTGTCCTGCCAGAAGCAGGGCCGGGGTTACCATTAGGCAGCTTTTGGCCGCTGCCCACTAGAGGGTGCCGCTGAGACCACAAAAAAAATGAATGGCATAATTCATGGCTGAGTGGCATATAAAGAATTTGTGGCACAGCTGTGTGGCATATTATGAATTTGCGGCAGTGTTATGAGGTACATTATGATTTTGGTGCTCTGCTGTGTGCAATATTATATATAGTATATTATGAATTTGGTACACGGCTGTGTGGCATGTTATTTTACTGGGGAGACTGATGCGTGGCATTTTAGGAATTGGAGGGAGCAGGGGCGGTTGGTGAAATGTTGCCTAGGGTGCCCGGAAACCTTGCCCCAGCCCTGGCCAGGAGTGACCTGCCCTGCAGCAGTATTCTAGTAGTTTGCCGCTAGTTTTAGTTAGCCATTTCTTGCATTTCTATGTGTCCCTGCTTGTAGGAATATTGTGTACATCCTGTATGAAGACGTGCTGCGAGTGGGGGACGTGATAGCTTCAGTACACACAGGTCAGATCCAGACTGTGATTCATTTTATTGAGATATTTGTCAGGATGACATTCAGCAAAATACAAAACAAATGCAGATGTGGGAGACCAGCAGTTTATTATTTAGCCTGGAAGAGAATCAAAAAATAAAATAAATATTAGTGCTAAACGAATACTGAAGGAAGAAGGGACCAATACTCGTAACCCATTACTGTGATGTGTAAAAGCCTCAGCAATGTTTGTGATGAGAGCTCTGTTGATGTTATATTGTAGTCATTAATATTATCATTGTTTATTATAGGATGCCACAGACTCCATCGCAATGACAATGATTACACAGATATGACATACATAAATACAATAAGCAATAATATCAAATGCATTGATACAATTACGCACAATAGAGAGTGAGTGGTGTGACAGCATGGTGTAACAGATACATGCATGTCAGTATATAAACAGCATAGCACTCACACAAAATGAAGCAAAAAACATGACCAGCGACTATGGGAGCGTTCTGATTGGTAAGAGCATGACAGCTCCCACACTCTGACCATTCGGAGCGCCTAAATGCATTCCTATGGATCAGGGGCGTTTCAACAGAGGAGGGGGCCCGTGTGCAGCCTCCTCTCAGTCTGGCGGCCGCAGAGAACTGAGCGCTGCGCTGCACCGATAGACTCTGGGCACTAGAGTGTGCCCAGTGTCTATAGCGCATGCGCAGGTCACAGGGAAAATGGCCGCTGTCACGCAGAATGGCCCCCTGAACTAGCTGTTGGCACCAATTTACCTACGTACGGGATGGCAGACACAGGCTATGACACGCCCCAAAAACAGCCAGGACAAGCCTTCGATTTTGCCGCCACTCCACGTAATTGTCCCCAAACAGTCCCTGACTGTCAATCACTTTGCAAAATAATCCTCTTAGCGAGCAGCATAGCAAACGTACCTTGGCGTGTGCGCAGTACGACCGTGATGCATGCGCAACTGACAGATAATCGCTCAACTGGGTAAATATCGGAACAGCGCATATTTCTGAATCAGGCTCTGTGATTGGCTACTGCAGACCAACCAAGAAAGTACAGCAATGTCATAGCTGAAAAGTCAAGAAGGAAGCCAAAAAAATAATTAAAGAGACACGGAAACCCCCTTTCAACTTATTTAAAGTAGTTAAGTGATGAATTATCTTAAAACTGGGACTTTCACAACATTTACTGTCAAATCCAAAACTTTCATGCTGTTGCTTTACCAGTAATACTTTCTTTTGGGTTGCAAATTCATTTTCTAAAAATAGATGAACACTAAATGGCGCTTCAAACAATAATGAGCTCTCCAGATTGTCTCCTGGTCAGGGGCATTTCTAGTGAGGAGGGGGCTTGCGTGCAATCACCGTCATGGGCCCCCTCCTCTCTGTTCGGCAGCCGGAAGCGCTCTGAGCTGTGCGTGGCCAGCGCCGGAGTTATAGACTCTGGGCACTAGAGTGTGCCCAGAGTCTGTAGTGCATGCCTTGCAGCCATTTTCCAGATGTTTTTACAGCGCCGGACCCCCGCGCCAACGTGGGACTCCAGAGAGGTAAGTATATTATGGGTGCATGGGAGTGTGGTGCAGGGCCCCCCTGCACCCATTATAGATACGCCCCTACTCCTGGTTCAACCCTGGAACAAATGTTGCTACAGAATAAAAAAGTGAGTGGAGAAACTCCTGGCGCTGGTGTAAGGATAATTAAACCGTGAATAAAACCAATTTAATGGTTATCGTTCATTGGGAAAAAAAAAAATAGCATATAAGATTAAAATATAATTTACTTCCCTTTGGTAACAGAAGATGTCACTTCATTAGTTAACCACGTGTCAGTCCTTTATCCACGATACCCAAAAACGATATTCCCTCCACATGTGGGATGGAAAAAAATATCCACAATAGTTTAATATCTACAACAACTTCACATTTATTGTCTTTATCGGTTGATTATAGTAAACGACGGAGAATTTACCAGAAATTTGCTCCACCAAGGCAGTTTGGAAAATCATTTGAGGCTCTGGAACCCTTTCCACGACTTTCCGTCCGGCAAAGATCTGGAACCTGTGTTCTCCACTGCATATCAGTCACTCACTACTAGCAGCCGCCAATGCATTTTGAGTACTATACTCTTTATCAGGGAAGTTTATGGTTGTGGTTTAACATGTATTGATTCCTACCTGTCTATACCTTCTAAAATTGTTGCTATTTAGCATTATGAGTCACACAAGAAATAAATGCTTTCAGACTTTGAGTGTGGTTCCAAAGCATAAAGAGTTATTATTCAATATAAAAACAGATGGTTACATGCTGTGATCTAAATACAATTAGCGCAAATAAATTATACAGACCCAAGGTACAGTCGTTACATACTCACGCGCTCTGGACCCAGATCCCGGCATCAAAGTAGAAACCTCCGTCAACAGCAAAGCAAGCAGACTGGCATCCAGGTTTAGAGAGCCCACATATATTCTCTAGCAGAGATAGGCAATACAATAGAACAGTTTGGCATGATTCCATTGGTTCTTCTTCCTGGTTCTTCTGTTACAGTACAGTTCATAGGTCAATTCGTATGGACACAATCCAGTCTCCAATAGCTCTTTGTGTCCTGTTTCCTGCTGCATAATAAATCTAAGCTGGCTACATTACAGAGTACATTTTAATGTTTAACTCTCTATGGTCCATAGTTTGCAGACACATGTTGCGATCTCCTCACCGATGGTACCGGAAATCTGCAATGACACAGTGGATCAGAACAACACCAAACACTGCTGCTTACCATGTACTAAACCTTAGATATCAAATTACATTTATTTCACAACATTAATAATACTGAATAAACCTTGAATATTACACTTTAATGCTAGGGAACCTTTTTATGTAAGTGTGCGGTGTGTAAGTATTGGGGTATTGAGAAAAGACGCTAGTTAGCATTGTTAGACTACGTGTTTGTGGAGTACACCATGGTACGTGTTTTGCAGGGATAATCACTTTATATGTTTTAGTGACTGTCTGTATTTATATGATGAGGACTTTTAACATCTTGCTATTGCGTGGGAATCGCACGACGCTAAATAATAGCATCACCGTATGTACTTATAATGGGCAAGATTCACTAAAATGGCGCTGGGCAGCCAGTCGCAAAATGGCGTCTCATTGCCATTCGCAAAAAGGCGTCATGCAGATTTAATTTGAAACCGATCCTGTCTCAGCCAATTATCCGGCTACGACACATGATGGGCATGGTTCAGAGGTGCACGCAATTGCCACGCAATGCTGATAGTCACGTAGTTGTGTGATTATTTTGCAACTGCGCATGCGCAAAACTAATTCAGAAAACCGCTACGGCGCATGCGTTACACCGAGTCTACACACAAAGATGGGACAGGCGGCATCAGAAATGGAAAAGTGATGGACATTCATAGCTGGTGGATGGGAGGTGGCCTGAAATGAAGGCAAAAGAAAAGTTAGTCTCATGGGCGGTTATGGGAGTCTCATGGGCGTGTCAGTGTAAGCGGCTGGGTTCCCAAACGTAGAGCCGCAGCACAGAGGTCGTAGTTAAACGAAGAAACCGCACCTGCCTTAGGGCTGGGGCAAGTGTCATTGGTGCGTTCGCCAATGGTGGTGTCTAAAGAATCACCGATGACTACTGCACCAGGAGAAGGGCTGATGTATTATCGCAGACGCAACAGATGCATGAGCGGACGCAGCAGCACCCACCTAAAAATCAAGCCAGATGGGAGCCATCTTGAATCAGGCAATTGAAGACAGACAATGACACTTGGAAGCAAAGTCTGAGCGATGCACCCGCATTATGGCCCTGGTATTTAATTTAATTGAATTTGTATTTTATTTTGCATTTGTGTTTATATTCAATTACATTTTGCGTGGATACTGTAACTTCTACATATGATAGTAACACTGTGCATACACTATTATTTCTTATGTATTTGTCACATCATAACAGTATTATGTTGTGCACACAATTGCACCAGTCTTGGTGACTACAGATGCTTTGGCCTCCAGGAGCCAGATCATACTTGCCAACACTCCCTCATTGTCAGGGAGACTCCCCGAAAAGGCAGCAACCTCCCTGTCTCCCTGAAGAGTCCAGCAATCTCCCTGATTGCACCTTATCCCCAAAATGAAGCTGTTATAGTAAAAAAAACCACATATATATATTTATATATATATATATATATATATATACATACATTCAAATGGGATCATTAGTATCATTTCTCTGCATTGTTTATAAGGCACAATGATCCCTACGGTTACAGGCATTTTTTAAAAAAAGTATCAGTGCGTTTTCATCAAGTAGATCTTACTAACTGCTTTGGGGCTCATTTACATTTGGATGTAAGTCAGTGTTATGACACGCCTCTCAGATGTAGCAGTACACGCCCACTTTACCACCACACACATAACTGTTGCTTTCACAATCTCCCTGAAATGCTCTTTCAAAAGTAGGCACGTATGAGCCAGATGTCAGAGGGTGGTGTATTCAGAGGAGTCGGTGGTTGGCTAAAGAGCACTGAGGTGGCCAGATCTATGTAGCCTTGGCCCTGCACGTGTACACTGGGTAAATTGCCCCGCCCCCTTTTCGACATGATATCCCGGTTCTGGGGGTGAGGTAAACCTTCTCTCTGGACCGCTGGTTGAAGTTTCGCCACTGTGTACGAAATATAATGCAAACTCATTGGTGGTAATGTGAATTCTGCATTTTCTACTAACACTGACAAGCTTCATCTCTGTACTATTCCCACGCTATTATGGTTCCTAATGTGGGGTACACACTACGGCGACGGGCCCACCCACTGAGCGGCTGATTTTGGCAAGCATCCGCACTTACAAACTGGCCGCACGATATGTCTGGCCAGACATCAACTGGGCATGCATTTAAATATGCCCGCCTGTTTGTGACGTCATAGTGGCTGGTTCCTGTGGCCAGCACATCGGTCGGTCGGTAGTGTATATACAGATGGACGTATCTATAATGGGTGCAGGGTGTGTGGTGCACACGGGCCCCTGGGGCCCACTCCGCACACCCTGCACCCATATTTTTTAATACTTACCTCTCAATGCTACACAAAACCCCTGGAAAATGGTAGCAGCGGGCATTTTTCCAGCGTTTTGTGCATGGGCAGTAGGGAAATCGCTGTGAAAATGTCTTCCGCGTCAGACTAGTGCCCAGAGTCTACCTCTTCGTTAGTGCGCTGCCAGCTGCTGGGGAGAGAGGAGGGGGCCCAGGATGGGGAATGAACACAGGCCCCCTCCTCTCCTAATATGCCAAAGCACATGCAGATGTGTATGATCTGTCTTTAAAATAATTCACAACTGCTGTGCTGTAAATCTGTAAAGACATCATTCACCGATATAGCGTGTGTACTCACTAGCCGATGCACTATACGGTATATCGTTTGCTGGCTGTGTGAGCGGTATATCGCGCAATGTGCACCCAGCATAAGTACACACACTTGTTACTCCTGACATAAACCTGCCACATGTGATACTGATTTATTTTATCGACAATAGAAAAAACTTTATTGAGCCCTGCTTCTAAATAGGGTCTATTGTGCAATAGGGCTCAATTTTCCAGCAAGGCACGCAGTTGCTAACACGCACGCAATTGGCCGATTGTTGCCTACCGCGTATGCGTATGCATTGCAGTCCACGTGCGCGAACTAGCCATTGCTATCGGACTGTGATCGCAATCACTACGCAGACCCATCGCAGAGCGATTGACAGGAAAAGCCATTTGTGGGTGGTAATGGGGGGGGGGGGTGGTCAGCCAAAGCAGGCATGCCAGTGCGTTTGAACGCCATTGCAGGGGCGTGCATAAATTATCCACTGCAATGCCGTACACAGCCTGAGGACTTACAGCGTGCGATGAAATGAGCAATTTCTTAGTAAGGTCAGAGCTTGTGCAAGTGTGTGTGAGGCTGCGATGGTGCTCGATGGTACCGATGGTTTCGCAATCTTGCTAAACATTACGGATGTGTGTAAGGTAAATTAATTAGCATACTATCGCAGTTGAACTGCGTGCATAATCACTATTGCATTCGTAGTTGCGTTCCGTAGTGAATCAGGCCCTAAGTTTGCAGGTTATTTATAACAAACCAAATATATTGCAAAGAGGTCACTTAAGGCCATGGATGTTTATTAAAAAATTTAATATATATATTTATTTTATTTTTTTGAGAGGTCAGTAATATATAAAAAAAAAGGAAACAGGTTTTCTGTGACAATTACAAAATGGCACAATATAAGAAACTAAAAAAAATCCCCAAAACAATAAAAACACAGAAGACAAAACGATAGACGGAGAATAATGTACATCCTGTATGTAAACGTGTGGTGAATAAGGAACGTGATAGCTTCAGCACACACAGGTCAGGTCCAGCCGCTGATTCATTCAGATATTTGTCAGAGAGAGTGAGTGAGCAAAACGCAAAAACAAATGCAGACGTGGGAAACATGATTGAGGAGATTGTTGTTTAGTCTGTAGGAGATTCAGAAGACGAAAAAATAGTAAGTGCTGAATGGTTTTCTTTCCTGAAGTGTATAGTACAGTATTAGGGGAAGAAAGGGCCACTCCATACATAAGCCACAACTGGCTGGGTATCTACAGGGCTCTGTATCTCTCCCATTTTGCCTTTAATTTGTCCAGTGTAATTAGTGTAACAAAATGAAAGCAAATATCTGATAGGTTATTTATGGTTGTTTCGCAAGTGTTCTAACAGCAGAACGTTAATACATAATCCCAGTGGAGTAGAATGAAGTTATTTTTTATTACATATAAGACTGACCTTATGAAGAACCAGTAATGCATTGATTTGGTAGTTTAAAATGTTACCAGATTGAGGGGCCTATTCATCAACACTAAAATAACGTTTTTAAGGACATTTTCCTTAAATAACGTTATTTTGGTATTCATGTAGCCACTTAGCACAGGAGATATCACAGATATCTCCTTGCTAAGTTCCCCTGCGTTAATTTCCACACTCCCCATACATTAGTACATTAGTATGGGGATGTGGAAATTGTGGTATTCATCAAATTCCGAAAATTATCAATTTTCGGAATTTGATGCAGTTATTATTCGCCACTGTGAGGTGGCGAATAGCAGAATCCACTAACCTGTATCAGCGTGTGCAGGTCCCCCGACGAGTCCCTCCGGCGCTCTGCTCCATCCTCAGGCTCCGGAGGCTGGTCGGACATGTGTGCTCCCCAGCAGAGCACAAGAAAGTTTAGACAAAAAAAAAATAGTTTTTTTTTTTTTCTAATCTGTCATGTGGTCTGCTGGGGAGCACACATGTCCGACCAGCAGGACGGAGCCGGAGGCTGCTGCGTGGACAGGTAAGTCGGGGGGGAAAGGCGAGCGGAGGGGGGAGGGGGGGTACACAAATGTAACGCATCTGTAGGCAGTGCTGCGCATGCGCTGGTTTTACAGATGTAACAGCGCATGCGCAGCACTGTTTCCAGATGCGATAAGGTAGTGTAGGCAGGGAAAGTATCTATTTCCCGAAAAGCTGTCATCGCAAAAATGACAGCTTTTCGGAATAGATACTTATGGAGAGGTGGAATGATGAATTCCACCTATAATTAGCTGGGACTCCATGAGAGTTCTAAAGCTAATTATCTCCAGAGAATTTTTAGGTTTAATGAATAGGCCCCTGAATGTTTCAGGACTTCACAGAATAGCATGAGATCCCTGGCATTAGAAGAGATCTGAGATCCCCCGCATTACCAGGAGACTAGACACACAGTACAGTATGTGACACTTTAAGAGGAAAAGGAAAACATCACTCAAACTCAAGCGACAATGTCCCCACTTTCCCATTAGGAAAACATATCAATATGTAATAGGATGTATCTAGGGCATATTTAAAGATTTATGGGACCTGGAGAAATTCCAGTCATGTTCCAACATTCCAGTTACCGACATTCCGCTTCCCATAAGGAAATACATTTTTACATTCTTGGTTTTTATTTTTACCCAAAAAGATACTTTATCTGATAGTGACTGGCCTTTACATTACACTTTATATTTTTAGCGGAGGATGGTAAAGAGATCAGCAAATCTTCCTCTTGGACACAAACATCCCTTCACTGTCATGATTCGTTAAAGATGTAAACGTGCGTATATGGAGTTTAAAAAAAAGGGGGAAGGGTCTTCCTCAGGCGGCAAGAGGTTGTTTTTTCATGTAATGTTTTTCAAATGTTCAAAGTCGCTAAAATTATGCACAGCATATGCGTCCCCCGATATTTGTCGCACAAAATCGCAGGACCGATTGAGATGCAAAGTGCTCAGAAGTGTATTGGCCATTCCTGGGCAGTGACTAGGAGGTGGCTATTCGGGTGTAGTAGGTATTACCGCCGGCCGCATGGCCGACGGTTCAAATCCCGACGGCGGAAGCCCAGCAGGGTTGAAGATCCCGAACATCAACTGGTAAGTATAAATAACCCTATTCTAACCCCTAACCCTCTCTTAAGGGTGCCTAACCCTAACCTCCCCCCAAGTGCCTAAACCTAACCCCCCCCTTCCCCGCAGCCTAACCCTAAGTCCCCTGGGGAGGTGCCTAACCCTAACCTCCCCCCAGGGGTGCCTAACCCTAACCTCCCCTTCCCCTAGACTAACCCTAACCTCACGGGGGGGTGCCTAACCCTAAGTCCCTCCCGGTAGCCCCTAACCTATCCCGACCCCCCCCCCCGCGGCTGTCTGCGCCCGGCTTACCTTCGATCGGTAGGCCGGGTGTTGGGATCCCGGCGTAGGTCTAATGACAGGAGTCGGGATTTCAACACTTATCATTAGTACCTTGCCGGGATTAGAAAGTCGGGAAGCCGGCGGTCGGGATTTAGACCGTTGGCTTCCTGACTAAATCCCGGCTATGCAGATGCACGGAGATAGAAGTGTCGCGGGCATGTTGTAGAACTGGTTGCTAATCCAGAAGCTTAATCGGCCACGTTGGAAGTCATACTTACCTACTCTGCTAGAAGTTGCTGAAGGCTCATGATACTTTGGTTATCCCCCCGCACCCATGGAAGAGTGGCTGGATCTCCCGCAACCCAGCCCCGCCCCTCCCAACGAATCAGGAGCCTCATGATGTCAGAGCCCGCCCCCGAAGTAGTCAGCTGCATCCCCTCTCAGGAGCTGGCATGAGTCCGAACAGGAGGGCAACTGCTCTCCAGGCTGTACCTGTCTGCACGCAGGTGCCAACCCTAAAAAAAAAGGCTGAGGCTTCTTTACTTGCGTACAATAGTTTTTGATAGCTCTGCTTTATCTGGGCAAAACGTGATGCATCATAATTAGTTGGTGCATGGATTGTCCATATGACCATTTACAGTATGAGAGTAGTAGCATGCTACCCAACACTGAGACAGATACTGTATTTATGTGTATATCTATCTATCTATCTATCGCATCATAGTAGTGATATAGATTTAAATATATTAATTGTGCCTGTTTTTAATTTATGCTTCTAAGACATATACTGTATCATTATTTTTTATTTTTTAATTCTTATGTGTTTATGTTATACCTCATCATATGTATGTGTTTATGTTATACCTCACCATATGTATGTGTTTATGTTATACCTCACCATATGTATGTGTTTATGTTATACCTCACCATATGTATGTGTTTATGTTATACCTCACCATATGTATGTGTTTATGTTATACCTCACCATATGTATGTTTATGTTATACCTCACCATATTTATGTGTTTATGTTATACCTCACCATACTTTCCAATATTTGCAAAAAAAATAAAAGCAAAACCGAACATAAAGAAGCCCCTCAGAGTCTGGAAATATACTCTCAAACCATTGGATCACCATCGTTTCTTCACTAGTCGATGGCGGAGAACATCGCAATGCCAATCACATCAAATGGAATTTCTATCTCCATTGACCAAAACCTTTGATGTTTCCTAAACATCGACCATCTATGGCCATCCTTAATTAATGGTTCTGGTTGCTGGGTTGGGATTTTGGTAACTCCTGGCTCTGACTGATTGGCTTGTATATTGGACTTCAACACCCCCACTAATACTTCTCTTCAAGGTAGACGTACCTACTTATCACTAGTTAAAGTTCTGCCATCTCCCAGCTACGAGTCGCACTGAAGGGTCCCGTGTCTGTCTCACATTTGCTTTGAGATATCTGGACTTTGTTTTGTAGCTATTGGTCCTAATGTCAATATACTGTCACTGCTCTAGTTTCATATAGTGTATGTTCCAATATTGACAGCCTATCATTGCTTCAACCATTTGTGCCAGCATCTCTACCGCCATTTACTGAATGTGTCAATAGAATTAATCTATTGCCAGCACTTACCTTCTGCATCAAATTCTCATCTGTCCTTGAGTTTACACCAGCAATCAACAATCCCTGCTCGCTGTTCATGCATGATAGTAAACTTATTCCCCAGCCAGTGTCATGTGCCTGCAATACAGTATATGGGAAATATTATGACTGTGTGGGAATAGTGCATTTCTAATAAACCAAATGTCTATTTTAGTAATCACAACTTCTAGAAAGTAGATCCGTGCAGCTGTGCTGGTAGTGGTACACCTTTTTCATTAGCTCCAGTCATGTGACCGGACTTAACCAATGCCTGTGCTCTTCTTGCTAGGTGGGCTATTTGAATCTGTCTATATCTATCGCAAGTGGGATCTGTTCCAAGACTGTCAATGTGCACGAATCTGGCTGCCAAAAGTCCATATAACTTTGGTGTGGAACATGCCAAAAGATCAGTAAAGCTGCAGACGACATGGAATAAGAGGATCTGAGTGAGTATGGACAGACCTTATTCATCTGTATGATAGAAATGTAACCACGGTGACAATACAAGTCTTGAAGATTTAGTTAGAGTTACATTATGAGAACAATTGGTGCGGTGGAATCACATGTCTATTCAATTATCAACACAAAAACTACAGCTTATGATATGTGGGTAACTCTGCAAATGGATTGTGAAGATAAAGGCTTAATGTATTAACCTGAGGTGCACATTGCAAGCAGCAAAACTTAGTGGTTGTAAGAACATGAATGATTACATAGACAGAATGCTATCCATCTCTCAGCAATTTACTTCAGTTGGCATCACAACAGATGATGAAAAGGTTGCTATGGCGATGCTGCAAACTCTTACACAGGAGTAGTAGCATTAGAGTTGAGTATTATAAAGCTGGCCACAGAGACTGTATGTGCAAAATTATTGCAGGTACAAAAGCACGTACCTACTGAAACAAATACTGGGAATTCATTCAAAGCACAAAAAAGTTTAAGATCAGATGTTTCAAGTGTTACAAGTTGGAACATAAGGCCTCAGATTGCAGATTAAATGTATCAAGTGGCACCTCATCACAAGTGAGTCAGCCTTAAATGTAGTAGGTAGTCACCATAAGGACTACTGGTACGTGGACTCAGGAGCCACAATGCATTTCAGCTGTAATTATAATTGGTTCAAGCTATTAAAGCCATGTAATTCAACCAAAGTACTAGGTATAGGAGTCATGGTCTTAAATTCGGGACAATTATTCTATGCTTAGGAGTGAGAGACAAGGAAACTGTCACTGACGTGGAAAATGTACTATTAGTGTCTGACCTAGAAATTGACCTAGTTGCCATAAGTGTTCTTGAAAGTAGAGGATACAGAGTTCAATTTGCAAAGGATCGGTATATTGTGTATGACCAAATTGTTGTTGATGCAGCAATGGTTGCTGAGGAATCCACCCAATCAATGGAATCGTGGCACAGGCAGTTGGGGCAATTAGGCTTTAGCAATGTCCTGTGGCTTCAGAGTGGTATGGTGACTGGGATGTCAAAGGACAATCCTGAAAGACCAGCATGTGAGAGCTGTGTGAAAGCCAAGCAAACACATTGCACCTTTCCTAAGTTCATATGCAGAGATCACAGTTGCTTGGCTAACCAATAGGCAAATCTTGGTGTAGTTTCTATAGAAGGGAACCAAGTCTCCATGCTGCTCAGTGTTCCTGGTAACTGATCATCTAAAATAGTAACAATCTATAATTTGAGGTCTGGAACCTGACACCTAAAGGATGAGGGTGGGGGCCCACCGGGGATTTCCCCTGTACCCCTGTGGGCCAGTCCAACCCTGTTACTATTAGTGTATTACTGGGTGCTACTTATACAGCTGGTGTTTATTGACCATAACAGCTAGTTGATTTTCAGTGGGCACTAATGTTATTGCTGGCATAAACTGGACATTACTGCAGATGGTATTTTATCAGTCATTACTACTGCTGTTGGTTTATTATTACTATTACTTATGGCGTATTATTGGGCACTACTACTGCCTCTTTACATATCACTGAGCATTGCTACTGCTGGGATACATATTACTAGTCATACCCGTGATCACTGGCATATGCTGCTCAGGTCTCTACGTTAGGTTGCCTAGAGACCCATTGCACCTTAATGGAGATCATGGATTAATTGCAAGTGAAATATTAACAAAATGTATTCTTGATGTTTATTTTTTATTATTTACTGTTTACTTTTAATTATAAAAAAATAATGATGCTATTATGTAGCTCATTGCTGGAGTCGAGGGCCACACATGAGGCCTCCAAATTGATCCAGGTTCCCAACCACTGGTATACAGTAAGTAGTTGTCTATGTATATTTATTTTTGTATTACTTTGCTGCAGTTGCTACTATTTAAGTAAGCTTTCAATGAGCTGAAATTTGGGCACTTCTAAAGACGTGAAAATAGATACCTGCGGCTCCTGAAATTGCAGCCCTCGCAGCCTGAGATCAAAATTTAGCCGTACAGGTTGCATGACAGCTCACTCTGGCATCCGGGAGACACTACAGAGGGGCTTTGTGAAGCTTATTTACCAACTTCTTATTTACTAAGCTTTACTTGGAACACTGGCATATGGAAATAAACCCAAGCATAACTGGATATTATCTCTGAGAAAGAAAATTTATTTAATCTACAGTATTTTAGCTCAGCTGCATTCAAGACAGGCTAGCCCGATATTGTAAAGGGAGGCTGAGAATAATTATTCACATTCACCATTTCTGTGTAGTAGTCCCTTTTTTTTTCAGTAGTAAGGCTGATTTTTCACAATTTTTCTCCCAATCAGTTTTGACATTAAATTATCGGTATTCGCATTTAATAAATACATATACCTCCCCTCTTCCCCAAACAGCTCTGACATTAAATAATTAGTATTCACAGTTGATAAGTAGCCCTCCTTTTTTCCAAATTCAGCCTCAGAATCAATGAATAGCACACAAACCACCTCAGCTTTAAACTAATAGTAACATCATCTTAAATTAATAGTCTCTAACATAATGCCTCTATTATATTAAATAGCCCCACCAATAATTTAACAATTCCTGCCATTAACATCAATCATAGCCAGGGCCGGTTCTACCATTACGTATGGTATGCAGCTAAGTAGGGCGTCACATAGTGGAGGGCACCTCAACTCAACTGCGACCATGCGGGCCACGGGCAGACTGTGTCTCTGTAACACAGCTGCACCGTGCGTATAGCGCTGACCGGACATGTGTTTGTTTTGATTAGCAGCCAATGAGAGTCAGTCAGACTCTCATTGGCTACTGTGCCCACTGCTGGAGCCGGACTGAAGCTTTCCGGCTCCCGCAGTGGGCAATGGGAGAGACGTCATGACGTCTCTCCCATAATGCAGAGCGGTCCGGCTCGGGAGGATGGACTGAGGAGCGGATGGCGGCGGCCGGATCGGGGATTCAGGTAAGTGTTTTTATTTTTATTACATGTGTGTCTACTCGGGGGAGGTTACTACTGGGGCACTGCATAGGGGGGGAACCTCCATTGGGGGCACAACAAGGAGGTGGATACTACTGGGGCACTACAAGGGGGTGGACTACCACTGGGGGCAAGTACCACTGGGGGCACTGCATCAAGGGACCACTACTGGGGGCACTATATAAAGGGTGTACTGCATAGAGGGGGGAACTACAACTAGGGCCACTGTTTAAAGGGCACTTCATAAGGGGTACCACTATTGGGGGCACTGCATGGGGGGGACTACTGGAGGCACTATATAAGTGGCACTGCATAGGGGGTACCACTACTGGGGGCACGGCATAGGGGGGAGTACTACTGGGGGCACTATATAAGGGGCTTACTACTTAGTGCACAAGGGGCACTGCACAGGGGGGACCACTACTGGGGGCACTATATAAGGGACACTGCTTAGGGGGTACCACTACTGGGGGCACTGCATATGGGGACTACTACTGGGGACACTATATAAGGGGCTTACTACTGGGGGGCACAAGGGGCACTGCACAGGGGGAACCACTACTAGGGCACTGTAAAAGGGGCACTGCATAGGGGGGCGCAAAAAAACATACTCGCTTACCGAAAAATTTTGATATTCCCTAGTCTTAAAAAAACTTCTTTCCTTCTCTACCCTTCCTCCCTCTCTTCCTCTTAAAGTGTGCTTACTGGGTCTGCTTATGGCTAGACTCTAAGCTGCTTCCTTGTTCTCCATGCAGAGTATGTTGCCATCCTTCCTTTCTAAAGGGGTGGAAACGTGGCACTTCACTAGTTTTATTTGCACAGTCATGTGACTGCTGAGATCATGGAGGCGGGTGGTTTAAGTGAGGCTTCTCTATATAAACCTCAATCTGGCTGCAGTATGGTGCCAGAGTATCAGGCTCGTAACCTTGCTCCAGCTACTTGCTATTGATTTCCTGTTATATCCCTGTGGCTTGTGATACTTCTCTGTGGGGTCTATTCACTAAGCCTTGGAGAGAGATAAAGTGGAGAGAGCTAAGTACCAACTAATCAGATCCACAGTCTGTGTTTGAAAAATGACGGTTAGAAGTTGATTGGTTGGTACTTATCTTTCTCCACTTTATTTATTTTCAAGGCTTACTGAATATACTGTATACCCCCATACAGTATATACATCTTGGTTTGTCAATAACTATTCTCTGCTATATCCTTGTTGCTTCTGATACCTCTCTGTGTATATACCTTGGCTTGTCAATGGCTATTCTCTGCTACAGTATATCATTAGAGCTCCCGATACCTCTCTGTGTATGAAGCTTAGATTCCCTGCATCTAATACCCCTTTTCCACGAAAATCCCAGGTCTGTCCCAGAATTTTTTACCTGGCATTTTGCTGGGTGGTACCCGGCTTAGACCCCGTTTCCACTGCACCCTCGTCCCGGGTTTTTCCCGGGTCGCCTCCGTTTCCACTGAACCCAGATAAGCCCAGCAAAACCTGTGGATGTCATTATAAATAGCCTTTGGGGAGGCCATTTTTAATTACATTAAAATTTAATTACTTTTTTAATGATATCCTTTATTAGTTATTATTATTATTATTATTATTTATTTGTTAATTATTTATTTAATTGAATTATTATGGTAATTATTTATTTATTATTTATTTAATTTAATGTCATTTTTGAATAACATCCTTTATTCAGGCTCTGGTCTCTGGGTGATTACATCAGCAGCCAGCACCCTGGAAGGACCAATCAGCGGGTTTTGCAATTATCTGAGTCAAAAAACCCGGGTAAGAGCTGTTTCCACTGCAGTGTTACTGGGTTTTACCCACTAAAAACCCTGCTCGATACCCAGGAACAAATCCTGGTACAGTAGACCCGGGATTTTTTCCTTGGAGCCGTTCCCACTGGGCCGTGTCCTGTGTACACATGGCAATTACCCGGGTTTTTTTAGGCAGTAGAAAAGGGGCATTAGAGACCATTCCATTGAAAAAGTGAACAGGATAAAGTTATTGTCATTCTAAAATTTCTATAAATGAGCACATTTTTTAAATTTTTTTTTTTCAATGCATACCTCCTATCCACTGGAACACTAATAGGTCGCTCATTTGTAAGCGTCTGAGTTTCAGCTTTGAATAATAGCTAAAAGGATATTTAGAAAAATAATATGCAATTAGTTTTGATTGGTTGCTGTAGTTTCAAAATGTAACATACTATTGTAACTTTCTATAACTTAATAAACAGAAAGAATGCAGATGATTAGCCTAATTGGGAGTGCCTCCTCTGGGTTGTGTCATGTGATCCATGGTGGAACTGGAGGAATGAAATACTTGCTTTGAAGCCCAGTTCTTGGAGAGCAGTTTTGGGAGGCTCTACCTTCCGCGGCTGAAAGCTAACATTCGAGATATCTGTGTTGAGTTCTATTTAGTATAACAGTATAATTTGATTCTGGCACTCACCTACACCCATGACTGTAGAGGTAGTGAGCTGCATTCAGTAGACAAGTAAGCCTAGCATCGTAGAGGGAGGATCCAGATTTACATGAGCACCATGCAAAGCTTTCTGGAGAGCGAATCCATTGGTGTGCATGCTGCGCTAAAAGTAGTCCAAACACAGAATACCTGAGTAGAGGGAAAAGGGCCAGGAAACCTGTTACGTGTGGACACACAGAGAGAGACCAGGTGGTAGAGGTAGAAAGAAATGGTGCAGGTCAAGAGTCGGTGGATGATCCCAAGGCGATAGGGGGATGATCCCAAGGTGAGTGACTGTCAGCTCGAGGCATACCTGCGATTACAGTTTCTGCCTGCGGTCAAGTAAAGTCAGTGGGGAGTAAATAAAGTAGACATTTCTCAAACAAAATGGTCTGACATCTAACATCCATGTTTGTACAGTACTACTACACAGGTGTCACTAGAAGTACTGAATTGATTCTAAAACATGCTTTGACAAGGGTCCTTTTGCACTTAAACCTCAAAGAGACTGAAAAGAGGATGAGAGGACTGAGTTAACCATAGAAAACCCAACTCCACAGGTAGGTACCTTTCAGAAACACACCACACCAGTATAGTAGGTGCTACATAAAATTTTTTTTAAAATGGTTCTGTAGTATTTACTGTATGCATACTCTGGCTGGTGTTACCATAGAAATATCATGAATTGACTTATAGGGTTTCCAGATCAAGGCCTCATTTATCAACGTGTTTTATCATAAAACTTTTTGCGTATGATAATGGTGCTCCAGCCAATCAGCTCCCAACTGCCATCTGTTTGAAAAGTGACAGTTGGGGGCTGATTGGCTGGAGCACCATTTATCATACGCAACAAGTTTTATCACTCATTGTGAATGATAAGACACGTTGATAAATGAGGCCCCTAGTGACCTACTGCCCACAACAAACTGGCACAAACCTTTCTGGCAACTGAGCTAGACAGCTCGATACATATAATAGAAGAGAAATTAATAGTAGAAAAACTTTCGCTCCAAAACAATAGTGCTGCAGGTACCGCTAAGGTGGTCACTCCCAGCTCTATAGAATCAAATATCAGACAATAGTACTTGCAGTTACATGTGCCCTCCAAGGTATTTTCGGACTATATACGAAAAAGTTCACTTGATTCAGTTCAAAAAAATGTCTTGAAGTCCTCACACTCCACTTCTCAAGGTGAGATGTCCTCCCTTACAAGGAGTGGGTATTCCTTCCAAATAGGGCAATACTCCGCCATACATGAGAACATAAAAAATGTAAAAGGGTATATATAGTACTAATACAAGTACTATTTTATGCAAATTAAAAACATATTGTTACATATCCACCATACAACAAACAAGGCAGCGTACCAGATTGAGGGGGGAGTCAAATTACACACACCCAAATAGACATATATGGTATATCAGTCACCTCCCGGGTTTTAGGGTACTGGACCACCGCTGGATATGTGTGCAAGGTAACCCCTCCAACAAATAGCCTGGATCTCCCTCTGTATGTAGTAACCACCGACGCGTTTCTGCTCGCCTGGAGCCTTTCTCAAGGTGTGTCTTATACATATAGTTATATGTCCCTTGTAAACTGCAGCTTTGAAACTTTGTGCATTTTACTTAATTTGAATCATTTTCATCATTTTTTTTTTCCCTTGATATCTTTTGTCCTGGGTTCCGCTGTCATCTGGCTTTCCGATAGCTGAGCTGAACCTCTCCTGTCTTGACACTAATCTGCATTTTTTACCTTGAAAATCATAATATACCAGAAAAAGCAATAAAGAAAAAAACTATTCTGTTCTAACTTCTAACCAGGGCCCTTAAAAATCTGATCATGTAAAAAACAAACTCCCACAAATAGCAGGAGGTCAAACAATCTGAACAAGCACAAGCTATTCAACTGCTTGAGTCTAAAATAGAGAGGACCTTTGTTTCCGAGAGACAACCTGTTAAAAGAGAGGAAGAAAGGACACAATACCATCAGGAGAATGTTTGTAATAGAAGATTAGGAAATTGGACTTTACAACCTTTTTTATCATTTAATTACCCTGTGCTTTCTGAACAGAAGGACTATTAGTGGGGAAAGTGAGGAAATGATCCTTTTATGGCTGGTATTAGTAACAACGCAAAAGTACTGTCTGATTTTTGCTCCTGTTATCAATTCCTGCAGAAACACTCAAAGCTCTGGATGCATGTAATAGTGATGGAAAAACTTTTTCAGCTACAAATACAGCTACGTTCAATATGGTTTATTGGCTGCAAATTGATTTTCTTTAATGATGCACATTAATGCAGTTGCCATGTCTATTAGACTGTCCTTCTCACGGTTAGTGAATATTACAGGGACCAGGTTGCATCTGTTTCCCTCTGGTGTGCAGATTGGGGACAGGCAAACAGGAGACGACCTTAAATCGCATGAAGAAATTTCTCAAGCAACATAACTGAGGAAACCAACAGATGACTTAGGCCACAACTGCTTCGGCTTTGAACAGAGACAGAGAGGGTGTAAGGGAAGAGAGGGAGAGAGAGAGAGAGAGAGAGAGAGGGAGGAACAGGAAGGGAGGAGAGAGACAGAGAGGGTGTAAGGAGAGAGAGAGAGAGAGAGAGAGAGTGGAAGGAACAGGGAGGGAGGAGAGAGACAGAGAGGGTGTAAGGGGGGGGGGAGAGAGAGAGAGAGGAAGGAACATGGAGAAAGGAGAGAGACAAAGAGGGTGTAAGGGGAGAGAGAGAGGGAGGGAGGAACAGTGAAGGGAGGGAGCAGAGAGACAGAGAGGGTGTAAGGGGAGAGGGAGAGAGAGAGAGAGAGGAAGGAAGGAAGGAACAGGGAGGGAGCAGAGAGACAGAGGGTGTAAGGGGAGAGAGAGAGGGAGGAAGGAACAGGGAGAGAGCAGAGAGACAGAGGGTGTAAGGGGAGAGGGAGAGAGAGAGAAAGAGGGAGGAAGGAACAGGGAGGGAGGAGAGAGGCAGAAAGGGTGTAAGGGGAGAAAGAGAGAGGGAGGAAGGAGAGAGACAGAGAGGGTGTAAGGGGAGAGGGAGAGAGAGAGATGAAGGAATAGGGAGGGAGGAGAGAGACAGAGAGGGAGTAAGGGGAGAAAGGGAGTGGGGGAGAAAGAGGAAGGAAGGAACAGGGAGGAGAGAGACAGAGAGGGACTAAGGGGAGAAAGGGAGTGGGGGAGAAAGAGGAAGGAAGGAACTGAGGGAGGAGAGAGACAGAGAGGGAGTGGGGGAGAAAGAGAGGGAGGAAGGAACAGGGAGGGAGGAGAGAGACAGAAAGGGTGTAAGGGGAGAAAGAGAGAGGGAGGAAGGAACAGGGAGAAAGGAGAGAGACAGAGAGGGTGTAAGGAGAGAGGGAGAGAGAGAGAGATGAAGGAAAAGGGAGTGAGGAGAGAGACAGAGGGGGTGTAAGGGGAGAGAGAGATGAAGGAACAGGGAGGGAGGAGAGAGACAGATAGGGAGTAAGGGGAGAAAGGGAGTGGGGGTGTCAGGACTGCGACTATATCAGTACATAAAGATAGACTACTTTTGCCAAAGTTCCATTGTGGTCATTGGAGGAGCTATTCTGCTTGCTGGCATGCTACTCATTCAGGGGATAGAGGACCTCATTCAGACCCGGTTGCAAGCACTGAGCGATCGCAACCAGGTCAATGTATATCCCCTGCGCACGAGAGAAACTCTCTCACTCCGGAGCTCACTACAAAAGGGCCGGCTGTTGATGTTGATTGACAGCTTGGCCCATTTTGTAGGCGGGGCGGGGGGGTGGCTACACAAACAGTGGCGTTCCCAAGCGAACTGATGTCAGTGCGGAGCTTCCTGCTCGATCAGAGCAGGAAGCTCCCTGGGGCTTGCGGTTGCCGAGACTCAACCTTAGGGTCTTGTTGCAAGCCCCGATGGTCGTGATGGTCTTGACCATCGTGACCATCAACCTGGTCGGTCGCTAAGCTATGGGTGGTAACCCACAGCTTAGCTAGCGACCAGGAGGCCGCACTAAAAAAAAATAAGCGGCCGCCCTCATTCAGAGAGAGTGATCGCTTCTTGTGACCACCTCTGAATGAGGGCCAGAGTGTTAAAGTGATCATCTGTTTCCCAGGTGTCATCAGGTTGTGGGATTCCTAGATTGCTTATTATTTCAAACCTGATTCCATTTGTGTCACATGTTCTGAAACTTCCTATGGATCACAGACCTCTAGTATAAATCCTGTTACTAACTGTGTCTCAGTGTCTGTGCAACATTGCTTTCAGGTCTTTTCTTGGACTCCTGCCAGATCCCCGCTGTGCCTGTGGATTGCTGTGGACTTTCTTGTATTCCAGATTTACTTCTGATGTCAGTCACTCGCTGCACTATAGGGCCCAGCATTCCTATTGCCTAAGTATTGCTGATTGTTCCATCACTGCACTTTCACCATTTTGCTGCACTATTTACTTTGCCTGTTGTCTTTCTGTTCCTGTGGATATTGAACTCATCCTTGTTACAGTTGTCAACTGCACTGTTACAGTGTCATCTCTGCATCACAGAGCTCAACCCCGCTCCGAACCCTAGCCACACTACAGGGCCTAACCCTGCTACAATCTTCTCCGCATCACAGGACTCAACCCCGCTACAATCTTCTCTGCATCACGGGGCTCAACCCCGCTACAATCTTCTCTGCATCACGGGGCTCAACCCCGCTACAATCTTCTCTGCATCCCGGGGCATAACCCCGCTACAACCTTCTCCGCATCATGGGGCTCAACACCGCTACAATCTTCTCCGAGTCACTGGGGTCAACCCCGCTACAATCTTCTTCGCATCATGGGACTCAACCCCGCTACAATCCTCTCTGCATCACGGGCTCAACCCTGCTCCGGACTCTAGCCACGCCGCAAGTCTCAACCCTGTCCAGGAATCTCATCGTCTTACAGGCCTTAACCCTGCTCCGACTTCACTACTCCACAAGGCTCAAGTTTGCTTCATCACTCACTGCACCGCAGGGTTCGGTCCTGTCCCGGAACTATATTATTCTGCAGGGCCTGCTCTGCTCCGGATTTCCACTACTACAGGGTTCTACCCTGGCAAAGGTCCTTAATGTCATCCTGAGGAGTTAGCCTCATTCTGGACTCGGGGTTCCCTACCACGTTAGTTCTTATATGCTAAAGACTGCTTATATATATTTGGGGATTCTCTCCTATACATATTATTGCATATGTGAACCTCTGTGCTGTTTGAGACTTTATTTGAGACCTTGCTGTTTATAATTCATGTGTGAATAAATTCTATTTTACTTTTATCCTGTGCTACTGAGTTTCATGGAAAGGTCATTCCTAAGACCACCCCAGTTTATTGTGCCTAGTAGGCCTGCCTCCCTCCAGGAGTCTCAAGTGTCGGCAGCCGTGACAGGGGTAGAAAGAGAGGGAGGAAGGAACAGGGAGGGAGGAAAGAGACAGAGAGGGAGTAAGGGGAGAAAGGGAGTGGGGGAGAAAGAGAGGAAGGAACAGGGAGGGAGGAGAGAGACAGAGTAGGAGTAAGGGGAGAAAGGGAGTGGGGGAGAAAGAGAGGGAGGAAGGAACAGGGAGGGAGGAGAGAGACAGAGAGGGAGTAAGGACAGAGAGGTAGAAAGGGGAGAGAGAGAAAGGGAGGAAGGGACAGGGAGGCTGGGAGGGAAGGAGAAAGGGAAAGAGAGAGGGATGGGAAGGGAGATAAAGAGGGAAATAGAGGAAGAGAGAGACAGAGAGGAAGGAAGAGAGAAGGATGAGGGAACAGAGGGGAAGAGAGAGAAGGAGGAAGGGAGCGCACATACAAACCTCTTGCAGCTGCAGTAGGCAACCCATCAACCTTCTGATGGGGGCGGACACTTCACTGCATTAGACACCGCCCCTACCGATGCACCCGTGAATCGCATTATGTCAACAAGGGGGTGGGGCTTCCATAGACAGCCACTGTTGGTCCGTGAATCAGTGATAGTGAGACTCTGCTGTGATGCTGCCGGGACCGGAAGCCGGCCAGGGCGAGTGGCCAGGTTAAAGTCAATATTTTCGAAAAGTCTTTAAAAAAAAATGGGGATAACTTTTCTCCACTGAAATAGGTGGCGAAAAAAGAGCAGACTTGGGGTTTAGGGGTGCAGGCTTAAAAAAAATAGCCTGCACCCCTGGGAATGTCATATAAAAAAACTGTGTCAAAAAGTTTTTTTTTAAAAAATAGGGACACCCCAAAAAATGTACTTTAATTTTGGGGTTAATTTAAAAAAAAATATAGGGAACACACTTTTAAAATAGCCAAATTAAATGCAAAGGGGTTCCCAAGTATGCGGCAGGTGTTTTCTTCATTGCGGGAGTAGCGACAGGTGCATTTTTGCAGAGGTTTTAAAAATAATTTTAGGGACTTAAAAAAATGCTTACCCCCATTTTCATGTACCCCCAATTTTTTTTTTTTGTAAAAATAACTATTGCTAAGTGCTATTCTTCACCCCTTCTTCATAGCTGCAAAAATACACCTGCCGCGGCTATTAGAAACCCCGACTTCCTTCAGCAGGTAAAAATGGGGGTACACATAGTGATCCCCCATGTCTAGACATGTTTAGGGGGGTCCCTGGAATATTTCCCAAAAATTTAAATTTGTTGCCGATACTTACCTTTCCGCCAACTCCCATTTTCGTTGATGTTTAATTGAATATGGGGATAAAGCGGGCATGCGCCCGATACTTTTTCCCCGGAAAAATTGCGATCTGGAGCGAAAAGTCCAGCATGAACTTTTCGCTCCCAAATTGAATATGGCCCTTTGTTGTACCAGGTTGTCAACTGAAAACTATGTTTATGTGGCATATTCAATTGGGCGAGAGGTTTAGCGAAGTAAAAAACCTAATTTTGGATTACCGCGGGTATGTGTACTCCAATTTTTAAAAAATGGTCACAGAGATTTCAGCGCAAAGTGGGGTTTTAAGGGAAAATTATACTTACGTGCCTGGGGGGCACCGGTGGTCTCGCCGGCTCCTGGTGTTTACCCCCCCCCTTCTTGTCACTGGGGAGGGGTCTGCTGAGAGTCCCGGGGGCTGCTGGGAGGCTCCAGAGGCTGGTGGGAGGAGCAAGGGCTGCTGGGAGATGTAGTTCTTCCAGCTCCCTGTTACAAGGAGGGGGGGACACTCATACACACACACACACTCACTCATACACACTCACAAACACTCACACACACTGACATACTCACCCTGCTGCAGGAGACCAGGTCCCGACGGTGGAGGAAGAATACACCTCTTTGGAAAGTGAGTAATTAAGGACTACTGTAATTAAAATAATTGGAAACTTCTAATTGCTTAATCAGTCCTCAGGAGGGGGTGCTGCCAGGGTTCCAGAGCAAGTCCCGCAGATTTTTCCTAAAATTAACAATTTTAGGAAAAATCTGACCTTCTCTGAAGGTGCTCAGAAAAAACCTCAAAATAGCAAAAAACCCCGCACTTGCAGGAAAAACACAGCAGGTGCGGGAAAAACACAGCAGGTGCTGGATTTCTACTATTCTCGCATCTACAGTAATTGAATATGCCACTAAGTGCTACTTTCATGTCAGGGGACAAATGTATGAACGGGATGCGGTTAATATCCATACGATCGGGATTTCGACTGCCGAAATCCTGCCGCTGGAATCCTGATCACCGAGAGAAACCAGTGCCGGAATCCCGACATGACTGGGGATGCCAACGTTGGAATCCCAGCAGCCGGCATCCCGATTGTAAGGAGACCGGGGAAAGGTAAGTATCAGCTGCGGTGGGGAGGGTTAGGTTTAGGCACTCCAGGGGGACTTAGGGTTAGGCTGCGGGAGGGAGGAGGTTAGGGTTAGGCTCCAGAGAGGGGGGTTAGGTTCAGGCACCAGCAGGGGGAGGAAGGTTAGGGTTACGCACTAAGGGGGGAGGGTTATGGTTATACATTAAGGGGGGTTAGGTTTAGGCACTTACTGGGGGGGTTAGGGTGCGGGGTATGTAGGGTTAGTATAAGGTACAAAAAAGTACTCATCGTTCCCCTGTCGGGATTACAACCATTGGGATGCCGCTGTCAATGTACTGAAAGCCGGCATCTCCTCCGCTGGTATTTCATACCGATTCCGTGTGAACATAAGGAAGCCATATAGAGAAAAATGTATCCGCCAATTTTTCTTTATCAATGGATGTTGTGGTCCAATCAATGGCGAATAAACAAAGAAGTCTGGGCAATGATAAAGTGAGTACTAGGTTCGATTGACAGAGAGAGGATTGTCTTCTTAGCGGCAGCAGCGATTTTTGTCAGAAGCAACTTTTCTGGTTTGGTTAGGGTGTGCGCAGGGGCTGAAGTATATTTACTCCAGAATGTCCACTCAGGAGTCAACACAAAATCTATACCAAGAATATTTTTGATAATGGAATACACCTGATCCCAAAATCGCCCGACATATGACCACAGATAGTGATAAACTGTCGACATCAGGAGAGCCACATTTGAAGCAATTAGAAGTTACCGATTGTCCAGTAAGAAACTTCAATCCGGGGGTGTAGTCAATTATTTTTTTTAAGCAGTGTGGCCCCCAAACAGCAATCAGGCAGGTAGTAGAAAAATTGCTACTATTAGCACTAGGCCCTGACATCCAGGCCACATCGACAGGTAAGTTCTAAGTTAACCAACCATAATTGCTGTTCTCATGCTCTGGCCAATTCATTCAGTTTATTAGGATTGACAGACAACTGCACGTTTAATTTTTTTGGAAGGTACTTTTGTGAATAGGTGCGGATCCTATTAAAGTGTCCTTCTGACAATCTTGCCTGTCAGAGGCAACTTATTTTTGGAGTGTGTTTTTCTTGCAGTTTTGAAAACCACGGCTTGATAAATCTGGTGGTTTGTATGCTTTCCCTGTAAAAAAAAAAAAAATCAGGTTGACAATGTTTTTAGTGGTGTCCAGTGGCGTAACTAGTGCCCCTTACGCAATGCCCCCAGTAGTAGTGCCCCTTATACAATGCTCCTAGTAGTAGTGTCCCTTATGCAATGCCCCAGTAGTAGTGCCCCTTATGCAATGCCCCCAGTAGTAGTGCCCCCTATACAATGCTCCTAGTAGTAGTGTCCCTTATGCAATACCCCCAGTAGCAGTGCCCCTTATGCAATGCCCCCAGTAATAGTGCCCTTAATACAATGCTCCTAGTAGTAGTGTCCCTTATGCAGAGCCCCTAGTAGTTCCCATTATGTAATGCCCACTATAGTAGTACCCCTTATGCAGTTCCCCTAGTATTAGTGCCCATTATGCAGTGCCCCCAGTAGTGCCCTTTATGCAGTGCTCCCAGTAGTAGTGCCCCTCATGCAGTGCCCCAGTAGTGCTCCTTATACAGTGCCCCCAGAAGTAGTGCCAATTAGACATAAAAGACACAGACATACACACAATGCTATGCTTACCTAAATCCCCGGTCTTGCGCCCACCACCATGCTACTGCTCCTTCCATCCGGCACTATGGGAGAGACGTCATGACGTCTCTCCCTTCACCCACTGCGGAAGCCGGAAGCGGAGTTCAGGAGTGAGCTCCAGCCTCCGGCTGCTGCTGCAGGGAAGGAGCAGCCGGTCACCTGCTGGTAACAAAATCTCAGCGAGGCGCCCAGCAAATTGAGTAGGCAACGGCGGCGCCTCTTCAGCCCAGCGCCGGCCGTGGTTGCAGAAGCCAATAAGAATCTGCCTGGCTCTTATTGGCTGCTGCTGGCTGCTATGTTGTGCATTCATGACACTACTCCGGAACACACTAACCTGGCTGTCGGCAAACACACACACAAGCACACACACCCCCCGCCGGGTCCGACACAGCGCCCAGGGCACATGCTCCGCTCCATCCCCCATGGTTCCCGGGTAGCCGCCCCTGCAATTGACCAGGGTTTTTCCCGGGAAATTACCCTGCTTCTGTCTGAATGGTGCTACCTGGGAATTTACTACTCCCGGGCAGCACCAAGCAGCTTTTACATGTAGTTGACAGCGCTCAGCACTGCTGCTTTGAGCTGACAGCGCAGAGCGTCCTATAGGACGCTCAGCACTGCTGCTTTGAGCTGACAGCGCAGAGCGTCCTATAGGACGCTCAGCGCTGCTGCTCACCACCCCCAGCGCCGGCCGGCTGTGCCACAGCGGGCCGCCTGCACTCCCGCTGGACCACCAGGGAATTAAAATAAATTTAAAAAAAATTATTATTATAAAAAAAAATCTGCATTATGATTGTCCGGCTTCCGGCTGCTGAATGATGACATCATCATCAGCAGCCAGAGAGGGGATAGGCTAGGAGGAGCAGACGGCAGAGAAGAGGCAGGTAAGCAGAAAAACCCGCCTCTTGTCTGAAAGGGGTCTACCTGGGAATTTCCCGGGTAGACACTGTAGTGTGAAAGGGGGGTCTCGACCAAATACACGGGAATTTGCACAGGAGAAATTCCCGGGTCTGAGCAGTCCTGTGCTATTCAAGTGAAAGGCTGTCAGGGAGATTACCCCTGCTTTCCCTGGGGGAATCTTTCAGGAGTGTCACACTTGGACTCTCCTTGGGGACTTGTGATATCTTCTTAGAACACACAGTTCTTCGCTGTGCTTTTGCCAGCTTAACTCGTTTGATTTTTATAGCGGGATGAGGGCTTCCATCGTCATGTGAAGCTGAACCACTAGTCATGAACATAGGGAAAGATCTTAGCCGTTCCTTGCCACTCCGAGTCGTAAATGGCATATTGGCAAGTTTACGTTTCTCCTCAGATGATTTAAATGTTTTTTTAAGGTCATTTTAAGGTCATTTTCCTGAACTTTGTCATTTGGGATTGTATATGCCCTCTACTATGACATTGGGCATCGGCCTTGGCAGACGATGTTGATGGCATGTTATCGTCTATGTCATGACTAGTGGCAGCAGCTTCAGCACTAGGAGGAAGTGGTTCTTGATCTTTCCCTATTTTATTTTTATTGGAGAAAGTTTGGTCCTCCATTTATGTTATATTGATATATACGTGCGGCTAAGGCGCACACAAACACAGAAAACAATTTTTTATTTTTGTTGGAGACTAGTGCACTTTGTGGGTTACACCACCCTTTAAGAAATGAGCCAGCCGACTCTTTACTTATGGGACACAGGCGCATGCTTGGCGCTGCTCCTTTGTTGATGCACGTACAGCTACAGCCCACACAATTCACAAAGACAGAAAAAAAAGAAGAATTTTTTATTTTTTGTGGAGCGCACTTTGAGGGTTACACCACCCTTTAACAGACAGACGCATGCTTGGCGCTGCTGCTTTGAGGATGCAGGTGCGGCTACAGCCCACACATTTCACAAAGACAGAAAAAAAAGAAGAATTTTTTTATTGTTTGTGGAGCGCACTTTGAGGGTTACACCACCCTTTAACAGACAGACGCACGCTTGTCGCTGCTGCTTTGAGGATGCAAGTGCGGCTACAGCCCACACAATTCACAAAGGGCTCTGTTTATTAACATTATTTTTACTAAAATAAAGTGAAAAAGGGTGTTTTCACACCCTTTTCACATTATTTTAGTATCACCTATAGTTAATACAGGGCAATTGGAGTAGAATTAGTAAAATTCTACTCCAACCCCCAGTATCACTTATTTTTAGTAAAGCAGATTGCATTTCCCATAATTGTAATGGGAAATGTGATCCGACCACAGTTACTAAAAATAAATTGTAAAAAAATACCGGGGGAAGCCCTGTGATAATAACGCCACCTGGAGGTGGTGTTATCCAGGATCTCACCTGGTTACCGGGCTCCCACTCTGCTGTAACGGGGAGAGCAGAGGCGGGAGCCGATACCAGTAATCAGCTATGTGGTCTAAGCAGACCACAAGCTGATTGCTGTAAAAAAAATAAAAAAAAAATTAAACATTTCTTTTTTTACTTACCTGACTCCAGGGACCGGTGATCGGGCCTCCGGTGATGGCTCCTCTCTGGTCAGCTGGTCTCCCACAGTGCACTGGGGCCCGGTCATCAGGTGATCGGGCGCCAGTGCAGTATGGGAGATCACCTGATCGGGAAGCCCGGAGAAGATCACCGGAGGCCAGGAGGATGCAGGTAAGTGTAATGAAGGGAGGGGGGGTCGCGGGGGTCCGCGATCGCAGGGGCAGGGGTTAGCATCGGGGGGCGGGGCTTAGCATCGGTGGGGGGGTAGTAGCGGTGGTCGGTCAGCGCATGCGCGGGCTCTTAGTCGCGGTATTTTTTCCAAAAATACAGCGACTAGAGTGCGGATGGGATCCGCAGGGACAGAGCTTTATCGCAAGCTCTGTCCCTGCAAGGGATTTATAGTAAATCCCTGTGATATTGCCTGAATTCGCAATGCGAATTCACTCGGTAATATCACACTACAATCCGCATTCAATATGCGGATTGTAGTAAATAGAGCCCAAAGACAGAAAAAAAAGAAGAATTTTTTTATTGTTTGTGGAGCGCACTTTGAGGGTTACACCACCCTTTAACAGACAGACGCACGCTTGTCGCTGCTGCTTTAAGGATGCAGGTGCGGCTACAGCCCACATATTTTACAAAGAGAAAAAAAAGAAGAATTTTTTTATTGTTTGTGGAGCGCACTTTGAGGGTTACACCACCCTTTAACAGACAGGTGCACACTTGTCGCTGCTGCTTTAAGGATGCAGGTGCGGCTACAGCCCACACATTTCACAAAGAGAAAAAAAAAGAAGAATTTTTTTATTGTTTGTGGAGCGCACTTTGAGGGTTACACCACCCTTTAACAGACAGACGCACGCTTGTCGTTGCTGCTTTGAGGATGCAGGTGGAATCTAGACGGGATTTGGAACCGGGGACACACTAACTCCATCAATTGTCTAAATCCCACTGCACTAATGGCGGATACCGGACGCACATCTAACACCAAATAGCAGTCAAGGCCTCAATTATACATTTTGCTTCAGGATGACTGCTGTCGTACTTCATCCTCATCGCTAGGGACTGTTGGAGGGTCAATTGTTTAGTAAAAGCAGTGGTGTTCCTACTTCCTCTCTGGGATGATGAACAACTCCCAGCAGCAGCAACAGCACTAGGAGGAAGTGGTTCTTGATCTTTCCCTATTTTATTTTTATCGGAGAAAGTTTGGTCCTCCATTTATGTTATATTGATATATATGCATGCGGCTAAGGCGCACACAAACACAGAAAATATTTTTTTATTTTTGCTGGAGAGTAGTGCACTTTGTGGGTTACACCACCCTTTAAGAAATGAGCCAGCTGGCTCTTTACTTATGGGACACAGGCGCACGCTTGGCACTGCTACTTTGTTGATGCACGTGCAGCCACAGTGCACACAATTCACAAACACAGAAAATATTTTTTTATTTGGTTTGGAGTGTACTTTGGGGGTTACAGCACCCTTTAACGGTCAAGCCAGCCGGCTCTTTACTTATGACACAGGCGCACGCTTGGCACTACTTTGTTGATGCACGTGCGGCTACTGCGCACACAATTCACAAACACAGAAAATATTTTTTTATTTGGTTTGGAGTGTACTTTGGGGGTTACAGCACCCTTTAATGGTCAAGCCAGCCGGCCCTTTACTTATGACACAGGCGCACGCTTGGCACTACTTTGTTGATGCACGTGCGGCTACTGCGCACACAATTCACAAACACACAAAAAATATATATTTTTTTAGCACTTGGGGGGAGCACCCCTGACGGACAGAGCACCCCCTGGACAACACTACAGCACCCCTTTAGGACTGGGACACTGCACAGGACTTTGGAGTGGACACAGCCCCTATGGACAACTGACTGCACAACACAGTCCAGCCAGCCCCTATGGACTTTGAAGTAGTGGATACAGCCCCTATGGACAACAGCAGCACAGCTCAGCACAGCACAGCACAACACTACTCTGCACTACACTACACTACCCATAATGATGGCTACCCCGCCGTTATTCGGGTCTTGCGCATGCGCACGACGGAGGCGCCTCCGTCATGCACATGCGCATTTGGGTAACATCAACCCGCTTGCGAGCGTACAGCGCTCGTGAGCGGGTCTGAATGAGACCCACAACCCCTATGGACAACTGACTGCACAACACAGCCCAGCCAGCCCCTATGGACAACAGCAGCACAACACAGCCCAGCCAGCCCTAAGCTCCCACCCTCCCTCTTCACTGTAGACAGCCGGAGTGAGAAATAGCGCCGACGCAGGGATCTTTTATAGAATCCCAAACCCGCGAGATCCGGAAGGCGGGACGATGACGTTTTGCCTCGATTTCAGACCCGAGTCAGGCGGGAAAAGTCGAACCTGACTCGCATACGACTCGGATCAGGGGGGCTCGGGGGGGTTCGGATTTCAGAAATCCGAACCCGCTCTTCCCTACTTTAATTCCATATGGAGCCGCCTCCTCCCTGGAACAGTTGAGGGGGGGGTCGTCTAAGCACGCACGTGCTCCAGGCACCCTGGCTACATGCTACTCCTCTGCCAGGGCCACCTGCATTCATTTGCCCCCCAGGCTAAAGTTGCCAGCCAGCCCCTGCTAACATGTCAGATGACGTAGAATTTTAAACCTATTTGATTTTGAACATTTGCAGCCTTACTATTCTTGAACGTAATTAGCCAAATATATATAGCAATTTATTACTGGAACATGAAACATGTTCATCAAATTCAGCTGAGGCTGGAAAACACCTAGGGCTTGCAGGGAAGTTAATTAGCTTTGCACTATTGGGAAGAGAATAGTTTGGCCATAAGCTGTAATTTTTTTATGTTCAATGCAGAATTACGATGTTGCCCTTGGTATACTGAGGCTGATGCAGACTGAATACTATGTCACATGTTGTGTGAATTCATACTGTGCATGCCCAGAAAACAAACGCATGCAAATGCTTGTGTGCAGGACTGCCAATACTATCACGCAGATGTCATTATAAATTGCACGGCGGAACAAGAGTGGGAAGGGGTGTTCTAGGCCATATATAGTAATGCTTATTCTAGAATCTCAGGTGCTGCTCCTGGCTGCCCAGAAAAGCATTCAAGTCTTCTGGGGACTGCAGTGTCCTGAAGCAGGAGAGCACTACTGTGCATGCTCCATAGGGGCTCCTTTATGGAGGCATCAATCCCCAACCAAGATGGCCACCGTCTGTAGTTCGGCGCCATCTTGTGGTTCCTTACTGTGTGGCAGTGGGACATGGACGTGTACTACTTAGCTCCAGAGAGACACTACTAGATTCATCCTGTTGCGGGCAGTATGTATGAAGTACGCGCAGTGTGAAAACACGTGTACACATGTACATTCATCTCTGCATCAGGTTCAAATTGTTTTGTTCATGCAGTGTATGCAGTACCAATGGGTTGTAAATACCTTTGTAAAATGTGATTAAACGGAAACACCTTGGAAGTGCTGGATGTCTTACACACATTGTTTTCGGGAAGCAGTAGGGAAGCCGACGGACGGAAACCCGACCGCCGACTTCCCGACTGTCTAATCCTGGCAAGGGTTAAATGACAGGCGTCGAGATCCCGACGCCTGTCATTTTACCTACGCCGGGAGCCCGATGCCCGGAACCCCGATCGAAGGTAAGCCAGGCGCGGACAGCCACAGGGGGGGAGGGTTAGGTTAGGGGCTCCCGGGGGGGAATTAGGGTTAGGCATCCCCCCCGGGACTGTTAGGTTTAGGCTAGGGGAAGTTAGGGTTAGGCACCCTGGGGGGAGGTTAGGGTTAGGTACCCCCCAGGGAGACTTGGGTTTAGGCAGCGGCAAAGGGGGGGTTAGGTTTAGGCACTTAGAGGGGGACTAGGGTTAGGCACTTATAGGAGGGTTAGGGTTAGGCACCGCTAAGGGAGGGTTAGGATTCGGGGGGGGGGTGTTAAGTTAGTTTATACTTACCTTTAGCGCAGTCGGGATCTTCACCTCTGCCGGGCTGGCGGTAAATCATACCGATCCCGTTGTTTTCACATGTGTGCAAATTAGACTTCTTCTTTTGTTATCACTTCACAGGCAGGTCTTAAAGTAGGTCTGTTTTTTCCTTTGATGTGTCTCGTGGTTACCCCATTGTCTCTAATGTAAATTAGAGAGTGGATCATGTGCCGCCATGGTCTTCTGACGGTGGATTTATTCACAAAGTGGTTGACAGTCAGAGACCGTTCGTGGGTGGTGAATCTAACACAGATGAGTCGCGACCGTTTTGGAGGTGTATCACAACCTTCGACTGGAGTCCCATACGCAGTTTTAAAGGCTCCGTCATCTTAGTTTCATCGCCCATTTTGTGCGACCATAGTGTTGTTCAGAAGCCTGATGATCGACCAAAGTGCTTCCGTTGGATACATCCTTGTACGCAAGCGGGATCTGCTATGCCACCGGTGCGCGTCTCTATACAAATTTCAGCTGCTGCGACACTTGCCTATTTTTGCACAGCCGCTGGGTACGGGATCGCAGCAGCGACGGTATTTGCTTCCATCTATGAATAAGGCCATAAGTATGGTGGCAGGAAAGGGGGGAGCAGACACATCATCCCAGATGGCAAAATGGTGACCAGGGCCGGCCCGAGCATAATTTTTTTGGTAAGCGACTATAGATTTTGGCGCCCCTTGGTGAAATAAACCCTCATATTTCAGTGTGTGAAATATCGGGAGCACATGTAATGATCTAACAATTACAAAAGGGAATCTGTAGATCACAAGACCTACATATGGTTATAATTTAAGACTATACTCAGTGGCGTCACTAGGGTTGGTGTAACCGAGTCAGTAACTCATGGTGTCACCTCACATGGAATTTCTCCTGAATCAGACCAAACAGAATCCTTAGGATGGCCCCAAAAATGGAAAGAAACACACACATTAACCCCCACTGTGCGGGGGCCCACATGATAAATAATAAACACACACACAGCACAACATGAAAAAATCAAACATATAGGCCCCCACATGCAAATAATAAAATACATAGGCTCCGCATGAAAAAAGAACACATTAGACCCCATGTGAAAATAAAATACATAGTGCTTTGCTGAAAAAAAAAAACACATAGGCCCCCACATGAAAATGTATGAAGTCTCTATACAGCAGGACCACCCTGGGTGCTAAGCTACAATTATACCCAAAGATACATATTAGAGAGGGTGACAGCACTTAGTGACAGGTAGACGGTGACAGCACTGGGTGATCAAGATGAGGATGACAGCAGAGGGTGACAGGGAGAGGATGACACCAAGAGAGGGTGAAAGCAGTGGCTGACTGGTAGAGGGTGACAGCCAGTGGATGACTAATGTACAGTGTTTCAATTTGCTTATCTGGGAAAAGAACTGCATGGTAGAGAATGACGTTGGACACTGGCTGATGACGTCAGGGTCCTCTCCATGAAGGGGATTTAGACATTACCCTGCAAGCGTGTGGATGACAGCTCCACGTTAGACGTAACGCCAGGGACGGTCATGAGATCGTGACGTCAGATCCCCGGCGCTCAAGCACAGCATCAGAGAGGGGAGGAAGCCGGGGAACATAAGGTGGAAAGGGGAGGAGAGGGGAGAGCCCGGCCCCTCCTCCCCTCCAGCCGGGCACGGACTCCAGTAGCCAGGCTGTGTCACTCTGGGGGGAGGAGCTGAGGAGAGGGGAGGAGAAAAGAGAGTGGTCCCCCCCCCCCCTCCATCCGTGTCTGTACTGTCAGTGTTAATCACCAACAGTGTTCACTGGCTGCGGCACTGGCAGCGGGCAGTGCAGTGGCATACAATATAATAAGTCAGTGTGACTTATTGTAATGCCAGCTGCTGCGGGGGACAGCAGCGGGACTCAGGAGATGGCGCCCTTACAGGTAGGCACCGTACACGGCTGCGTACCTAGCGTAATGGGCTGGCTGGCCCTGATGGTGACACCGATTCCGGACAGGTGGCAATGGCCAAGCACTTCTGTGAAGGAGAGAATACCTTCCTATGCATCACAAATACCACTGATCTTCTGCTCCCAAACACCTACACAAGCACAGGCCATATCTATCTGTCACCATTATACTTTTACCTCCAAGGGCCATATTCAATTTGGAACGAAAAGCCATTTTCGCCGACTTCACTTATCCCCAAATTCAATTGTATCGTCTTTTCACCGGTGCGAAAACGCAATGCAATGTAATAGATGAAAAAGTTTTGCCTATGAATACCCAGCAAAAAAAGTGCAGCGTTTTTGTACACCACCTTTGGCATTAACTGCGGCAAAAAACTATTAAAAAAAACACAAAGGACACCCCAAAAAAGCACTTTGAATATGTGGGCGAAAAAGTTCAAAGTGTGGGTACAAATTAAAAAATTATCGAAATAGTTTTTTGGGGGGTCTGCAAGTATGTGGGAGGTATTTTGTGCGTTTTTTTGCGCATTTTAATGCTTGACTTTAGCGATTTTTAAATATGTCTGCATCCATTTTCATGTACCCCAAATTTGATGGGACTTATTTTGCCAAAAAAACAGTGCTAAATACTATTCTTTACCACTTGTTGAAAGACGCTAAATATCATCTATTGAGACCATTTAAAGACCCCAAATACCTTTAGCACGGCTATTCGGGGATACCCATAGTGAACCCCCATGTCAGAGCATCTTTAGGGTGGTGTCAGGCTAATTTCCCCAAAAAAGACAGGACTTTTCGGCGATTTCGTTTCCGCCGGGTCCCGTTTTTGCCGATTTGGAATTGAATACGGGGATGAGCGTGTAAGTTTTCGTAGGGAAAGCCTCCGATGACGGTGAAAGTCTGGCAACGGACTTTTCGCTCCAAATTGAATATAGCCCCAAGTCTTTGGTAGAAGAAGTTGGGAGGCATCATTTAGACTCTAGAGTAGATCACCAATGTATACATAGAAGTATGGTGGTGGTGCTCATATGTGCACGACTTGCATGCTTCCGTTCCATATCCAGGTGTAGACAGCAGTAGTAGTGTTGTGTATGTATCATAAAAATACCACTTTGCGCAGCAAAGCAAGTGCACGTTTGTAGCTTTGAATTCAGTTTCCATATACCTGATATTCCTTTAGTCTATCAGAGGGAGGTCCAGGTGGGAGTTTCAGGGAATAGAGTGGGGAGTTGCACCAAAATTTACATCAGTGAGGCCTTGTATCCAGCTGTGTAATGCTATGATTGTGTCATGGTACAGCAAGGGTGGGGCCACAATGACGCGGTTTATCATCAACTTAAGATCCATAAGCAGGATTACTGTCCCAAGAGTTTGGGAATCTTCCAGACATTGCGCGAGAGAGGGCAAGTAGAATTTACAACCAACTCTAAATCAGGGCTGTAATGCCATTTACCATAATGCAGTACTACTCCTTCCATAGTGCAAATTAGGGATGTGCGCCGACCCCCGTGTTTTTGTTTTGGATCTGTATCTCCTTGAAGGTTTTGTTTTTGGATCTGGATTTCATTTACAAAACCACCCTTGATTGTTTTGGTTATGGTTTTGGATATGTATTTTTTTCCAAAAAATGGTATAAACAGCTAAAACCACATAATTTGGACCTGTTTCTGTTCCTACAGTAATATTAACCTTAATAACAATCATTTCAAGGCATTTTTAACCACCTCATAGCTCACAATATTGATTTCCCTATTTTTCACCAATACAGACCAAAGGCTGCAGCGAGCTGGCTGGCTAAAGTAAGTGACAGAGCAGCGGCACAAACGCACTGCAGTTAAAAAAATATAGGACATCTATGAAACATTGCCACACAGCAGTGGCAGACAGGATGGCAGTTTAACAAAACTATAATAATGTCAGTCGGCAATGCCATAAATTGTGCAAAATGTAAAGAAATGGGCATGGAATACATGGTCCAGCCCAGGACCCCCCCAGGGCATCACATATATTTTAACCCCTTTTTCCAACACTCATTAATTAGTCTTACACATCTATACTTTACACTGCACTGTCACTCTTTTTCCATTTTTCGTGTGATGCCCTGGGGGGGTCCTGGGCTGGACGTTTTTCGGGGTGCACTGTGTCCCAGATGTGAACCTCCTAATGTTAGGGACTGCTAGTGACAGAGAAGCCGTGACGAGGCCTAGCAGCTTTCCATGTATTTGCAAATGCATGCAACTAATATCTCTGAATTTCTATGACCATATAGTCTTCATATATTGTTGCAAGTACTATTCAGTGTGCTGAGGAACAATAGGAGGTTAAATCCCCCTCCTTTTTCTACTTAGTATGACCCCTCCCTTTCATGCACCTGATTAGTGCTGCTAGATTGATTGAGCAGCTGCCATTTTTTGTTTGTTCAATGTAGAAAGTGGCAGGGTTATCAAGAGAGGAGCAATCTGTTCTTCATTTTGTTTGGCTCCACTCTGCCGGGCCGTAATTAGCGGATGAGTTATGACCACTGCTTGACTGCATAAACATCCATACATCAAAAGATAGGTCCTTTGAATAAAATTCACTAACGCGTTTCTCCGTCTTGTTATAGTGACGGTTTCCTCAGAGGGTAAGACATTTAAAGACAGGCTGCAAAGATTCTTGCAAGACCGGAGAAGCAGGAGAGAAGTGAGAGGGACTGGCCGAGTGCTGAAAGACTTCTTTCGTGCAGCGGTAAGTGTACTGGGGCCGGGAGGAGGGATAGGGAGCTAGACCACAGCAAGGAGGGATCTGAAAAGATTCCTCTGCTGCACAAGCTGCCGTGCATTCTTCCATATTCACAGCTAGCCCAAGTTCCTGATAGACTACATAGATAAGCCCAGGCCTGGGTCTCACTGCTAGATTTCCCAGAAGGTCAGGTTTACTACACTTTACTACACTTTACACTAGGGGTGTGCACCGGCCACTTTTCGTGTTTTGTGTTTTGGTTTTGGATCTGGATCTTTTTTCGTGTTTTGGATCTGGATTGGTTTTGCCAAAACCACCCTTCTGTGTTTTGTGTTCTGGGTTTTGTGTTTTGGATCTGTATTTTTTTTTAAAAAAGCATAAAAACAGCTAAAATCACAGAATTTGTGGGTTTTTCTGCTCCTATGCTATTATTAACCTCAATAACCTTAATTTCCACTCATTTTCAGTCTATTCTAAACACCTCACACCTCACAATAGTGTTTTTATGTCCAAAAGGTTGCACCGAGGTAGCTGGATGACTATGCTAAGTGACACGAGTGGGCAGCACAAACACGTGGCCCATCTAGGAGTGATACTGCAGTGGCAGACAGGATGGCAGTTTGAAAAACTAGGCCCCAAACAGTACATAATGCAAAGAAAAAAAGAGGTGCAAGATGGAATTGTCCTTGGGCCCTCCCACCCACCCTTATGTTGTATAAACAGGACATGCACACTTTAACAAACCAATCATTTCAGAGCCAGGATCTGCCACACGACTGTGGCTGAAATGATTGGTTCGTTTGGGCCCCCACAAAACAAGCTGGCAATTAATCTGTCCCTGCACAAACTGGCTCTACGGAGGCAAGATGTCGTCCTCATCCTCCTCATCCACCGATTCCTCACTCTCTTCAGTGTTGTGTACATCGTCATCCTCACAGAGTATTAATTCGTCCCCGCTGGAATCCACCACCACAGGTCCCTCTGTACGTTCTGGAGGCTGGTCTCCCTGGAAGAGTTGATAATTCATTTTTATGAACATCATCTTCTCCACATTTTGTGGAAGCAACCTCCTACGCCTTTCGCTGACAAGGTTCCCGGCTGCACTAAACACTCTTTCGGAGTACACACTGGAGGAGGGGCAACTCAGGTAAAATAGAGCCAGTTTGTACAGAGGCCTCCAAATTGCCTCTTTTTCCTGCCAGTACAGGTACGGACTGTCTGACATGCCTGCTTGGATGCTGTCACCAATGTAATCCTCCACCATTCTGTCAATGGTGACAGTATCATATGCAGTGACAGTAGACATGTCAGAAATTGTTGCAGGTCCTTCAGTCTGGACCAGATATCCAAACTTGGTCCTGCCTGCCCTGCATCACCCCCAGCGGGTTGCTTAGGATACCTAAGTTTTTTCCTGGCAGCCCCAGTTGCAGGAGAAAATGAAGAAGGAGCTGTTGACGTGTCATGTTCCGCTTCAGCTGACAGTGTTTTCACCAGCAGGTCTTTGCACCTCTGCAGGCTTGTGTCGGCCGGAAAGAGAGACACCACGGCTTTAAACCTAGGATCGAGCACGGTGGCCAAAATGTAGTGGTCTGATTTCAACAGATTGACCACCCTGGAATCCTGGCAAAGCGAATGAAGGGCTTCATCCACAAATCCCACATGCCGAGTGGAATCGCTCCGTCTTAGCTCCTCCTTCACTTTCTCCAGCTGCTTCTGCAAAAGCCTGATGAAGGGAATGACCTGACTCAAGCTGGCAGTGTCTGAACTGACTTCACGTGTGGCAAGTTCGAAGGGCTGGAGAACCTTGCACAACATGGAAATCATTCTCCACTGCGCTTGAGTCAGGTGCATACCCCCTCCTTTGCCTATGTCATAGGTGGATGTATAGGCTTGAATGGCCTTTTGCTGCTCCTCCATCCTCTGAAGCATATAGAGGGTTGAGTTCCACCGCATCACAACCTCTTTCTTCAGGTGATGGCGGGGCAGGTTCAAGAGTGTTTGCTGGCGCTCCAGTCTTCGGCACGCAGTCGCTGAATGGCGAAAGTGGCCAGAAATTTTTCGGGCCACCCAAAGCGTCTCCTGCATGCCCATGTCGCTTTTCAGAACATTCTGCACCACCAAGTTTATTGTGTGAGCAAAACATGGGGCATGCTGGAATTTGGCCAAATGTAATGCCCGCACAATATTGGTGATGTTGTCAGATATCACAAATCCCCAGGAGAGTCTAAGTGGGGTAAGACACTGGGCGATGATTTCCCTCAGTTTCTCTAAGAGGTTGTCGGCGGTGTGCCTCTTACTGAAACCGGTGATACACAGCGTAGCCTGCCATGGAACAAGCTGGCGTTTCTGAGATGCTGCTACTGGTGACACTGCTGTTGTTGCTGCATAAGGTGATACATCTACCCAGTGGGCTGTCACAGTCATATAGTCCTTAGTCTGCCCTGTTCCACTTGTCCACATGTCCGTGGTTAAGTGGACATTGGGTACAACCGCGTTTTTCAGGACACTGACGACACTTTTTCTGACGTTTCTGTACAGTCTCGGTATCGCCTGCCTAGTGAAGTGGAATCTAGACGGGATTTGGAACCGGGGACACACTACCTCCATCAATTGTCTAAATCCCACTGCACTAATGGCGGATACCGGACGCACGTCTAACACCAACATAGCAGTCAAGGCCTCAGTTATACGTTTTGCTTCAGGATGACTGCTGTCGTACTTCATCCTCCTCGCTAAGGACTGTTGGAGGGTCAATTGTTTAGTAAAAATAATGGTGTTCCTACTTCCTCTCTGGGATGATGAACGACTCCCAGCAGCAGCAACAGCAGCAGCGGCAGCAGTAGGCGTAGCAATGCAGGATCCTCCGGAGGAATCCCGAATAGGAGAGTCAGTCATGCCAGTGACATGGCCTGCAGGACTACTTCCGATCCTGACTAAGGAGGAAATTTACGAGGAGGGAGTTCACGGTGAGGTTTGCAGGCGCTTGGATACAACAGGACAAAGGGATTTAGGTGTCCCTGGACTGCTTACGGTCTTAGCCAAAGTTTCTGAACTTGACAGTAACTTTTTATGAACGTGCTGCAGGTGCCGTATAAGGGAGGCTGTTCCTAGGTGGTTAACGTCCCTACCCCTACTTATTTCACTTTTACATATGGTACATATGGCAAGACAGTTGTTGTCCGGATTTGGATAGAAATATTGCCAGACCAAAGAGGTGGAATGTTTGGTCTTCTGCACAGGCATGACCGTGATGGGCTTTTTCATCCCACGGACAACAACTGTCTCCCCGGAGCCTGATTTAAACAAACCACATCACCATCAGAATCCTCCTCGCCAACTTCCTCAGCGCCAGCTACACAAGTATCCTCATCTTGTTGTACTTCAACAGTGACATCTTCAATTTGCATATCAGCAAGTGGACTGTGGGTGCTCCTTTCAGCACTTGCAGGGGGCTTGCAAATGGTGGAAAGAGCCACCTCTTCCCGTCCAGTGCTGTGAAGGTCAGGCATCGCAACCGCCACCACACTTGGACTCTCCTTGGGGATTTGTGATATCTTCTTAGAACGCACAGTTCTTCGCTGTGCTTTTGCCAGCTTAACTCGTTTGATTTTTTTAGCGGGAGGAGGGCTTCCATCGTCATGTGAAGCTGAACCACTAGTCATGAACATAGGGAAAGACCTTAGCCGTTCCTTGCCACTCCGTGTCGTAAATGGCATATTGGCGAGTTTACGTTTCTCTTCAGATGATTTAAATGTTTTTTTTAAGGTCATTTTCCTGAACTTTGTCATTTGGGATTGTATGTGCCCTCTACTATGACATTGGGCATCGGCCTTGGCAGACGACGTTGATGGCATGTTATCGTCTATGTCATGACTAGTGGCAGCAGCTTCAGCACTAGGAGGAAGTGGTTCTTGATCTTTCCCTATTTTATTTTTATCGGAGAAAGTTTAGTCCTCCATTTATGTTATATTGATATATACGTGCGGCTAAGGCGCACACAAACACAGAATTTTTTTTTTTTTTTTTTGATGGAGACTAGTGCACTTTGTGGGTTACACCACCCTTTAAGAAATGAGCCAGCCGGCTCTTTACTTATGGGACACAGGCGCACGCTTGGCGCTGCTCCTTTGTTGATGCACGTGCAGCCACAGTGCACACAATTCACAAACACAGAAAATATATTTTTAGTTGGTTTGGAGTGCACTTTGGGGGTTACAGCACCCTTTAACGGTCAAGCCAGCCGGCCCTTTACTTATGACACAGGCGCACGCTTGGCGCTACTTTGTTGATGCACGTGCGGCTACTGCGCACACAATTCACAAACACAGAAAAAATATTTATTTTTTTGCACTTGGGGGGAGCACCCCTGATGGACAGAGCACCCCCTGGACAACACTACAGCACCCCTTTAGGACTGGGACACTGCACAGGACTTTGGAGTGGACACAGCCCCTATCGACAACTGACTGCACAACACAGTCCAGCCAGCCCCTATGGACAACAGCAGCACAGCACAACCTAGCCAGCCCCTATGGACTTTGTAGGAGTGGACACAGCCCCTATGGACAACAGCAGCACAGCACTACACTGCACTACACTACACTACACAGCCCAGCCAGCCCTAACTCCCACCCTCCCTCTTCACTGTCCACAGCCGAGTGAGAAAATGGCGCCGACGTGGGTACCTTATATAGAATCCAAAACCCGCGAGACCCGGAAGGCGGGATGATGACGTTTTGCCTCGATTTCAGATCCGAGTCAGGCGGGAAAAGCCGAGCCTGACTCGGATCTGCTTCGGATCGGGGGGGCTCGGGGGGGGTTCGGATTTCAGAAATCCGAACCCGCTCACCCCTACTTTACACTAGTCTCCTATCTCAAGCACTCTGCATCTCCAACTCCTCATACAAAGGGGTCAATCCAATCAACTCATCGCGACAACGGGCACGCTCGACAGCCACCCGGATTCACATAAAAGTGCTCGCAGCCCCATAGGGCACCAAGCAAAATGAAGCGAATTCGGGCTCAGAGTGGGCCACGAAGGGTGCAAGGTGCTGCGGCGTTGCCAGTGTTTTAACGCCTTTGCAATGGCAACTCACACCCTTCGCATTTGATAGAATTGACCCCATTGTCATATCACTTAGTTTGCACTTGACTGTCAGCTCACTTGGCATACACTCCAGTCACAATAAATCAGGACAGTGTACAGTCATGGCCAACTTTGAGTGCTCACTCTCTTCATTGTTTTGCAATAGGACAAGGTCTCTTCTTTAGCGTACACTGGCACAATATACTGCGTAAAATAACCGTCATTGTATAATATGCTACCTAAACAAGTGAGAACTATAATGATATTCAGTATATTATTGTGCTATGTTCAATTTTGGGAGCATTGTTTGTTTACATTTCAATCTGATTTCTTCATAGAATGTCTCTTTTTTGATGTGAGTCACATTATGGACAATAAGGTCTACTCTACCTGTATCTGTGTCATATCCCATCTGTACTGTACATCTACAAATGTATTCATTATACAAACAGCAATTGCCACAAAGTCCTGCAGCTTTTAAACTAAACTTTTGTCATTTATTGAGATATATCATATTAATCTGTAACTTTTAAAATGCCGTGTGTCACCAACCTACAGGTGCGCTGGTAAGTTATGTACATTTAGCTGTCAGTTCTATAAGGAAATACAGAAACAGACAGATCGATTTGCCCGGTTGTCTGGAATGGACGTGGGAATTGTATTCCTTTGTGTTTTAAATACAAATCTGGATTGTGGCAAAGAGTGACTGAAAGGTCTCATTCACAATTCTGCTGGCTAGAAGAATGACCGCAGAACCGGCTCTTCCTCCCGCGTCTGGTATTGTGGAATTATGACAGTTCCCTAGAATTGTTCCCCAATGGCTACAAAACTATGTCAAGCTTGAATTGTTCTCTTTGTTCTACCCCCTGTATAGTTTATTTTAGCACACAGGAGCGTAAAAGCAGAGAACACGGCAAAGTTCCACCATTCTATTTCTGGTACTTTTTTTCTACTCTCTCAAGGTCTGTAGGATGTTGACGGAAATGTTTAGGGTAGGCTAGCTATTCATAGTAGTCACTTCCTAGGGGGACGCTGAAACTTTGTGTTTCGTCAACACTGTATGTCACTCATTGTGGAACATCTCAGATAAAGAAGATAAGGCCAAAGCATAAGCATTTCCAGAAGACCTTCTCATTCCTAAGGTGAATTATAGATGGAAAAAGTGACATCAATTTTTTTTCCGTTATTGTTATGTTTAGAAACAAATTCATCTTAAAGTTGACCTGTTACCTACGTATGGTAATCATTTTGTGGGCTGTACCAACTCTCTAGGCCATGACTGGCTTTACTGAGGGGCGTCATTGGTGCAACCTCGCACTCCCTGTATTTAATGCCGGCATTCTGATTTGGGCAGCACGTCATTTGGACAGAACAGATAGTGTAATGGTTAGCATTACTACCTCACAGCACAGAGGTCTTGGGTTTGATTCCCACCAAGACCCTAACTATTTGGAGTTTGTATGTTCTCCATACAGAGCTGCTGCTAGTGGAGCCCGGCATTGGTGCGATACAGCATCAGCAACAGTAGGTGTCAGGCGAATAGAGGGGTTATGCCCAAGCAAGCCAGCTCGTAGCCATAAGCAGGGAGCTTGCGGCTTTCTGTTGGTCACAGGGTCACACCCCCATCTGATGGACATTTTCGCCTGGTATCCATTTTTAACCAGCTGAATAACTCTGGATAAATTTTACAGAAACTGAATAGCCCTGGGGGAAATCTTTTCAGTATGGGTTCCACCAAGGGGATGGAGCAGTGTATGCACCCAGGGCTCAGCCATTGCTTCACTAAAATTCCTGATGTTTGACTTACATTCAGTAGCTGCTGGTTTTTAGTAAATCTATAAGCTACACTCCCACTGAGTATTAGCTGAGCACACACAATGTCTTCCCTATGTGTGGGTGACAGGGCAACTTCAAAGGGCAACTCCACCTAAAACTAAAATATGTTATTGTGGGTGGAATCACTATGAAATAGGGGAAGTAGTTATGAGACCGGCGTCCGCTATGCCGCCGATCTCAATACCTATACTGAAATCCTGACAAGGGACCTAAGATAGGCGTAGAAATACCGATGCCTAGCTTAATCCTGATGCCGGAAAGCCAAAGGACACCAGACTGAACTAGGTAAGTCCGGGGCGCCCTTAGCGTTAGTCGCGCGTGGGGGGGGGTTAGATTTAGAATGTGTAGTGGGTTTAGGGTTAGGTTTTGGGGTGGTGAGGTTAGGGTTAGGCACCCCTAGGGGGGAGGGCTAGGATTAGACACTAAGGGGGGAGGGTTGGGTGTAGGCATGAAGGGGGGGAAACTTAGATTTAGGCACTAACGGGGAGGGTTAGGGTACGGGGTGTGGGAGGTTTGGCTACAAGAAGGGAGGGTTAGGGGGAGAAGAATGGAGGGTTAGGGGGAGAAGGGTAAGTATACTTACCCGACCCCTGTGGGGATACCAACCATCGGGATGCTGCTGTGGGTATTGGGACAGGAGGCATCCCGACAGCCGGCATTACATACCCATTCCATGAAATAGATAAAAGAAGAAAATCTTACTTAGCTGCGCTACTCCGATTTAGTGGTTCCCATAATACCACTAGTGTCTCCCATTGCGGGATGGGATTTCCAAACAATTATTGTTCAGGTGCCAAACCATGAGCTTCCCATGCAAAAAGTTTGACGGTCTAGAACCGTCCAAATTTGATAGGATTTTCACCCTGCTCCAGATCTCTGTTCACCATATAAGCAGACTAGGTGCCTGTCTATATTTATTGTCTTTACCAACGTAACTGAACTGAACTGAGCTAACAGACGTTAGGCTGCCGATGAGTGGGTGGAGAATACTGCTTAGTAGTGGGATTTTCTCTGGTATTCAAAGCGCAGCCCTGGTTTCATACATTATTTACTTTAAATATTTCATATCGCTTGGGAACGCCTCCGTCTGGGAGGCACGCCCCCGGCACGCCCACCAAAGGGGGCGTGCTGTCAATCACCATCGACAGCACGCCCCCTTTGATCAGACACAACGAGCGAAGGAAAGTCCTTCGCTCGTCACGTCTGGCGCATGCGCACGACGGAGCTCCCTCCGTCGTGCGCATGCGCAGTGCACACCATCGACCCACTTGCGAGCGGACAGCCGCTTGCGAGTGGGTCTGAATCAGGCCCATAGTGCTCCTGATTCACATTACACCAAAAATTTGTGTCTCTTATTTATGTTACTACACACAGTAGTGGCCCTTTTACACAATGCCCACAGTAGTGACCCTTATTCAGTAAACAAAGCCCACAGTAGTAATGCCCCTTATACAATGCCCACAGTAGTAGTGCCCCTTATACAATGCCCACAGCAAGTGTCCCTTACACAATGACCTCAGTAGCAGTGCCCTCAGTAGCATGCCCTCATTAGTAGTGCCCCTAGTAGTATGCCCCCAGTAGTAGTGTCCCTAATAGTAGTGTCCCTAGAAGCAGTGCCTCTAGTAGTATGCCCCCAGTAGTAGTGTCCCTAGTAGTATGCCCCCAGTAGTAGTGTCCCGAGTAGTATGCCCCCAGTAGTAGTGTCCCTAGTAGTATGCCCCCAGTAGTAGTGTCCCGAGTAGTATGCCCCCAGTAGTAGTGTCCCTAGTAGTATGCCCCCAGTAGAGTGTCCCTAGTAGTATGCCCCCAGTAGTAGTGTCCCTAGTAGTATGCCCCCAGTAGTAGTGTCCCTAGTAGTATGCCCCCAGTAGTAGTGTCCCTAGTAGTATGTCCCCAGTAGTAGTGTCCCGAGTAGTATGCCCCCAGTAGTAGTGCCCCGACTAGTATGCCCCCAGTAGAAGTGCCCCCATTAGTAGAGCCCCTAGTAGTGCCCCCAGTAGTTTGCCCCCACTAGTAGTGCCCCCAGTAGTATGCCCCCACTGGTAGTGCCCCTAGTATGCCCCCAGTAATGTGCCCCAAGTAGTTGTGACACCATTAGTTGTGCACCTATTAGTATGCTCCCATTAGTAGTGCCCCCAGTAGTGCCGCCTTACACACAAATAAAAAAAAACGTATCTGAATCCACGCTCCTGCTGTGACCGCAGCCCCCCCTCCTCTCTGCACTAGGGGAGAGTCGTCATGACGTTCCTTCCATCACCCGCAGCGGGGGGAACCGGAAGGCGGAGCTCATGAGTGAGCTACAGCCAGGGACGCAGCAGCCAATGAGAGTCTGTCTAACTCTCACTGGCTGCTATAACAAACACACAGCCGCCGCTGGCAGCAGTGTGTTTGTTTCTGTGTAGGGCTGACCGCTGTCACTGCGTTCTGCCCTACACTAGTGGGGCCCTGACGTCGGATTCTCTTGCGAGGATCCAACGTCAGGAGGCCGCCATTTGACCTCGAAGTGGGATCCGAGTCAGGCAGGGAACACTCGAACAGCGTTCGGGTTGACTCGGATCCCCGATGTTCGGAGCGGTTCGGATGCCACAGAATCCGAACCGCTCATCTCTAGTCTAAATGGTCTGACTTGTCATGAGACGCAGAGATGTGTCATTATATACAGTATACTTGTCTGTAGTGAGGCTTTTCTCCATCCTATCCCGTCATGTCACAGGGCAGGAGCAGACTTGCAAACAAGAGCAGCAGGAAATGGATCAGCTGGTGATTTTGAGTTAATTAAATAATGATGGTATAAATGCGCTCAAAAAAACCCCCCTATTGTTCTGGTGTGCAAATGAAAATGATAAAATAAACAAGATATATAAAGGTATAACTAATCTTTACTGTTCAAAACAGAGTAAAACATGCAAAGAAAAAAACGCAAAGAAAATGTATTTTTGGTCTTACAAAACGTAAGACTTATTAGTCAGTTTAAAGTTAAGGGGTATGGAGACCACAACAGAAAGTCTTGGGGGGGGGTTTGTCCAGGATAGCTCAGTATAGTGAAAAAAGCGGCGTCCCGCAATTTGATGGTTTGTAGTAGGGAAATGATGTGCACAGCTGTAGTTGCCCGGGGTAAGGAGTATGGTACTGGAGTTACTGGGGGTGGTCCTCTTTGACACAGTGTCCTAGGTGGGTCGGTGCGCTGGTGAACGCCTGGGCTGACCTGACAAATACCAGCACTCCGCACTGGAAGAAGAGCTGATGTCCATGGGGGGGGGATACAACTAGGGGTGTGCACCGGCCACTTTTCGTGTTTTGTGTTTTGGTTTTGGATCTGGATCTTTCTTCGTGTTTTGGATCTGGATTGGTTTTGCCAAAACCACCCTTCCGTGTTTTGGGTTCTGGGTTTTGTGTTTTGGATCTGTATTTTTTTTAAAAAAAGCATAAAAACAGCTAAAATCACAGAATTTGTAGGTTTTTCTGCTCCTATGCTATTATTAACCTCAATAACCTTAATTTCCACTCATTTCCAGTCTATTCTGAACACCTCACACCTCACAATAGTGTTTTTATGTCCAAAAGGTTGCACCGAGGTAGCTGGATGACTATGCTAAGCGACACGAGTGGGCGGCACAAACACGTGACCCATCTAGGCGTGAAACTGCAGTGGCAGACAGGATGGCAGTTTGAAAAACTAGGCCCCAAACTGTACATAATGCAAAGAAAAAAAAGAGGTGCAAGATGGAATTGTCCTTGGGCCCTCCCACCCACCCTTATGTTGTATAAACAGGACATGCACACTTTAACAAACCAATCATTTCAGCGCCAGGGTCTGCCACACAACTGTGGCTGAAATGATTGGTTCGTTTGGGCCCCCACAAAACAAGCTGGCAATTAATGTGTCCCTGCACAAACTGGCTCTATGGAGGCAAGATGTCATCCTCATCCTCCTCATCCACCGATTCCTCACCCTCTTCAGTGTGTACATCCTCATCCTCACAAAGTATTAACTCGTCCCCACTTGAATCCACCACCACAGGTCCCTCTGTACCTTCTGGAGGCTGGTCTCCCTGGAAGAGCTGATAATTCATTTTGATGAACATCATCTTCTCCACATTCTGTGGAAGCAACCTCCTACGCCTTTCGCTGACAAGGTTCCCGGCTGCACTAAACACTCTTTCGGAGTACACACTGGAGGGGGGGCAACTCAGGTAAAATAGAGCCAGTTTGTACAGGGGCCTCCAAATTGCCTCTTTTTCCTGCCAGTACAGGTATGGACTGTCTGCCATGCCTACTTGGATGCTGTCACCGATGTAATCCTCCACCATTCTGTCAATGGTGACAGTATCATATGCAGTGACAGTAGACATGTCAGAAATTGTTGCCAGGTCCTTCAGTCCGGACCAGATGTCCAAACTTGGTCCTGCCTGCCCTGCATCACCGCCAGCGGGTTGCTTAGGATACCTAAGTTTTTTCCTGGCAGCCCCAGTTGCAGGAGAAAATGAAGAAGGAGCCGTTGACGTGTCACGTTCCGCTTCAGCTGACAGTGTGTTCACCAGCAGGTCTTTGCACCTCTGCAGGCTTGTGTCGGCCGGAAAGAGAGACACCACATAGGCTTTAAACCTAGGATCGAGCACGGTGGCCAAAACGTAGTGGTCTGATTTCAACAGATTGACCACCCTGGAATCCTGGCAAAGCGAATGAAGGGCTTCATCCACAAGTCCCACATGCCGAGCGGAATCGCTCCGTCTTAGCTCCTCCTTCACTTTCTCCAGCTGCTTCTGCAAAAGCCTGATGAGGGGAATGACCTGACTCAAGCTGGCAGTGTCTGAACTGACTTCACGTGTGGCAAGTTCGAAGGGCTGGAGAACCTTGCACAACACGGAAATCATTCTCCACTGCGCTTGAGTCAGGTGCATACCCCCTCCTTTGCCTATGTCATAGGTGGATGTATAGGCTTGTATGGCCTTTTGCTGCTCCTCCATCCTCTGAAGCATATAGAGGGTTGAGTTCCACCGCGTCACAACCTCTTGCTTCAGGTGATGGCGGGGCAGGTTCAAGAGTGTTTGCTGGCGCTCCAGTCTTCGGCACGCAGTCGCTGAATGGCGAAAGTGGCCAGAAATTTTTCGGGCCACCCAAAGCGTCTCCTGCACGCCCCTGTCGCTTTTCAGAAAATTCTGCACCACCAAGTTTATTGTGTGAGCAAAACATGGGACGTGCTGGAATTTGCCCAGATGTAATGCCCGCACAATATTGGTGGCGTTGTCAGATATCACAAATCCCCAGGAGAGTCTAAGTGGGGTAAGCCACTGGGCGATGATTTCCCTCAGTTTCTCTAAGAGGTTGTCGGCGGTGTGCCTCTTACTGAAACCGGTGATACACAGCGTAGCCTGCCTTGTAACGAGCTGGCATTTCTGAGATGCTGCTACTGGTGACGCTGCTGCTGTTGCTGCGTAAGGTGATACATCTACCCAGTGGGCTGTCACAGTCATATAGTCCTTAGTCTGCCCTGTTCCACTTGTCCACATGTCCGTGGTTAAGTGGACATTGTGTACAACGGCATTTTTCAGGACACTGAGGACACTTTTTCTGACGTTTCTGTACAGTCTCGGTATCGCCTGCCTAGTGAAGTGGAATCTAGACGGGATTTGGAACCGGGGACACACTACCTCCATCAATTGTCTAAATCCCACTGCACTAATGGCGGATACCGGACGCACGTCTAACACCAACATAGCAGTCAAGGCCTCAGTTATACGTTTTGCTTCAGGATGACTGCTGTCGTACTTCATCCTCCTCGCTAAGGACTGTTGGAGGGTCAATTGTTTAGTAAAAGTAGTGGTGTTCCTACTTCCTCTCTGGGATGATGAACGACTCCCAGCAGCAGCAACAGCAGCAGCGGCAGCAGTAGGCGTAGCAATGCAGGATCCTCCAGAGGAATCCCGGATAGGAGAGTCAGTCATGCCAGTGACATGGCCTGCAGGACTACTTCCGATCCTGACTAAGGAGGAAATTGACGAGGAGGGAGTTGACGGTGTGGTTTGCAGGCGCTTGGATACAACAGGACAACGGGATTTAGGTGTCCCTGGACTGCTTACGGTCTTAGCCAAAGTTTCTGAACTTGACAGTAACTTTTTATGAACGCGCTGCAGGTGCCGTATAAGGGAGGATGTTCCTAGGTGGTTGACGTCCCTACCCCTACTTATTTCACCTTTACATATGGTACATATGGCAAGACAGTTGTTGTCCGGATTTGGATAGAAATATTGCCAGACCAAAGAGGTGGAATGTTTGGTCTTCTGCCCAGGCATGACCGTGATGGGCTTTTTCATCCCACGGACAACAACTGTCTCCCCCGGAGCCTGATTTAAACAAACCACATCACCATCAGAATCCTCCTCGCCAACTTCCTCCTCAGCGCCAGCTACACCAGTATCCTCATCCTGTTGTACTTCAACAGTGACATCTTCAATTTGCATATCAGCAAGTGGACTGTGGGTGCTCCTTTCAGCACTTGCAGGGGGCATGCAAATGGTGGAAAGAGCCACCTCTTCCCGTCCAGTGCTGGGAAGGTCAGGCATCGCAACCACCACCACACTTGGACTCTCCTTGGGGATTTGTGATATCTTCTTAGAAAGCACAGTTCTTCGCTGTGCTTTTGCCAGCTTAACTCTTTTGATTTTTTTAGTGGGAGGAGGGCTTCCATCGTCATGTGAAGCTGAACCACTAGTCATGAACATACTAGGGATCGACCTTAGCCGTTCCTTGCCACTCCGTGTCGTAAATGGCATATTGGCAAGTTTACGTTTCTCTTCAGCTGATTTAAATGTCTTTTTCAAGGTCATTTTCCTGAACTTTGCCATTTGGGATTGTATGTGCCCTCTACTATGACATTGGGCATCGGCCTTGGCAGACGACGTTGATGGCATGTTATCGTCTATGTCATGACTAGTGGCAGCAGCTTCAGCACTAGGAGGAAGTGGTTCTTGATCTTTCTCTATTTTATTTTTATCGGAGAAAGTTTGGTCCTCCATTTATGTTATATCGATTTGATATATACGTGCGGCTAAACACAGAAAATAATTTTTTTTTTGGTTTGGACTGGAGTGTACTTTGGGGGTTACAGCACCCTTTAACGGTCAAGCCAGCCGGCCCTTATGACACAGGCGCACTCTTGCACTACTTTGTTGATGCACGTGCGGCTACTGCGCACACAATTCACAAACACAGAAAATAATTTTTTTTTTGGTTTGGACTGGAGTGTACTTTGGGGGTTACAGCACCCTTTAATTGTCAAGCCAGCCGGCCCTTTACTTATGACACAGGCGCACGCTTGGCACTACTTTGTTGATGCACGTGCGGCTACTGCGCACACAATTCACAAACACAGAAAATAATTTTTTTTTTGGTTTGGACTGGAGTGTACTTTCGGGGGTTACAGCACCCTTAACGGTCAAGCCAGCCGGCCCTTTACTTATGACACAGGCGCACGCTTGGCACTACTTTGTTGATGCACGTGCAGCTACTGCGCACACAATTCACAAACACAGAAAATAATTTTTTTTTTGGTTTGGACTGGAGTGTACTTTGGGGGTTACAGCACCCTTTAATTGTCAAGCCAGCCGGCCCTTTACTTATGACACAGGCGCACGCTTGGCACTACTTTGTTGATGCACGTGCGGCTACTGCGCACACAATTCACAAACACAGAAAATTAATTTTTTTTTGGTTTGGACTGGAGTGTACTTTCGGGGGTTACAGCACCCTTAACGGTCAAGCCAGCCGGCCCTTTACTTATGACACAGGCGCACGCTTGGCACTACTTTGTTGATGCACGTGCGGCTACTGCGCACACAATTCACAAACACAGAAAATAATTTTTTTTTTGGTTTGGACTGGAGTGTACTTTCGGGGGTTACAGCACCCTTAACGGTCAAGCCAGCCGGCCCTTTACTTATGACACAGGCGCACGCTTGGCACTACTTTGTTGATGCACGTGCAGCTACTGCGCACACAATTCACAAACACAGAAAATAATTTTTTTTTTGGTTTGGACTGGAGTGTACTTTGGGGGTTACAGCACCCTTTAATTGTCAAGCCAGCCGGCCCTTTACTTATGACACAGGCGCACGCTTGGCACTACTTTGTTGATGCACGTGCGGCTACTGCGCACACAATTCACAAACACAGAAAATTAATTTTTTTTTGGTTTGGACTGGAGTGTACTTTCGGGGGTTACAGCACCCTTAACGGTCAAGCCAGCCGGCCCTTTACTTATGACACAGGCGCACGCTTGGCACTACTTTGTTGATGCACGTGCGGCTACTGCGCACACAATTCACAAACACAGAAAATAATTTTTTTTTTGGTTTGGACTGGAGTGTACTTTCGGGGGTTACAGCACCCTTAACGGTCAAGCCAGCCGGCCCTTTACTTATGACACAGGCGCACGCTTGGCACTACTTTGTTGATGCACGTGCAGCTACTGCGCACACAATTCACAAACACAGAAAATAATTTTTTTTTTGGTTTGGACTGGAGTGTACTTTGGGGGTTACAGCACCCTTTAATTGTCAAGCCAGCCGGCCCTTTACTTATGACACAGGCGCACGCTTGGCACTACTTTGTTGATGCACGTGCGGCTACTGCGCACACAATTCACAAACACAGAAAATTAATTTTTTTTTGGTTTGGACTGGAGTGTACTTTCGGGGGTTACAGCACCCTTAACGGTCAAGCCAGCCGGCCCTTTACTTATGACACAGGCGCACGCTTGGCACTACTTTGTTGATGCACGTGCGGCTACTGCGCACACAATTCACAAACACAGAAAATAATTTTTTTTTTGGTTTGGACTGGAGTGTACTCTCGGGGGTTACAGCACCCTTAACGGTCAAGCCAGCCGGCCCTTTACTTATGACACAGGCGCACGCTTGGCACTACTTTGTTGATGCACGTGCGGCTACTGCGCACACAATTCACAAACACAGAAAATAATTTTTTTTTGGTTTGGACTGGAGTGTACTTTCGGGGGTTACAGCACCCTTTAACGGTCAAGCCAGCCGGCCCTTTACTTATGACACAGGCGCACGCTTGGCACTACTTTGTTGATGCACGTGCGGCTACTGCGCACACAATTCACAAACACAGAAAATAATTTTTTTTTTGGTTTGGACTGGAGTGTACTTTGGGGGTTACAGCACCCTTTAACGGTCAAGCCAGCCGGCCCTTTACTTATGACACAGGCGCACGCTTGGCACTACTTTGTTGATGCACGTGCGGCTACTGCGCACACAATTCACAAACACAGAAAATAATTTTTTTTTTGGTTTGGACTGGAGTGTACTTTCGGGGGTTACAGCACCCTTAACGGTCAAGCCAGCCGGCCCTTTACTTATGACACAGGCGCACGCTTGGCACTACTTTGTTGATGCACGTGCGGCTACTGCGCACACAATTCACAAACACAGAAAATAATTTTTTTTTTGGTTTGGACTGGAGTGTACTCTCGGGGGTTACAGCACCCTTAACGGTCAAGCCAGCCGGCCCTTTACTTATGACACAGGCGCACGCTTGGCACTACTTTGTTGATGCACGTGCGGCTACTGCGCACACAATTCACAAACACAGAAAATAATTTTTTTTTGGTTTGGACTGGAGTGTACTTTCGGGGGTTACAGCACCCTTTAACGGTCAAGCCAGCCGGCCCTTTACTTATGACACAGGCGCACGCTTGGCACTACTTTGTTGATGCACGTGCGGCTACTGCGCACACAATTCACAAACACAGAAAATAATTTTTTTTTTGGTTTGGACTGGAGTGTACTTTGGGGGTTACAGCACCCTTTAACGGTCAAGCCAGCAGGCCCTTTACTTATGACACAGGCGCACGCTTGGCACTACTTTGTTGATGCACGTGCGGCTACTGCGCACACAATTCACAAACACAGAAAATAATTTTTTTTTGGTTTGGACTGGAGTGTACTTTCGGGGGTTACAGCACCCTTTAACGGTCAAGCCAGCCGGCCCTTTACTTATGACACAGGCGCACGCTTGGCACTACTTTGTTGATGCAATTGCGGCTACTGCGCACACAATTCACAAACACAGAAAATATATTATTTTTTTAGCACTTGGGGGGAGCACCCCTGATGGACAGAGCACCCCCTGGACAACACTACAGCACCTCTTTAGGACTGGGCCACTGCACAGGATTTTGGAGTGGACACAGCCCCTATGGAGAACTGACTGCACAACACAGTCCAGCCAGCCCCTATGGACTTTGAAGTAGTGGACACAGCCCCTATTAACAACAGCAGCACAGCACAACACAGCCAGCCCCTATGGACTTTGAAGTAGTGGACAACAGCAGCACTACACTACACTACACTACACAGCCCTAACTCCCACCCTCCCTCTTCACTGTCCACAGCCGAGTGAGAAAATGGCGCCGACGTGGGTACCTTATATAGGATCCAAAACCCGCGAGACTCGGAAGGCGGGAAGATGACGTTTTGCCTCGATTTCAGAATCCGAGTCAGGCGGGAAAAGTCGAGCCTGACTCGGATCGGACTCGGATCGGGGGGGCTCGGGGGGGTTCGGATTTCAGAAATCCGAACCCGATCACCCCTAGATACAACGGTTGTGGCTCAGAGAACCAGGTGCCGCTACCCCCCTCCAAAACGAGACTTACCTCCTCAGGTCTCTGCAGTGTCCTGCTCTCATACCTTACTGGCTTTAGTCTTCTTGCGTTTCTCCTCCTGTCGCTTCCGGGTCAGTCAAGTGTTGGCGGCTCATCTGGTGCCCCTGCAGTGTGATCTTGAGTTAAGTGTGTGTGCTTCTATGTCATGTGGGGGCTTTAAAAATCAAGGTCTCGGCATTGTGCAGTGGGGGCGGGTCCATCATGACGCGATTGCGCAGTCACACCCCCAATCACGCATGAGGCCCCCCACCCACTGTGCCAACCTGGCTGCCTCCTCACAGAGTGGGCAGCTAGATTGTCAGCAAGTATGTTTAAAGCTGGGTACACACTGAGCAATGTGTACCCAGCCGATATGTCGGCTTCTAAGTATATGTCAGAACGAGGTAATGAACAATGGAACGATACCTCGTTCTGCACTTCATTGTCCGGTGCAGCACAGCCGACCGGACAATGTTGCAAGCGGCAGTGGGAATGCGCATATTGACAATACGCGCTGAGTGATGCAGCCGATATATTGTTGTCCTGATTTGGCCTGAAACGACATATCGTGCTGACATCTCAGTTTGTACCCAGCTTTAGACAGATAATAACTTCTTTTCACCTCTGTCTGCGACAGTAAAAAATTGTTAAATTGTATCAATAATTACATCCAGGGACAGGGGCTCCAAAGCAATGTGATTGTTAATGTGCTCACTTAATTTTTCATTCGGGACCGGTAGTGCTATTGCATATGAACGGTCTGCTGACCATACATGTGCAGTGGACATTACCGGAGACAGCGCTAACTGCACGGACCTATGGGGGCTGCTTCTGCTATCGGAAAAGGAGCGACTGCGGCAGATGTTGGAGCTACCTGCTGCATTCCCTTCATGTTACATTCGGGTGATACTTAACATATTATTTGCTAAATAAATAGGCCCCTAAAACAAGCATATACTGAGTGAGGGGGTTAATAAAGAGGCATGAGGTGAGGGGTGTTTAAAAACAGAAAACGATGATGGACAGGGTCAAAAACTGGGGACTGACTTGCGGCAGGTTTCTCAGACCTAAAATGTAAAGGGGAAAAAAATGCTATTTTTACCTATATATGTATTTTTGGAACAGAGGGCATGATTCAGAGCCGGACGCTCTGACAGAGCGCTCGCTCTGAATCAGGGCTGGCCCTCTGGTTTTTCAGAACGGCCTCCTGGCCGCTCGTATAGCTGTGGGTGACCACCCACAGCTATAGCGAGCGGCCATGATGATGGTCGCGATGGTCAAGACCATTGCGACCATCGGGCTTGCGACGAGACCCTTGTGGTAGGGTCTCGTTGCCACAAGCCAGGGGCGGATTGGGATGGAAAACCAGCCCGGGAAATTTATGGAAGCAGCCCTAATGGGGGCGTGGTCTGTTGAGGTGGGGGTCCGTCGAGGGGGCTGGGAAAGTTACAGTTTGGAGCCGATTGGCTGGGACATCTTTCTCCATTTTATATCGCTCCAAGGATTAGTGAGTAGACCCCACCATCAGCCGCACCCAGGGCTGCTGCCATCAGAGATTGTGGACTGTCAAAATAGGCAGGGCCCCCCCTTGGGATGGGGGTGCAGTTTGTCAGAGATGGGCGTTGATGTGGATGTGGGTGGAACTATAGCAGAGGTGTGACATTGGTGCGTAAACCAGTTTACAAAAATATATAACATTTTGGGCCGTGGGGGTGGGTATTTTATCATGTTAATCTATAATATAGAGGTGAGAGTGAGAGCGTGGGGTGAGGGTGTGAAAACAAGCCAAAAGTGGGAGAGCAAGGTGAGGGTGGGAGTGCAAGGTGAGGGTGGGAGAGCAGGGGGAGGGTGGGAGAGCGGGTAAAAGTGGGAGAGCAAAGTGATGGTGGGAGAGCAGGGTAAAAGTGGGAGGCAGGGTAAAAGTGGGAGAGCAGGGTAAAAGTGGGAGAGCGGGGGGTGGGGTGGAGAGAGGGTAAAAGTGTGAGAGCAGGGTGAGGGTGGGAGTGCAGGGTGAGGGTGGGACAGAGGGTAAAAGTGGGAGAACAGGGTGAGGGTGGGAGAGAGGGTAAAAGTGGGAGAGCAGGGTGAGGGTGGTAGAGAGGCTAAAAGTGGGAGAGCAGGGGGAGGGTGGGAGAGAGGGTTGCCGGACTGGCTGCCGATCATAGTCTCACCCGCACAGGGCCCAGGGACTGAGAGGCATTGGCATTTTAAATTTGGTGCCGCCCGCGAGTTAGTCGGAACTCGCGGACCGGCAGCCAATCAGGAGTCGCCACTGTGGCTGCTCCTAATTGGCTGCCAGTCCGCGAGCTACGATTGGCTCATGGCCGGCGCTGCTTTCAAAATGCCCCCGGAGCTTATGTACACCGCTTCTGGCTGGGCCCTCTTTCTGTACGGGCCCGGGACTCTAGTCCCGGCAGTCCCCCCCTGATGGCGGCCCTGGCCGCACCTTTGGAACTTTCAGCAGCCCTATGCTAGGCACAGATCATCTAAGTATGGCCTCCAATGTGAGCAATTCAGCGTCTCTATAGCCAACCCCCTGTAACCACCTAGGTACACCTAACACATTTTTAATACACTACATGGTGCATGCATCTGAACCTGCACTGCCACTCAGACACATGAGCAGATCAAAAACAATGCACATGTGACTGAGTGGCAGTGCAGGTTCAGATGCATGCACCAAGTAGTGTATTAGACATGCGTTAGGTGTACCTAGGTGGTTACAGGGGGTTGGCTATAGACTTGACGCTGAATTGCTCACATTGGAGGCCATACTTAGATGGAAAAAATAAAACACATTGGCCCCCACAGGAAAATAATAAAAACATATTGGCCCTCACAAAACAAAGAAACACATTGACCCCCACAGTAAAAAAAAAATACACACAATGACACCTGACAGAAAAAAACAACACATAGCCTCTACGGAAAGAATAAAACACATTGGCCCCCGCATGAAAAAATGAATAACATATTAGCCTCAACAAGAACCAAATAAAGCACACACCAGCTCCCACAGAAAAAAACAAATACATTGGCCCTTACAGAAAACAAACATTGGCCCCCAGAGGTAAAAATACAAACACCTTGTCCTCCACAAGAACAAAAATAGGGTGCGCAGTGTACGTCCCCACCAGAACTAGCACCTGGAGCACAAGCATCATAAACTTCGCCACCGCTGGGGTCGGGATGGGAGTAGCAGTAGTGGGAATAGGATGGGAGTAGTAAAAGTAGTGGGACACATGGGACAGGATGGGAATAGTAATAGAAGTGGGACACATGGGACAGGATGGAAGTAGTATTAGTGGGAAGCAGGGGTTTGAATGGGAGTAGTAGTAGTAATGGCAGAGCAGGTGCAGGCTTGGAGTAGTAGTAGTAGTAGTGTGGGGCAGGCTGGTAGTAGTTCAGAACAGGGGGCAGGATGGGTGTAGTAGTGTGGAGCAGGATGGTAGTAGTGTGGAACAGGGGGCAGGATGGGAGTAGTAGTGTGGAACAGGGGGCAGGATGGGAGTAGTAGTGTGGAGCAGGATGGTAGTAGTAGTGTGGAACAGGGGGCAGGATGGGAGTAGTAGTGTGGAGCAGGATGGTACTAGTAGTGTGGAGCAGGGGGCAGGATAGGAGTAGTAGTGTGGAGCAGGATGGGAGTAGTAGTGTGGAGCAGAGGGCAGGATGGGAGTAGTAGTGTGGAACAGGGGGCAGGATAGGAGTAGTAGTGTGGAGCAGGATGGTAGTAGTAGTGTGGAACAGGGGGCAGGATGGGAGTAGTAGTGTGGAGCAGGATGGTAGTAGTAGTGTGGAGCAGGGGGCAGGATAGGAGTAGTAGTGTGGAGCAGGATGGTAGTAGTAGTGTGGAGCAGGGGGCAGGATAGGAGTAGTAGTGTGGAGCAGGATGGTAGTAGCAGGGGGAAGGATGGGAGTAGTAGTGTAGAGCAGAGGGCAGGATGGGAGTAGTAGTGTGGAGCAGGATGGTAGTAGTAGTGTGGAGCAGGGGGCAGGATGGGAGCAGTAGTGTGGAACAGGGGGCAGGATAGGTGTAGTAGTTTGGATCAGGATGGGAGTAGTAGTATGGAGCATGGGGCTGAATGGGAGTAGTGGTGGGAATAAGCGGGCTGGTTAGGAGTGAAAGAAGCTGAACAAGAATTACCTCCACTCCAGGGTCCTCTCAGCTCACCGCCGTTGTTCTCTCTCCGCCGTTGCTCATGCTGTAGCTGACCTCCAAAGTGTGTTGGGAAAGCCCCTGCCATGTCCATGTCCCGCTCCTCTCCATCCCAGGAACAGCTTCTGCAGCCCCAGGGAAAAAGACAGGATGGCCCAAAGAAAAAGAGAGGCCGGACGGCAGGCAATGGGGGCTGAGGGAGGGGACACTGCACACAGTGAAGTTAGCGTCTGCGCCCGGCGTGTATGAGGCTGAAGGCGGGCTGCTGCGGAGGGGCTGGAGGCGGGGCCACCAGTGTTCACTGACGGACCCGGGCTCCGCAAAGGCTTATGGGAGGAGCTGCTGCGGCTGGGCATGCGCAGCAGCTCCCCGTCGGCCATTTTTTTTTTTTTCAACTAGTCAGTCAGTGACAGTGTGCAGAAGCTGTGCACACATGGTACAGCACAGCTACTTGATCGCGGCAGCGGGACGGCCGGGGAAGAGGAGACCGCGGGAGGGGGGCTGTGCTGCTGTGCAGTTCAGCTGCCAGATCGGAGCTAAGCTCCGATCGCGGCAGCGCGATGAGGGAGGTCCGGAGGGGGGACAGTCATTGAAGGGTGAGGGGTGGGCTGGTCGGCCACCAAGGGGACCGGCCCAGCGGGAACTAACCCGGCGTCCCGGTGGCCCAATCCGCCCCTGCCGCAAGCCCAAGAGTGCTTTCGGCTCTAACAGAGCCGAAAGCACTCCCACTGACATCACTTGTGATGTCAGTGGGGCCGGCCCCAGACGGTAGGCGTTTCCATGGGAATGCCTCCGTCTGGGCAGCCACGCCCCAGGCCCGCCCACCAATCAACAGCACGCCCCCTTTGGTACGAGACCCGGAGCGACGGTTTGCCCGTAGCTATCTAGGTCTCGTGCATGCGCACGACGGAGCCGGCTCCATCTTGCGCATGTGCACTGGACCACCATCGACCCGCTTGCGAGCGCATAGCGCTCGCGAGCGGGTCTGAATCAGGCCCAGAAATTGATAGAACAAAAAGGAAGAGGTAACATATTTTAGCACCTGCTGAAACCGTATTGAACTGGTTCTGCAACTGGATGGATTCCAGATGCATAACCAGAAGAAACTGCTCAAATAATTATTAAAATCCAAATAATAATAATAATAATTATCACAATAGGATCTGATGTAGAATATACCTGATTTATAGTCAGGCGCCCTTTGGCTTTTCAGCCACTAAGGAACTACAAGTCCCAGCATGCTGATAGTTGTAAGTACCCAAGTTATCTTGTACAGCTGATACAAAACAGCTAGAAAACCTAGATGGAGCTTGTTACATTATATAATTATGTCTTATTTCCATAGAAACATATATAGGGCCATATTCAATTTGAGGCGAAAAGTCAGTTTCCACAATATTTTTTCGCCGATTACATAATTTTTGCATGTTTTCAGCTTCCTCTGTATTCAATTTGGAAGACTTTTCGCCAAGTCGGAAAGTCAATGCAATGTAATAGGCGAAAAAGTTTCTCCTATGAACAGCAGGCGGAAAAAAGTGCAGAATTGCGGTTTTGGGGTACAACATTGCGGGAACTCCCGTGCAGCCTTAAGACAGTCCCCTAAAGGTAAGCTGCATCAAAAAAAGTTTAAAAATATTTGGGACACCCCCAAAAAATTGTATTTACTTTTGGATGTAAAAAAAAAAAGAAAATAGGGGAACAAAGTGAAAAACTATCTAAATTAATTCAGGTCGGGTCCCCATGTATGCGGCAGGTGTTTTCTACATTGCGGGGACAAGCGGCAGGTGCAATTTTGCAGATTTTTTAAAATAACTTTAGGGACTTAAAAAAATGCTTACTCCCATTTTCATGTACCCCAAATTGATAGGAATAGTTATTTTCCCCCCCAATAAATCTAAGTGCTATTCTTTACCACTTCTTCATAGCCGCAAAATTGCACCTTGCGCGGCTATTACAAACCCTGACTTCCTTCAGCAGGCAAAAATGAGGGTACCCATAGTGATCTCCGAGGTCTGGACATCTGTAGGGAGGTCCTACAATTATTTCCCGAAAATTCCCATACTTTTTCGCTGATCCAAGTTTTGCCTTTTCCCGATTTCGCCTACTTTGGAATTGAATATGAATACTTTTCCGCCTGGAAAACAGGCGTAGGAGGCGAAAAGTACAGCAGGCGAAAAGTCTGGACTTTTCACCTCAAATTGAATATGGCCTATAGTTGTAGACGCTCTATGGGCACGATTCTATTCAGCGCGATGTAAATAGCTCCGGGAGATAGCTCCCGGAGCTATTCAATTCATCGCGATGTTAGGTCGGGGAAGGCTCGTTATCGCGCCTTAAACAGGGTGTTTAGGCGCGATAACGGGCATTCCCCGACCTAACTTCCTGGCGCGAGGCTGTTTTCCTGGCGCGAAGGGCAGAAAACAGCCTCGCGCCGGGACTTTTGTCGGATTTCTTCTCTCATCCCCGGAGGGATGAGAGAAGAAATCATTAGTCGGACTTGGCAGTGCGGTGTATTGAATAGCTCCGGGAGCTAACTCCCGGAGCTATTTACATCGCGCTGAATAGAATCGTGCCCTATATCTACAACTGGACAGTAAGTTGTGCACATGATAACACATTAAAGTGACGATGATCACACCTCTATGAATGACCCTATGGAGAGGAAGAGAAGGAAAACCATAGTTATACACTCAGCTTGTGACATTTCTAGCAGGTCTCAGACCCCCCCCTCCCCTCTTCCACCAGCTGCACATGACTTAACAGGAAAAAACACTCTCTGCTTATATGTATGCAGCGCAACAATACCGTTATAAAGGAACCAAAGGAAATAACTGAGACGAAAGCTGATAAGTTGTAGATACGGGGGGTGGATGCAGGTGAGAAAATATCCCGCAATTGCACAATATCCTGTGATGCTGTTTATTGCAGTGATGCCCAGTGTGACGTCCTGCAACGTATTTACTATGAAAATACTTTATGTAATGTTGTAATGTTCTAATGACTTCAGTTGAAAAAAAGTTTGGTCCCTAAAAGAACTTTATTCCCCAAAAACACTCCATGAGGGGAATCCTAGACCCAGAAATCTTACACATTTTTGTAGTATGTTGACAGATACATTCCAGACAGCATTCCTCACACAGAGTCCCCAGGCCAGGATGCCGAGGACTATCTGTGCTTACAGGCAGCATGTGAGTGGGTGAATCCCTTTTATATTGGCATCCAGGGGGACCAAATTCTTCATGGCTGCCAAATGGGATCTCTCTGGCTGGTATTTTTAAAATCAACTTCCTTTTTTTTAATTCTTATTCCAAGACGTGGAATTCAAAGATTTACAGAACACTTTCTTTTGTTATATGTAAGGTCATTTTCATGTCTGCTTTGCGAACATTTCCCAGAATCCTTTTCACACATCACTAACACTACATAATGCTTCAGAGTTTCAATTGAAATTTTAGTTTATATTACTTCCAGGGGTATAATGTATATAATTATCCATTGGTTTGTCAAAGCCGCCAATAAGTAAGGATGGCCACTCTATGATTCACCATCAATGGTCTCCATCGATGGTGCCATTAACGGTATATATCGATGGCAGGAAATCATCAGTGGGAAACCATTGTAGGTTTACTATCGATGGCTATCACTGCACCCATTCTGACTGAGTGGGAAGCAGTACTTGGTGGGCGGCTGGACAATCAGGGAAGCAGGGTAGAGCTATGCAGGCTGCATCAGGGGGTGGAGCTATATGCTGTGTTCCTTGAACCAGAGCAGAAAATAATCAAATTATTGCTGCACTGTTTGCCATTGATAGTGGAGAAACATCAAACCTCCGCCATCTATGGACAAACCAGGGACCATGGGTGGCAAGCTAGTGGTAAGTGGGGCTTAATGCAAGAAAAGCTTTAATCTCCCCTATCATATTGCTGCTCAATGTGACGTTGATGCCGTGTTAGATGTACGCCAGTTTGTCTAGTGCAATAAATACAAATTGTGTCTGCAGGAAAAAATACATTCAACCACATCCATAGGTCACATCTTACACTTGAGCCTCCATGACTTATGACTGAAGAGGCATGATGAGAGAGGCAAGGGGCTTTCCAACACAGACCAAGGACAGCAAGGGTGTCTTTGAGTAAATGCAAACAGGTGCATGGAGTCACATTTGATAGGCATATATGTGTCTCCATGCAAGTCTCACTTCACAATTATGCAAACAGACCATCCTATGCGTCCTTTGTCCCTCCACTCCAGTTACAAGATGGCTTGAGTATAAGATGTAACTTGGGGGCTTATGTAATAGGGTGCGAGCTGGCGCCACTGTGGGAATTCATGCCAGTGTTCCCGTATTGTTAAAGTGGCCATCCTTTTAAAGATGGATTCCTACAGCAGCGCCAGCTGGCACCCTATTACATAAGCAGACGGATGCAGACATACATTTATTTTTTCTTTGCATGCACAGAAATAATTTGCATATTTTATGTAAAAAGTCATAATCGACTCAGCCCCACGGTGCGAAACGGCATGTTATAGAATGGCAATGCAGAGATAGAACTGAAAACGAGACGTGTCGCAACATTTTGATGCAGTCAAAGACTATTTTTGGCAAAATAAATGGTATTGTTGAGGTTCTGCCCTGTATCTATTAAATAATGTTTATAATGACCATAATTAAATAAATGACATCTTCCTTTTGAAATAAAGCAGTAGCAGTTGTTTCCTTCTAAATAATAATAATAATTTCTAATTTTATAACAAGACACCATGCCAAAGGTATCAAACCAGCTGTATACTGGATCTGTCTTGAGTGTTTGCACCTTTAACTGTTTCCCTGCCAGGGGAAAGCTGTCATAGAGTTTGTTTTTAGCATCAGTAAACACAATGCAATGCTTCTCGTGACTGTGACTATCTCCAATAAGTCACCTTCCTGTAACAATAAGAACTCACTCCGAGCCAAACTGTAATATTTAGAATAACGAAAGGCAACAGGATATGAGACGCTTGCTGAGAGGACGTTGCCAGTTATAATGCCTAGCGTTAACTTGCAGGCCACCTGGGTCTTATCGCTTCTAGATACTTCTTGGAATAGTCATAAAACTGGCGGGAAATAAATGATTTCTATATCACTTACTATGATATAATGAGGGGGAAAAACGACATCCTTGTGCATTTCTGTACTTCTCTTTTTTATCTGTCACTTTATTTATTTATTTTACTGGTAAATATCAAATACAAAAAGTAACGTACACACATTAGTGCAAATAAATCATGAGCGGTAGCCTACAATTGGTGAACAGTAATAAAACATAATGCCTTAATGGGGATCCGGTCTATAGAGCTACAGTAAAAAGGTTTACACACCAGATGCTAGACAGTCAATAGGTCGACAAGGACAAAATGTTGACACACTAAAGGTCGACGTGTAAGAAGGTTGACGATTACAAATGGTCGACAGGGTCAAAAGCTCGACACAAAAACTGGTCGACACATGTTTGTTTGTTTTTCTAGGGTAATGTACCTACTGGAGGGTTAGGGTTAGGCACTTATCCCGATGGTTAGGCACTTACCCCAACGGTTACAGTTAGGTACTAGGAGGTAGTGTTAGGGCTAGGCACTTACTGGAGGGTTAGGGTTAGGCACTAGAAGGGATGGTTAGGGTCAGGCACCTACCCCAGGGTTAAACACCAGGAGATAGGGTTAGGGTGAAGATTAGGGTTAGAAAAAAAAAATGTCAACCCTGTCGACCATTTGTACCTGTTAACCTTCTTACATGTTGACATTTAGGGTGGGATGCATTAATACTTACCGCCTACCACTGCCGGACATCGCCATTGTACAGATCGCATATGCACTAACATATGCGATCTGTACAGCAAAGGACAGCTCTTCCGATAAGAGTTGTCCTTTGCGATCTCTCCTGCACAGTGGACTTCCGGGTTTATGACCCGGGAGTCCATCTGCGCATGCGCAGTGACGGACGGCCGTGGGGCATGCTGGGAGGGATCCGAACGGATCCCTCATACCAGCGAGATGCGGTAGAACCCCATAGGCTTCTATTGGGTAACGCCAGCAATAGCTGGCGTTACCCTCTGCATCACAGCCTGACGACTAGGAGATTGATGCATACGGAAAATGCGGTAAACAGTGCATCCCGCCCCAGGTGTGTAGACCTTTTGTCCCTGTCGACCTATTGACTGTCTAGCATCTGGTGTCTATAGACGTTGTCGACCTTTTTACTGTAGATCTTTCAATCCACACCCACCTTAATGTACAGTATGGATGGGATTCAATGAGGCAAGACCACATGTTACAGGGTTGATAATACTGTATTTAAAGGAGGGGATAGTTGGGAAGTGGTTAGGGCAGATGTGGGGAGGTAGGTGAGGGTGTAAAGGTCTAGCCAAAAAAGAAAGGAAAAAAAGAAGAAGAATCTATATAACGCAGCTAGGTTGGAGGTGACAGTGCCGTAACTAGGGTGGTGCGACCAATGCCATGGCACAGGGCACCACAGGGAAGGGGGCGCTGTTTGGGCCTGTCAGTTTTCCTGTTTATTACCATTCTCACTTGTAGCTTCCTCTTCTTTTATCCCCAGCATCTCCTGACCTCTCCTATCTCTTCCCTGGCCCTTCCCCATGAGGCCATGGCCCTCTCTCAGGTACACTATATTATGTCCCTATTTATCCCCAGCATCTCCTGGCCTCTCCTATCTCTTCCCTGGCCCTTCCCTATGACGCAATGGCCCTTTTTCAGGTGCACTATCTTATGTCCCTATTTAAAATATGGGGGGGAGGGCGCCAATGCTCTTTCTGGCACATGGCACCAAAAAGTCTAGTTACGGCTCTGGGGGGGGTGACATTATATAATAGAGCACGGGGTTCCTAAAAATTATCCTCAAGACACTTTAACAGTCCAGGTTTTAAGGATATCCATGCTTTTGCATAGATATATAATCAAACTGACCGAGTTACTAATTAAGTCACCTGTGCTTAAGTATGGATATCCTTATAACCTATACTGTTGGGGTGCTTTGAAGACTGAATTTGGGAACCACTGTAATAGAGTCATGATTTCATGTATACTCACTGTAGGTGAAATCTCTATATTGGGTATTTCTATGCCAAACATGGGCCCAGGCAGATGAATATAAAGGTGGCAGAAGAGTGGGCTAAAAACATTTTTTTCTAAACAACAATAGTTCACTTGGTAAAATATGTGACCTCTGTCATGAAGATAATAGGACAATGTTTCTCAAACTCGGTCCTCAGGACCCCACACAGGTCACATTTTCCAGGTCATGCAGTAGGTGCACAGTGTGGTGTATATAGTTCTCATTGCCTTGTATGTATCCGGTGGAAGGTTACAACGGATCTTATTATTTATTTGTATTAGCTGGCATATGAATCTCTAGTCTGTGTCTTTGTTTTTCCTGCTGTTGTACAGTAAAGAAGCATGCTCGCTCACTGTGTCTAAGTTATTAAGAAACCCTTATTGAAGTATAAGGGGCCTATTCTTTAACACTAAATTAACGTTTTTAAGGACATTTTCCTTAAGTAACGTTATTTTAGTATTCATGAAGTATCTTAACGCAGGAGATATCACTGATATCTCCTTGCTAAGTCCCCCTGCGTTAATCTCCACACTCCCCATACATTAGTACATTAGTATGGGGATGTGGAAATTATGGTATTCATCCAATTCCGAAAATTATGTATTTTCGGAATTTGATGGAGGTACTATCCGCCACTGTTAGGTGGCGAATAGCAAGTGACACTTACCTGCTTACAGCTGGACAGGTCCCCCGACGTCTCCCTCCGGCGCTCTGGTCCCTCCTCTGGCTCCGGTGGTTGCGCGGACAGGTAAGTGCGGGACGGGGGGAAGTAAGCGGAGGGTGGAGGGGGGGTTTGGGGAGGGTACACAAAATTACCGCAGCTCTAAGTAGTGCTGCGCATGCGCTGGGTTTACAAATGTAACAGTGCATGCGCAGCACGGATTCCAGCTGCGGTAATGTAGTGTAGTGAGGGAAAACTATCTATTTCCCGAAAAGCTGTCATCGCAGACATTCTTCCTGTAATTAGGTAGAACTCCATGCGGGTTCTAAACCTAATTACCTCCATCGAATTTTATGTGTTAATGAATAGGCCCCTCAGTCACAGACTTAACACTGGCGACGAGGATTAAAATCTTCTTCAGCATTGCTCCAGTGATCAGTGAGCACCAGGGACTGACACAGCACAATGGGCTCTATTTACTACAATCCGCATATTGAATGCGGATTGTAGTGTGATATTACCGAGTGAATTCGCATTGCGAATTCAGGTAATATCACAGGGATTTACTATAAATCCCTTGCAGGGACAGAGCTTGCGATAAAGCTCTGTCCCTGCGGATCCCATCCGCACTCAAGTCGCGGTATTTTCAGAAAAAATACAGCGACTAAGAGCTTGCGCATGCGCCGACCGACCACCGCTACTACCCCCCCACCGACGCTAAGCCCGCCCCCCCGGCGCTAAGCCCCACCCCCCGTGATCACAGACCCCCGCGACCCCCCCCCGCGACCCCCCCTCCCTTCATTACACTTACCTGCATCCTCCTGGCCTCCGGTGGTCTTCTCCGGGCTTCCCGATCAGGTGATCTCCCATACTGCACTGGGGCCCGATCACCTGATGACCGGGTCCCAGTGCACTGTGGGAGACCAGCTGACCGGAGAGGAGCCATCACCGGAGGCCCGATCACCGGTCCCTGGATTCAAGTAAGTAAAAAAAAAAATGTTTAATTTTTTTTTTCTTTTTTTTACAGCAATCAGCTTGCGGTCTACTTAGACCACATAGCTGATTACTGGTACCGGCTCCCGCCTCTGCTCTCTCCGTTAGAGTAGAGTGGGAGCCCGGTAACCGGGGGAGACCCTGGATAACGCCACCTCCAGGTGGCGTTATTATCACAGGGCTTCCCCCGGTATTTTTTTACAATTTATTTTTAGTAACTTGCACACAGATCACATTTCCCATTACAATTATCTGAAATGCGATCTGCTTTACTAAAAATAAGTGATACTGGGGGTTGGAGTAGAATTTTACTAATTCTACTCCAATTGCCCTGTAATAAATACAGGTGAAACTAAAATAATGTGAAAAGGGTGTGAAAACACCCTTTTTCACTTTATTTTAGTAAAAATAATGTTAATAAATAGAGCCCAATGTGAGGTGCAAGAGGAGCAGCACATGCAGACTGCCAGCATCACCTAGCCTGAATAAAGGGGCACGTGAGTTATATCATTCTTTCTCTAAGGAAGGGAGGAAAAAGGACATAAAGCAAAATGTCAGGATTTATTGGCACAATAGCTGCTTTTGATAGTACTATAGAGGACTGGGCTACATATACTGAGAGAGTGGAATTATACTGCCATGCTAATTCTGTGCAGGAAGAGAAGAAAGGAGCAGTCTTACTCAGTGTAATGGGTACCAAAATATACAGTTTGCTAAGGAGTTTAACAACACCTGAAAGGCCCTCAGGCAAGTCATTCACTGACATTGTGAGCATTTTACAAAAGCATTTAAATCCTAAACCATTAGTGATTGCTGAAAGATTCAGGTTTCATAGAAGGGATCAAACTAAGGCCCTCATTCAGACCCACTCGCGAGCGGCTGTCCGCTCGCAAGTGGGTCGATAGTCTGCACTGCGCATGCGCACGACGGAGGGAGCTCCGTCGTGCGCATGCGAGAGACGCTGGGAGTTTCTCATCAAAGGGGGCATGCTGTCGATGTTGACTGACAGCACGCCCCCTTTGGTGGGCGTGCCTGCCAGACGGAGGCGTTCCCAAGGGAACGCCTACCATCTGAAGCCGGCCCCACTGACATCACTAGTGATGTCAGTGGGAGTGATTTTGGCTCTGATAGAGCCAAAATCACTCCTGGCCTTGCAGTTGAAAAACTCAACCGCAGGCTTTTGCTCGCAGTTTCAATGGTCGTGATGGTCAAGACCATCGCGACCATCATCCTGCACGCTCGTATATGCTGTGGGTGGTGACCCACAGCTATACGAGCGTCCAGGAGGACGCTCCATATTAATGGAGGTGGGCCCTGATTCAGAGTGAGCGCTCTGGTCAGAGTGTCCGGCTCTGAATCAGGGCCAAAAAGTGAAAGTATATCTGAGTACATTGCTGAACTGAGAAAGTTATCTGAAAACTGTGAGTTTGGAGCAGGGTTACCAGATGCCCTAAGAGACCGTTAGTTTGTGGGATGACAAGTGCCAGTGTAGAAAAGAAATTGCTGGCTGAGCCTGAACTGACCTTAGAGCGAGCACTATCCATAGCTATTTCAATGGAGACTGCAACCAGGGATGCATCAGAATTACAACAAAAGGGACCAGAATGTACTGCTAATCCAATTCATTGGAATCAGAGACAATCCTGTGTCTGGTGTGGCAAGTCCTCACATGATGCCAGTCAGTGCTGGTTTAAAGACAAAGGGCTCTATTTACTACAATCCGCATTGGTAATGCAGATTGTAGTGTGATATTACCGAGTGAATTCGCATTGCGAATTCAGGCAATATCACAGGGATTTACTACAAATCCCTTGCAGGGACAGAGCTTGCGATATAGCTCTGTCCCTGCTAATCCCCTTCGGAGTCTTATCACGGTATTTTCTCAAAAAATACCGTGATTAAGTGCCCGCGCATGCGCCGACCGATTGCCGCTGCTACCCCCCCGGCGCTAAGCCACACCCCTCGGTGCTAAGCCCCGCCCCCTGCGATCACTGCCCCCCATGACCCCCCCTCCCCCCCGCTACCCCCCCTCCCTTACTTACACTTACCTGCATGCTCCAGGCCTCCGGTGATGTCTTCCATTCCTCCGGTCAGGTGATCTCCCATACTGCACTGGGGCCCGATCACCTGATGACCGGGCAGCAGTGCACTGTGGGAGACCAGCTGACCGGAGGGGAGTCATCACTGGAGGCCCGATCAGCGGTCCCAGGTAAGTAATTTTTTTTTTTACTATTTTATTTTTCTTTTTTTTTTACAGTAATCAGCTTGCAGTCTGTTTAGACCACACAGCTGATTACAGGGACCGACTCCTGGCTCTGCTCTCCCCATTAGAGCAGGGTAGGAGGCCGGTAACCAGGGGAGACCCTGGATAACGCCACCCCCAGGTGGCGTTATTATCACAGGGCTTTCCCCGATATTTTTTTCACATTTATTTTTAGTAACTCTGGTCGGATCACATTTCCCATTACAGTTATGGGAAATGCGATCTGCTTTACTAAAAATAAGTGATGCTTAGGGCTTGGAGTAGAATTTTACGAATTCTACTCCAATTGCCCTGTAATAACTATAGGTGATACTAAAATAATGTGAAAAGGGTGTGAAAACACTCTTTTTCACATTATTTTAGTAAAAATAATGTTGATAAATAGAGCCCAAAGTGTGTAGAAAATGTAAGAAAAGAGGCCATATTGAAAGGGTGTGCCAGTCGGGAAGAACACCCAACCGCCCGCAAGTATCCAAAGCCCATGGGAGAAAATATACAACACCCCAGGTGCATAAGGTAGCTGACAAATGAGTCAGACTCTACTGATAGTACTGGGACAGACAAAGGTTTAGGCAGCCTAGAGGTGCACTCTATAACAGCAAAAGGCGATTTGGGTCACCTTGGAAGTAGCAGGTATTGCCTTAAAAATGGAATTAGACACAGGCTCTGCTCTGTCAGTGATAAATGCAAGTGATTACAAATGCCTATTTGATGAGATTCCTTTAAAGAAAACATCAGTAGCGCTCCAGACATATATAGGGGCGAACCTGTGTCCCCATTGGAGAAAATACAAGTATTTGTGAAATACAAAGGCAATACCCATAAGCTGTATTTATACGTACTTCCACAGGGTGGACCTGCACTATTGGGCCACAAATGGATAAGGAAAATTCAACCTGATTGACAGTCCATTCACATGATTCAGCCTACAGCATCTAATGTATCCAACAGTGACGCAGCTACTAAAGGACTTTCAAAATTGTTAGCTGCTGCACAACCCATTTTCCAACAAGAGATAGGCACACTAAAGGGCATTAAGGCCAGTATAGAGTTGGATCCACATGCCGTTCCAAAGTTTCATAAAGCTCGTACAGTACCATATGCTATCTGACCAGTGGTTGAGGAGGAATTAAGGAAACTGGAAGACTCTGGTATACTCTCCCCTGTAGAATGGAGTGAATGGGCTACGCCTATAGTTCCGGTAGTAAAGAAGGACAAAGCGGGAAGTATCCGAATTTGCGGAGATTTCAAAATGACAATAAAGGTGTATTCATTACTCACTTACTGAAATATTTTAAGAGATCCACAGGTGGAGATAATTATTTCACTTATGATTCCATGAGGAGACCTGGAAAACATGCACTGTTTGAGGTTCTGAGGACCGAGTTTGAGAATGTGTGTAATAGGTTATTTCTTCCATGGCTGCTACAGTTTATGTCATATTTGTTTTTTTAGCGCTGAGAATTATGGTGGACTTTCTACTCGGCAAATAAACATTTGGCTGCTGGCAGGATATGTGCTGCTGGTTTCCTGGAGAAGAACAGATGTTAGTTATTGCAGTTACCTTCAAGCCCAATTGTTACTGGAGCTTATGAAAAATCCCCACCTGCTGCAGGTGATTAGAGACACTTGCTAGGTGTTTCAACAACAATGTGTGATATAGATTAGGGGTGAGCGGGTTCGGATTTCTGAAATCCGAACCCCCCCGAGCCCCCCCGATCCGAGGCAGATACGAGTCAGGCTCGACTTTTCCCGCCTGACTCGGATCTGAAATCGAGGCAAAACGTCATCATCCCGCCTTCCGAGTCTCGCGGGTTTTGGATCCTATATAAGGTACCCGCGTCGGCGCCATTTTCTCACTCGGCTGTGGACAGTGAAGAGGGAGGGTGGGAGTTAGGGCTGGCTGGGCTGTGTAGTGTAGTGTAGTGTAGTGCAGAGTAGTGTTGTGCTGTGCTGCGCTGTGCTGCTGTTGTCCACTACTTCAAAGTCCATAGGGGCTGGCTGTGTTGTGCTGTGCTGCTGTTGTTAATAGGGGCTGTGTCCACTACTTCAAAGTCCATAGGGGCTGGCTGGACTGTGTTGTGCAGTCAGTTCTCCATAGGGGCTGTGTCCACTCCAAAGTCCTGTGCAGTGTCCCAGTCCAAAAGGGGTGCTGTAGTGTTGTCCAGGGGGTGCCCTGTCCATCAGGGGTGCTCCCCCCAAGTGCTAAAAAAATAATATATTTTCTGTGTTTGTGAATTGTGTGCGCAGTAGCCGCACGTGCATCAACAAAGTAGTGCCAAGCGTGCGCCTGTGTCATAAGTAAAGGGCCGGCTGGCTTGACCGTAAAAGGGTGCTGTAACCTCCAAAGTACACTCCAGTCCAAACCAAAAAAAAAATATTTTCTGTGTTTGTGAATTGTGTGCGCAGTAGCCGCACATGCATCAACAAAGTAGTGCCAAGCGTGCGCCTGTGTCATAAGTAAAGGGCCGGCTGGCTTGACCGTTAAAGGGTGCTGTAACCCCCAAAGTACACTACAGTCCAAACCAAAAAAATATATATTTTCTGTGTTTGTGAATTGTGTGCGCAGTAGCCGCACGTGCATCAACAAAGTAGTGCCAAGCGTGCGCCTGTGTCATAAGTAAAGGGCCGGCTGGCTTCACCGTTAAAGGGTGCTGTAACCCCCAAAGTACACTCCAGTCCAAACCAAAAAAATATATATTTTCTGTGCTTGTGAATTGTGTGCGCAGTAGCCGCACGTGCATCAACAAAGTAGTGCCAAGCGTGCGCCTGTGTCATAAGTAAAGGGCCGGCTGGCTTGACCATTAAAGGGTGCTGTAACCCCCAAAGTACACTCCAGTCCAAACCAAAAAAAAAAATATTTTCTGTGTTTGTGAATTGTGTGCGCAGTAGCCGCACGTGCATCAACAAAGTAGTGCCAAGCGTGCGCCTGTGTCATAAGTAAAGGGCCGGCTGGCTTGACCGTTAAAGGGTGCTGTAACCCCCAAAGTACACTCCAGTCCAAACCAAAAAAAAAATTATTTTCTGTGTTTGTGAATTGTGTGCGCAGTAGCCGCACGTGCATCAACAAAGTAGTGCCAAGCGTGCGCCTGTGTCATAAGTAAAGGGCCGGCTGGCTTGACCGTTAAAGGGTGCTGTAACCCCCAAAGTACACTCCAGTCCAAACCAAAAAAAAAATTATTTTCTGTGTTTGTGAATTGTGTGCGCAGTAGCCGCACGTGCATCAACAAAGTAGTGCCAAGCGTGCGCCTGTGTCATAAGTAAAGGGCCGGCTGGCTTGACCGTTAAAGGGTGCTGTAACCCCCAAAGTACACTCCAAACCAAAAAAATATATATTTTCTGTGTTTGTGACTTGTGTGCACTGTGGCTGCACGTGCATCAACAAAGGAGCAGCGCCAAGCGTGCGCCTGTGTCCCATAAGTAAAGAGCCGGCTGGCTCATTTCTTAAAGGGTGGTGTAACCCACAAAGTGCACTACTCTCCAGCAAAAATAAAAAAATATTTTCTGTGTTTGTGTGCGCTTTAGCCGCACGTATATATCAATATAACATAAATGGAGGACCAAACTTTCTCCGATAAAAATAAAATAGGGAAAGATCAAGAACCACTTCCTCCTAGTGCTATTGCTGCTGCTGCTGGGAGTTGTTCATCATCCCAGAGAGGAAGTAGGAACATCACTACTTTTACTAAACAATTGACCCTCCAACAGTCCCTAGCGATGAGGATGAAGTACGACAGCAGTCATCCTGAAGCAAAACGTATAACTGAGGCCTTGACTGCTATGTTGGTGTTAGACATGCGTCCGGTATCCGCCATTAGTGCAGTGGGATTTAGACAATGATGGAGGTAGTGTGTCCCCGGTTCCAAATCCCGTCTAGATTCCACCTGCATCCTCAAAGCAGCAGCGACAAGCGTGCGTCTGTCTGTTAAAGGGTGGTGACACCCTCAAAGTGTGCTACACAAACAATAAAAATATTGTTCTTTTTTTTTCAGTCTTTGTGAAATGTGTGGGCTGAAGCCGCACCTGCATCCTTAAAGCAGCAGCGACAAGCGTACGTCTGTCTGTTAAAGGGTGGTGACACCTTCAAAGTGTGCTACACAAACAATTAAAATATTGTTCTTTTTTTTTCTGTCTTTGTGAAATGTGTGGGCTGTAGCCGCACCTGCATCCTTAAAGCAGCAGCGACAAGCGTGCGTCTGTCTGTTAAAGGGTGGTGACACCCTCAAAGTGTACTACACAAACAATAAAAATATTGTTCTTTTTTTTCTGTCTTTGTGAATTGTGTGGGCTGTAGCCGTACTTGCATCCTCAAAGCAGCAGCGACAAGCGTGCGTCTGTCTGTTAAAGGGTGGTGACACCCTCAAAGTGTGCTACACAAACAATAAAAATATTGTTCTTTTTTTTTTCTGTCTTTGTAAATTGTGTGGGCTGTAGCCACACTTGCATCCTCAAAGCAGCAGCGACAAGCGTGCGTCTGTCTGTTAAAGGATTACATCGGTGACAGCATCCAAGTAGGCATGTCAGACAGTCCGTACCTGTACTGGCAGGAAAAAGAAGCAATTTGGAGGTCCCTGTACAAACTGGCTCTATTTTACCTGAGTTGCCCCCCCTCCAGTGTGTACTCTGAAAGAGTGTTTAGTGCAGCCGGAACCTTCAGCGAAAGGCGTAGGAGGTTGCTTCCACAAAATGTGGAGAAGATGATGTTCATAAAATGAATTATCAACTCTTCCAGGGAGACCAGCCTCCAGAACGTACAGAGGGACCTGTGGTTGTGGATTCCAGCGGGGACGAATTAATACTCTGTGAGGATGAGGATGTACACAACACTGAAGAGGGTGAGGAATCGGAGGATGAGGACGACATCTTGCCTCCGTAGAGCCAGTTTGTGCAGGGACAGATTAATTGCCAGCTTGTTTTGTGGGGGCCCAAACGAACCAATCATTTCAGCCACAGTCATGTGGCAGACCCTGGCGCTGAAATGTTTGGTTTGTTAAAGTGTGCATGTCCTGTTTATACAACATAAGGGTGGGTGGGAGGACAATTCCATCTTGCACCTCTTTTTTTTCTTTGAATTATGTACTGTTTGGGGCCTAGTTTTTCAAACTGCCATCGTGTCTGCCACTGCAGTGTCACTCCTAGATGGACCACGTGTTTGTGCCGCCCACTCGTATCTCTTAGCATAGTCATCCAGCTACCTCGGTGCAACCTTTTGGATATAAAAACACCATTGTGAGGTGTGAGGTGTTCAGAATAGCCTGGAAATGAGTGGAAATTAAGGTTATTGAGGTTAATAATAGCATAGGAGCAGAAAAACCCACAAATTCTGTGATTTTAGCTGTTTTTATGCTTTTTTTCAAAAAAATACAGATCCAAAACACAAAACCCAGAACCCAAAACACGGAAGGGTGGTTTTGGCAAAACCAATCCAGATCCAAAATACGAAGAAAGATCCAGATCCAAAACCAAAACACAAAACACGAAAAGTGGCCGGTGCACACCCCTAATATGCATTGTATAGTAGTTCCTCTAATGATAATGGGTGTGTAGCTGCCCCCCTAATATAGATATTAGGGGTGGCCGGTGCACACCCCTAATATAGATAATAAAAGAAAAGGGGCTAAACCGATGGGCGTACCAGGGGTAGGAATGAGCAGCCTAAAATACCCTATAGTCCTATCACCAAAAAGGACTAGAGGGAACAGTAAACAAACGGAAAGGTGGGTATATTTTGGTACTAAACCCTCCTATATGTAAGACAATATGTCGGTAGAAACATATAAACACAATCCAATACACTGAACCATAAGTCACATTAAAATGGTTTATTAACAGGGAATAAAGACACTCCAAGCGGTATATGAAGGTGGTGTACAGTAAAATACACTTTTAAAATGTAATAAAAAAGTTCATACCATAGGTATTAACAGGGGGGCCCCTTTGCCACCAGGACCTTGAAAACTTACGGACGTGTAACAAGGGGATGAGGATAGAGCCCTAATGCTTACAAGGTGATGTCTTTCTTTTGGTCCACACAGTCACAACCAATGTGTTTCGACCTTCTCCTTGGCTCTTTATTAAGGCATATGTGGTGTGTGACAAGGTGGGGTTTATATACCTCCATGGGGATTCACTTCCTGTACTAATCATCTTGAAAGGAAGTAATAATTTTCATTGGTTTAAATGGTCAAATAAAGTTTACAAGTTATTTGGGGACAAAGCTCATAAATATATGTCCCTCTCAGAGAAAAAAAAACATGTTGGAACTAGGGGTGTGCACCGGCTACTTTTCGTGTTTTGTGTTTTGGTTTTGGATCTGGATCTTTCTTCGTGTTTTGGATCTGGATTGGTTTTGCCAAAACCACCCTTCCGTGTTTTGGGTTCTGGGTTTTGTGTTTTGGATCTGTATTTTTTTGAAAAAAAGCATAAAAACAGCTAAAATCACAGAATTTGTGGGTTTTTCTGCTCCTATGCTATTATTAACCTCAATAAACTTATCTATTATCTGTGTGTATAAAACCACTACATCAATTATATGTATACTATTTTCATTTGAGGTACTGTGAAAGAAACCACATTGAAGTTACCTATGAAGTAGACAAGACGTCACAACAGGAACGCATGGTATTATTGTCACGCGCCATTATCTACTCTCTCTTTTCTTCTAGATGTTCACAACTCACCACAACTGCAACCCAGCAGCAAAATAATAGGAGTCAAAGAAGTACAAAACACCTGCAGAGGGGGCAGCTACACACTCATTATCATTAGAGGAACTACTATACAATGCATATTAGGGGTGTGCACCGGCCACTTTTCGTGTTTTGTGTTTTGGTTTGGATCTGGATCTTTCTTCGTATTTTGGATCTGGATTGGTTTTGCCAAAACCACCCTTCCGTGTTTTGGGTTCTGGGTTTTGTGTTTTGGATCTGTATTTTTTTGAAAAAAAGCATAAAAACAGCTAAAATCACAGAATTTGTGGGTTTTTCTGCTCCTATGCTATTATTAACCTCAATAAACTTATCTATTATCTGTGTGTATAAAACCACTACATCAATTATATGTATACTATTTTCATTTGAGGTACTGTGAAAGAAACCACATTGAAGTTACCTGTGAAGTAGACAAGACGTCACAACAGGAACGCATGGTATTATTGTCACGCGCCATTATCTACTCTCTCTTTTCTTCTAGATGTTCACAACTCACCACAACTGCAACCCAGCAGCAAAATAATAGGAGTCAAAGAAGTACAAAACACCTGCAGAGGGGGCAGCTACACACCCATTATCATTAGAGGAACTACTATACAATGCATATTAGGGGTGTGCACCGGCCACTTTTCGTGTTTTGTGTTTTGGTTTTGGATCTGGATCTTTCTTCGTATTTTGGATCTGGATTGGTTTTGCCAAAACCACCCTTCCGTGTTTTGGGTTCTGGGTTTTGTGTTTTGGATCTGTATTTTTTTGAAAAAAAGCATAAAAACAGCTAAAATCACAGAATTTGTGGGTTTTTCTGCTCCTATGCTATTATTAACCTCAATAAACTTTATTTCCACTCATTTCCAGTCTATTCTGAACACCACACACCTCACAATGGTGTTTTTATGTCCAAAAGGTTGCACCGAGGTAGCTGGATGACTATGCTAAGAGATACGAGTGGGCGGCACAAACACGTGGCCCATCTAGGAGTGACACTGCAGTGGCAGACACGATGGCAGTTTGAAAAACTAGGCCCCAAACAGTACATAATGCAAAGAAAAAAAAGAGGTGCAAGGTAGAATTGTCCTTGGGAAATGTTGTATAAACAGGACATGCACACTTTAACAAACCAATCATTTCAGCACCAGGGTCTGCCACACGACTGTGGCTGAAATGATTGGTTCGTTTGGGCCCCCACAAAACAAGCTGGCAATTAATCTGTCCCTGCACAAACTGGCTCTACGGAGGCAAGATGTCGTCCTCATCCTCCTCATCCACCGATTCCTCACCCTCTTCAGTGTTGTGTACATCCTCATCCTCACAGAGTATTAATTCGTCCCCGCTGGAATCCACCACCACAGGTCCCTCTGTACGTTCTGGAGGCTGGTCTCCCTGGAAGAGTTGATAATTCATTTTTATGAACATCATCTTCTCTACATTTTGTGGAAGCAACCTCCTACGCCTTTCGCTGACAAGGTTCCCGGCTGCACTAAACACTCTTTCAGAGTACACACTGGAGGGGGGGCAACTCAGGTAAAATAGAGCCAGTTTGTACAGGGGCCTCCAAATTGCCTCTTTTTCCTGCCTGTACAGGTACGGACTGTCTGACATGCATACTTGGATGCTGTCACCGATGTAATCCCCCACCATTCTGTCAATGGTGACAGTATCATATGCAGTGACAGTAGACATGTCAGAAATTATTGCCAGGTCCTTCAGTCCGGACCAGATGTCCAAACTTGCTCCTGTCTGCCCTGCATCACCGCCAGCGAGTTGCTTAGGATACCTAAGTTTTTTCCTGGCAGCCCCAGTTGCGGGAGAAAATGAAGAAGGAGCTGTTGACGTGTCACGTTCCGCTTCAGCTGACAGTGTTTTCACCAGCTGGTCTTTGCACCTCTGCAGGCTTGTGTCGGCCGGAAAGAGAGACACCACATAGGCTTTAAACCTAGGATCGAGCACGGTGGCCAAAATGTAGTGGTCTGATTTCAACAGATTGACCACCCTGGAATCCTGGCAAAGCGAATGAAGGGCTTCATCCACAAGTCCCACATGCCGAGCGGAATTGCTCCGTCTTAGCTCCTCCTTCACTTTCTCCAGCTGCTTCTGCAAAAGCCTGATGAGGGGAATGACCTGACTCAAGCTGGCAGTGTCTGAACTGACTTCACGTGTGGCAAGTTCGAAGGGCTGGAGAACCTTGCACAACACGGAAATCATTCTCCACTGCACTTGAGTCAGGTGCATACCCCCTCCTTTGCCTATGTCATAGGTGGATGTATAGGTTTGAATGGCCTTTTGCTGCTCCTCCATCCTCTGAAGCATATAGAGGGTTGAGTTCCACCGCGTCACAACCTCTTGCTTCAGGTGATGTGGGGGCAGGTTCAAGAGTGTTTATTGGTGCTCCAGTCTTCAGCAAGCAGTCGCTGAATGGCGAAAGTGGCCAGAAATTTTTCGGGCAACCCAAAGCGTCTCCTGCACGCCCATGTCGCTTTTCAGAAAATTCTGCACCACCAAGTTTATTGTGTGAGCAAAACATGGGACGTGCTGGAATTTGCCCAGATGTAATGCCCGCACAATATTGGTGGCGTTGTCAGATATCACAAATCCCCAGGAGAGTCTAAGTGGGGTAAGCCACTGGGCGATGATTTAACTCAGTTTCTCTAAGAGGTTGTCGGCGGTGTGCCTCTTACTGAAACCGGTGATACACAGCGTAGCCTGCCTTGGAACGAGCTGGCATTTCCTAGATGCTGCTACTGGTGACGCTGCTGTTGTTGCTGCGTAAGGTGATACATCTACCCAGTGGGCTGTCACAGTCATATAGTCCTTAATTTTTCAGGACACTGAGGACACTTTTTCTGACGTTTCTGTACAGTCTCGGTATCGCCTGCCTAGTGAAGTGGAATCTAGACAGGATTTGGAACCAGGGACACACTACCTCCATCAATTGTCTAAATCCCACTGCACTAATGGCAGATACCGGACGCACGTCTAACACCAACATAGCAGTCAAGGCCTCAGTTATACATTTTGCTTCAGGATGACTGCTGTCGTACTTCATCCTCCTCGCTAAGGACTGTTGGAGGGTCAATTGTTTAGTAAAAGTAGTGGTGTTCCTACTTCCTCTCTGGGATGATGAACGACTCCCAGCAACAGCAGCAGCAGCAGCAGGAGGTGTAGCAATGCAGGATCCTCCAGAGGAATCCCGGATAGGAGAGTCAGTCATGCCAGTGACATGGTCTCCAGGACTACTTCCGATCCTGACTAAGGAGGAAATTGACGAGGAGGGAGTTGATGGTGTGGTTTGCAGGCGCTTGGATACAACAGGACAACGGGATTTTGGTGTCCCTGGACTGCTTATGGTCTTAGCCAAAGTTTCTGAACTTGACAGTAACTTTTTATGAATGCGCTGCAGGTGCCATATAAGGGAGGATGTTCCTAGGTGGTTAACGTCCTTACCCCTACTTATTTCACCTTTACATATGGTACATATGGCAAGACAGTTGTTGTCCGGATTTGGATAGAAATATTGCCAGACCAAAGAGGTGGAATGTTTGGTCTTCTGCCCAGGCATGACCGTGATGGGCTTTTTCATCCCACGGACAACAACTGTCTCCCCCGGAGCCTGATTTAAACAAACCACATCACCATCAGAATCCTCCTCGCCAACTTCCTCCTCAGCGCCAGCTATACCAGTATCCTCATCCTGTTGTACTTCAACAGTGACATCTTCAATTTGCATACCAGCAAGTGGACTGTGGGTGCTCCTTTCAGCACTTGCAGGGGGCGTGCAAATGGTGGAAAGAGCCACCTCTTCCCGTCCAGTGCTGGGAAGGTCAGACATCGCAACCGCCACCACACTTGGACTCTCCTTGGGGATTTGTGATATCTTCTTAGAATGCACAGTTCTTCGCTGTGCTTTTGCCAGCTTAACTCATTTGATTTTTTTAGCTATAACATTGGGCATCGGCCTTGGCAGACAACGTTGATGGCATGTTATCGTCTATGTCATGACTAGTGGCAGCAGCTTCAGCACTAGGAGGAAGTGGTTCTTGATCTTTCCCTATTTTATTTTTATCGGAGAAAGTTTGGTCCTCCATTTATGTTATATTGATATATACGTGCGGCTAAGGCGCACACAAACACAGAAAATAATTTTTTATTTTTGTTGGAGACTAGTGCACTTTGTGGGTTACACCACCCTTTAAGAAATGAGCCAGCCGGCTCTTTACTTATGGGACACAGGCGCACGCTTGGCACTGCTCCTTTATTGATGCACGTGCAGCTACAGTGCACACAATTCACAAAGACAGAAAAAAAAGAAGAATTTTTTATTTTTTGTGGAGCACACTTTGAGGGTTACACCACCCTTTAACAGACAGACGCACGCTTGGCGCTGCTGCTTTGAGGATGCACGTACAGTGCAGACAATTCACAAACACAGAAGAAAATGTTTTATTTTTGTTGGAGCCCACTTTGGGGGTTACACCACCCTTTAACAGACAGACACACGCTTGTCGCTGCTGCTTTGAGGATGCAGGTGCGGCTATAGCCCACAAAATTCACAAAGACAGAAAAAAAAGAAGAATTTTTTATTCCTTGTGGAGCGCACTTTGAGGGTTACACCACCCTTTAACAGACAGACGCACGCTTGGCGCTGCTGCTTTGAGGATGCAGGTGTGGCTACTGCACATACATTTCACACACAAACACAGAAAAAAAGATTATTTTATTTTGGTTGGAGCCCACTTTGGGGGTTACACCTCCCTTTAACAGACAGACGCATGCTTGTCGCTGCTGCTTTGAGGATGCAGGTGCGGCTATAGCCCACACAATTCACAAAGACAGAAAAAAAAATTTTTTTTTATTCTTTGTGGAGCACACTTTGAGGGTTACACTACCCTTTAACAGACAGACAGACGCACGCTTGGCGCTGCTGCTTTGAGGATGCACGTACAGTGCAGACAATTCACAAACACAGAAGAAAATGTTTTATTTTTGTTGGAGTGCACTTTGGGGGTTACACCACCCTTTAACAGACAGATGCACGCTTGTCGCTGCTGCTTTGAGGATACAGGTGCAGCTACAGCCCACACAATTCACAAAGACAGAAAAAAAAGGAAGAATTTTTTATTTTTTGTGGAGCACACTTTGGGGGTTACAGCACCCTTTAATGGACAAGCCAGCCAGCCCTTTACTTATGGGACACAGGCGCACGCTTGGCGCTGCTCCATTGTTGATGCACGTGCAGCCACAGTGCACACAATTCACAAACACAGAAAATATTTGTTTATTTTGTTTGGAGTGCACTTTGGGGGTTACAGCACCCTTTAACGGACAAGCCAGCCGGCCCTTTACTTATGGCACACAGGCGCACGCTTGGTGCTGCTCCTTTGTTGATGCACGTCGACCACAGTGCACACAATTCACAAACACAGAAAATATTTGTTTATTTTGTTTGGAGTGCACTTTGGGGGTTACAGCACCCTTTAACGGACAAGCCAGCTGGCCCTTTACTTATGACACAGGTGCACGCTTGGCGCTACTTTGTTGATGCATGTGCGGCTACTGCGCACACAATTCACAAACACAGAAAAAATATTTATTTTTTTTGCACTTGGGGGGAGCACCCCTGATGGACAGAGCACCCCCTGGACACACTACAGCACCCCTTTAGGACTGGGACACTGCACAGGACTTTGGAGTGGACACAGCCCCTATGGACAACTGACTGCACAACACAGTCCAGCCAGCCCCTATGGACTTTGGAGGAGTGGACACAGCCCATATGGACAACAGCAGCACAGCACAACACAGCCAGCCCCTATGGACTTTGGAGGAGTGGACACAGCCCCTATGGACAACAGCAGCACAGCACAACACAGCCAGCCCCTATGGACTTTGGAGGAGTGGACACAGCCCCTATGGACAACAGCAGCACAGCACAACACAGCCAGCCCCTATGGACTTTGGAGGAGTGGACACAGCCCCTATGGACAACAGAAGCACAGCGCAGCACAACACTACTCTGCACTACACTACACTACACTACACTACACAGCCCAGCCAGCCCTAACTCCCACCCTCCCTCTTCACTGTCCACAGCCGAGTGAGAAAATGGCGCCGACGCGGGTACCTTATATAGAATCCAAAACCCGCGAGACCCGGAAGGCGGGATGATGACGTTTTGCCCCGATTTCAGATCCGAGTCAGGCGGGAAAAGTCGAGCCTGACTCGGATCTGCCTCGGATCGGGGGGGTTCGGATTTCAGAAATCTGAACCCGCTCACCCCTAGTTGGAACCTTCTTTTTAAATGAAGAAAAATGTAAAAAACATGTTGTTTATCATTGGGACCCATTATCTTCATCCCCTTGATACAAGTCCAGAGGTTTTCAACGGTCAGACACACCTGCATTCACCTAACCCAGTGGTTCCCAGACTTTTTTGAATCGCGGCGCCCTACTGCATCAGAATTGTTTTCACGGCACCCCTAAGCCAAAAGTTTGTTATTGAGAAATTCAGAAAAAAATGTAGTGTAGTAGTAAAGTGAAATAAATTGTGCTTACTTGTCTTCCTTAGGTTAATTTATGTAGTGGAGGATAGGCTTCTGTTTGTCCACATATTTATATTACATTGGCCATAAATAATTTGATTTGGTGCTGGAACACCAACCTGAGGCACCCCTGCAAGTGTCCCGGAACCACTGACCTACCACCCCCATTACCTCCCCCAAGCACTGACCACATGACATTAACTTTACGAATAATTCCTATGTGTATTCTTAATCGCAAAGAAATCGCGACACGTGTGCAGTTATACGCATGTGCAATGGCAAATAATCGCCCGATCTGCGTAAATCGCAGAATTGCATCCGCTGCTGAATCAGCCTCATGTGCAATATGTAAGCGGAACATTTTTTTTTCCATATAAAGTCAATGATGGAAGTAAAAATTTAAATGCAGATGTTGCGCTAATTTCATAAAGTACTTTCATCCATGATCTTTTTAGCAACTAAGGTAAACCTCCATATATTTAATGAAGTTATAATTCCCCAACTGATGACCATAATTATTACTCTTTATTGTGCCTTATGGTTGGAATACATGAGTATGCTATGTATGTAGTATGCTGTTTTTGTCTGAAGAATGATCCAGCCCTTTATCCTGCTTGTATATGAACTTAAATATACTTTCATTCCTTGTTATTGTTTTGGTAAAATTGTGAGTGATTTGGATATCGCCAATGAAAAGACCATCTGGATTGGGGAACAAGGTGACCCGCAGGACGGTTATATAATTGCCTTTCCTTCCGTGAAAGTGCTGTAACTCGTACATGTTTTGCTCTGCTTTATATGGCTTTTTTGTTTATCAATATTTTCCACATGGGCGTTGTGAAATAAACCATTATAGCAGCTGTGTGATAATAAAGGTCATTTGTTTGTGTAGACTTTTCTTCCTTATCTGTTCCCGATCGCTCTTAGCATTGTAAGTGTTGCATTGTTTCCTTATGCTGGAGCAGATGTGGACTGTTTGCAAACATACATCTAGAATGGCCTATTGTCCATTGCTCCAGCTGTAATGGGAACCTGGCTGGCAGGTTATTACCTCTGCTCGTACCGAAACACATTCTGTGAGAATCCCCCATGCCCACTGCTTCTAGAACAATGTATATGGCATGTTTATGTTAACAGGGTTTGCACGGGTTGTATGACTGGGAAATAATGAGAGAACCCGGACACGGTTTGCAAACAGAACAAAATATGAACTAAAACCTTTATACTTTCATTTTGCTAGAAAACAGAAATCTAAAGATTTGCAATAGTCAGAATAAGTGCTGACTGCAACAATGTTTTTTTTGTTCATATGCTTATATAACGGCATATATACTGCCCTATAGTTGGCACAATGGGCAGTATGAGATATACCTAGCATTGACTTTTTTCTATTGTGATTCCAAATATTGCTTACTGTAAATTTGTATTGCAGGCTATTAAAGGTCAGTAATGTGCGGTTTAGAAACCAGGCCTCTGTTCATGGGGCGTAACTTATCATTTGTGTGTTAGGAGCTGATTGGTTGGTATTTTATCTCTCTGCACTTTATTTCTCTCCAAGATTTCATTTTTCTAGCAATAATCAGATTTGCAATAGTAAGGATAGGTGCAGACGGCAACTGTGTTAATTTGTATATAACTATACTAATAGAATAAGAACGTTGTGTCTGTCTGTTTGTTCCAAGTTGGCACTAAAACTACTGAACTGATTTTCATAAAAACTGCATAGTTTTGTAGTGGAAACTCCTAGAAGTAACCTGCACTTTGTTTCATCTCGATCCATCTAGTTACAGCTGAGCAATAACAAAAACAAAATGTACTGACATCATCAATGCAAGAGATAGGTGTGGCACCACACGTGTGGCCGGTATGGGGGGGAGAGGTGCTTTGGGCCTGCCTTCACTTGAATAGAATAAGCTACATAGTGGTCTGTGCACAGGCACACAGTGACATTGGTGTGAGTCAGGGCCGGCTCTAGGGGTGTTCGACCTGAGCAGTTGCACAGGGTCACCACCTATAGAGGGCGCACCCCTCCCCAACATCCTGATTTCAGCGGGACATTACTGTCCTGCTGTTCCACCCGTGGGCCGAATTTGCCCGCGGGTGGTGAAATTGGGAGGTTGGGGACCCCCACCGCCGCAGCTGTGCAGCGGTGCCGGTCCCCGGATGGGAGAGGGCTGGGGGAAGCCCAGCTAGTGAGGCTCCCCCCAGCCTGACGTTATTGGAGGCGGACACGCCTCCTAATAACGTCACATAGGGGGCATGGCCTATGGTAATTAGGCCACACCCCCATTTTCGGTCACACCAGGGCGCTCTGGAGGGGGCCGGCGCAGGGTGCTCTGACCCTTGGAGCTGGCCCTGGTGTGAGTGGTGGGTGTAGGTGCTGCTGCCACTAGTCTGTATAGCGCTGCTGGTCATGTGGGGCACTCCCGCAAAAGGGCCCCTATGCAAAGCAGTACAACTAGAAGATCTCAAATAAAAATAATATTGGCAGAAGTGATTTGAATAGGTGTACATAGGTGTCACGCTGAGATAGGCTGTAAGGTGTATCAGGTCGGGCGGGATGTACTATGCTGAATAATGTGGTCAAACCTCTGAAAATGCCATTTTCAGTGGTTTGACTGCAATCATCGTATGCACCAAGCATCGGAAAGCAAAACCATCTATATATGGCATTGCCTAATAGAAGCCTATGGGCTTCTTATCTGAGTTTTGCTCTAAAGGAGTCCAATAGAATCCCTTCCATGGTCCCCCGCGGCTCGCACCATAAAGGACAGCTCTGATCGGGAAAGCTGTCTTATGCTTACATCTTCATGCCTATGGCTTTACTAAACACCGCTATGCATGTGATCATTGGCAGGATGCATCACATCCAAAATGTGATGCTTGATGCATCCCACCCATTGAGAGAAGACTTAAAGTTATTAAAGCGCCGTCGTCCTTCGCCGTCAATGCCCAGTCTCGGAGGCCCTGAGTATCATCACACCATGGACGTGGGTGTTTTGAAAAGCCACTGGAACACCATTGTAGCTCAACTACAGGATCCAGAGAGTTCAGCTGTCATTGCTGCTGCCATCTTTGGAAGGAGAAGTTGAAACATATTGCTGGAAGGAGGTCCTAGGGATCTGTCATTGTGTTCCACATTTCTGAGAAACAAGTGCAGAGTATCATGATGTAAGTCCCTTTGTAGGACACATTACAGCAGAAGAGAGTAGGAGGTAGGGCCAGACTGGCCATCTGGCACTTCTGGCAAATGCCAAAAGGGCTGATGGCCTGATGTGCCGGGGTGACCCGAAGCCTGGCCGAGCAGTTCCACCTCCCAGTGCTCTGTTTGGCCGGCATGAGAATGAGAGACAGGGCATGCCACAAGGTCACACCCCTGTTCCTCCCGACAAGCCCATTGTGAGGTGTGGCCACGTCTCTTGCTTGGGTGCGCCAGGTTACAGCCCCAGTCCATCCTTGGCAGGAGAATGTATTTGTGTGCGCTCATTTCCTGAGTATGGTTTATGTGGATTCTTGTAGGATGTTCTCTGCATAAGCCCGCCTAAGAGACCTCAGAACCAGACCCCAGCACTTACGTTTGTGGGCTCTGTCCCGCGGCATCTTCCGGCTTCCTCGCGCTGCTGCAGTGGCTCAGTGCTCTCCGGGTGGTCCCGCTGCTGTCCTCTCTCCCTGCGGGTGCCGGCATTCACTCCACTGTGTTCAGCCCGGCGTCCCCCATGCTGTTGCTGCTGCTGTCCATGATGAATGGGCGCCGCCATCTTGGATAGAGTCACATGTCCCCACATCCACCAATGGTACAGTTCCTCCTCAGCACTCTGCCAATCAGCACCCTGCAGTTCTGATAAAAGGACTTCCTGGTTCAGTATCAAGTTGCCAGTGCAACAAGTCCCCTAGTTTAACTAGTGAGCTTCACCACTGCGCTCCATAGGTGTTGTCACCACTCCAAGTAGCTTCCACGCTACCACCGTCTCCTTACGGCTACCCAGCCGCTCCAAGTAGCTTCCACGCTACCACCATCTCCATACGGCTACCCAGCCGCTCCAAGTAGCTTCCACGCTACCACCATCTCCATACGGCTACCCAGCCACTCCAAGTAGCGTCCGAGCTACCACCATCTCCTTACGGTTATCCAGCTGCATCAAGTAGCGTCCGAGCTACCAGCATCTCCTTAAGGCTATCCAGCCACATCAAGTAGCATCCGAGCTACCACCATCACCTTACGGCTACCCAGCCGCATCCAGTAGCTCCGTACTACCAGCATCACCTTACGGCTACCCAGCTGCACCAAGTAGCTCCGTGCTACCGGCATCCTCCATTATATCCAGAGTCCGGCACCCACCGGCCATAGCCAGCGTACCAGTTATTCCTCCAGTTCCTCCTGTAGGATTCTCTTGACTATTTTTTCCTTCATGCGCAGGAACTTCATCAGACTCAGCCTTCTTCTGAGAGCACCCGTGTCCAACCAAACTGATCCAGGACCCAGCCCGGGAACACAACCACAACCCCCTTCGACTGTGACAGTTGCACTGGCCCGATGGACTTGGCAAATGGTCAAGGATCTGGGGTGGACCCCTCTCAAGATGTGCTTTCTCATTTGGAAAGACAAGAGACCTCTCAGTTACAGTTGATTCAATTCATCATGTCGTCTCGTCTGGACAGCATTCAGGCCCTGCTGTCACACCCTGCTCCAGTTGGCGCTCAAGTCGCCTCTCCTCCCGTTGTGTCACCTGCTCTTCTGGCACCACCTCCTGCTCGTCTTCAGCTCTCCCCTCAGAGCAAGTTCGATGGCAACCCCAAATTATGCAGAGGTTTCCTGAACCAATGCGAGATTAATTTCGAGCTTCAACCTGCCAACTTCCCGACAGCCAGAACCCGAGTGGCCTACATTATCTCTCTGCTCTCAGGTCAAGCACTCGATTGGGTCTTGCCCCTCTGGGAGAGATCGGATCCTTTGCTCTCCAACTATCCTGAATTAGTTGCCACATTTCACAGAATTTTCGATGAGCCTGGAAGAACCACTTCTGCATCAACTGATACTTTAAGTCTCTGTCAGGGCAGCAAGACTGTCGGTCAATATGTCATCCAATTCCGAACCCTGGCTTCTGAGCTCAACTGGAATGAGGATGCTCTCATTGCTGCCTTCTGGAGTGGTCTCTCAGAAAGACTCAAAGATAATCTGGCCTCTTGTGATCTTCCACCCAAGCTAGACGATCTGATCTCTCTTTGCAACAAAGTGGACTTACGTCATAGAGAGCATGCTCTGGAAAGAACCCGATTTGATCACAGTAGACCACGACTGGTCCCTCGTGTACCTTCTCCTTCCGTGAGCGAAAAATCCATGCAGGTCAATCACTCTCGCCTGTCGAACGAGGAATGGCAGAAAAGGCAGAAAGAGAATCTTTGTATGTACTGTGGATCGTCCCAACATTTAGTTAGAACCTGTCCCATTCATCTGGGAAACGCCACCTCCTAACTTATAATAGAGAGGTTAAGTTAGTAGTTGCCGTTGAGTCATCTAGGAAGTCGGATTCCACCATCCATGCTCAGTTGAAGCTACCCCAAGGTTCCAGGGCTGTACTAGCTCTTTTGGATTCCGGAGCTGCGGGTAATTTCGTGACTACGGACTTTGTCCATAAACACCAAATCCCCATTGAAGCTTTGCCTCGAGTTATCACTTTAACCGCCATCGATGGTAGTCGTATTTTAAGTGGAACCATCACCCATCGTACTATGCCACTTAAACTTACCATTGGGGTGCTTCATTCCGAAGAACTGTCCTTCCTAGTGATTCCCAAAGCCTCTCATTCTCTAGTCCTTGGCCTACCTTGGCTGCAAAATCATTCTCCACGAATCGACTGGTCAACCATGCAGATAACGTCCTGGAGTTCCGATTGTTTCAAGAACTGCCTCCTTCGGGTAGTACCTGTTCGATATTCGCTTCCACAAGCTTATCTGTTCCCGATCGCTCTTAGCATTGTAAGTGTTGCATTGTTTCCTCATGCTGGAGCAGATGTGGACTGTTTGCAAACACACATCTAGAATGGCATATTGTCCATTGCTCCAGCTGTAATGGGAACCTGGCTGGCAGGTTATTACCTCTGCTCCCACTGAAACACATTCTGTGAGAATCCCCCATGCCCACTGCTTCTAGAACAATGTATATGGCATGTTTATGTTAACAGGGTTTGCACGGGTTGTATGACTGGGAAATAATGAGAGAACCCGGACACGGTTTGCAAACAGAACAAAATATGAACTAAAACCTTTATACTTTCATTTTGCTAGTCAGAATAAGTGCTGACTGCAACAATGTTTTTTTTGTTCATATGCTTATATAACGGCATATATACTGCCCTATAGTTGGCACAATGGGCAGTATGAGATATACAGTCATGATACATTGGGACATTGATAGAATTTTCAGATTTTGGCCTCTATTCACCACCACAATGGTTTTGAAATGAAACAAACAGGATGTTCTTTAACTGCAAACTTTCAGATTTAATTTGAGGGTAATTACATCCAAATCAGGTGAACGGTGTAGGAATTACAACAGTTTCAATATGTGCCTCCCACTTTTTAAGGGGCCAAAAGTAATGGAACTATCAACTCAAAAGCTATTTCATGGACAGGTGTGGGCTATTCCCTCATTATTTCATTATCAATTAAGCAGGTAAAAGGTCTGGAGTTGATTCTAGGTGTGACATTTGCATTTGGAATCAGTTGTTGTCGACTCTCAATATGAGATCCAAAGAGCTGTCACTATCAAGCCATCATTAGACTGAAAATCAAAACAAACCCATCAGAGAGGTAGCAAAAACATTAGGTGTGGCCAAATCAACTGTTTGGAACATTCTTAAAAAGAAAGAATGCACCGGAGAGCTCAGCAACACCAAAAGCCGCGGAAGACCACGGAAAACAACTGTGGTGGATGACAAAAGAATTATTTCTCTGGTGAAGAAAAACCCCTTCACGACAGTTGGCCAAATCAAGAACACTCTCCTGGAGGTAGATGTATATGTGTCAAAGTCAACAAAGAAGAGAAGAGTTCACAAGAGTGAATATAGAGGGTTCACCACAAGATGTAAACCATTGGTGAGCCACAAAAACAGGAAGACCAGATAAGAGTTTGCCAAACAACATCTAAAAAAGCCATTACAGTTCTGGAACAACATCCTATGGACAGATGAGACAAAGATCAACTTGTACCAGAGTGATGGGAAGAGAAGGAAAGGAACTGCTCATGATCCAAAACATACCACCTTATCAGTGAAGCATGGTGGTGGTAGTGTCATGGCGTGGGCATGTATGGCTGCCAATGGAACTGGTTCCTTTGTATTTATTGATGATGTGACTGCTGGCAAAAGCAGCAGAATGAATTCTGAAGTGTTTCGGGCAATATTATATGCTCATATTCAGTCAAATGCTTCAGAACTCATTGGACGGCGCTTCACAGTGCAGATGGACAATGACTCAATGCATACTGCAAAAGCAACCAAAGAGTTTTTTAAAGCTAAAAAGTGGAATGTTATGCAATGGCCAAGTCAATCCCCTGACCTGAATCCGATTGAGCATGCATTTCACTTGATGAAGACAAAACTGAAGGGAAAATGCCCCAAGAACAAGCAGGAACTGAAGACATTTGCAGTAGAGGCCTGGCAGAGCATCACCAGGGATGAAACCCAGCGTCTGGTGATGTCTATGCGTTCCAGACTTCAGGCTGTAATTGCCTGCAAAGGATTTGCAACAAAGTATTAAAAAGTGAAAGTTAGATTTAGGATTGTTTAGTTTGTCCCATTACTTTTGGCCCCTTAAAAAGTGGGAGGCACATATAGAAACCGTTGTAATTCCTACACCGTTCACCTGATTTGGATGTACTTACACTCAAATTAAATTTGAAAGTCTGCAGTTAAATAATATCTTGTTTGTTTCATTTCAAAGCCATTGTGGTGGTGAATAGAGGCCAAAATCTGAAAATTCTGTCAATGTCCCAATTTTTATGGACCTGACTGTACCTAGCACTGACTTTTTTCTATTGTGATTCCAAATATTGCCTACTGTAAATTTGTCTTGCAGGCTATTAAAGGTCAGTAATGTGCGGTTTAGAAACCAGGCCTCTGTTCATGGGGTGTAACTTATAATTTGTGGGCCACATAGCAACATATTATGTAAGGTCCTTATGTTCTGCCCAATGCAAAAATAAATCACTCAGGGACCTATTCATCATTACTAAAAAAATCAATGGAGGTAATTAGGTTTAGAACTCGCATGGAGTTCTACCTAATTAACGGAGGAATTCATCATTCCTCCTCCCCATAAGTATCTATTCCGAAAAGCTGTCATTTTTGTGATGACAGCTATTCATTAAATAGATAGTTTCCCTGCCTATACCTAACTGACCGCAGCTGTAATCAGTGCTGAGCATGCGCCGTTACGTTCACAAAAGCGGCGCATGCGCAGCACTGATTACAGCTGCTGTAATTCAGTGTCCATCCGTCCTTCCAACCCCCCACCCTCCCTCCACTCCCCTCCTCCACCTACCTGGCCGCCTGTCACAGGCTGCAGCCGCTGACCCGGACCTCCCGCCTGTGATGACATTTTTTTTTTTTAACTTTACTGTGTTCTGCCGGGAGAACACATAGAGCAGCAGCCCGAGCCGGAGGAGGGACCAGGGAGCGCCGGAGGGAGCCAGAGAAGGACCTGCTCACGCTGAAAGCAGGTAAGTATAACCTGCTGTACGCCACCTCAGAGTGGCGTATAGTAACACCATCAAATTCCAAAAATACATCATATCTGGAATTTGATAAATAGCCTAATTTCTATATCACCATACTAATGTACAGACCCCCCCTCCCAGTTGTGGGACCCTTAGCAGCTGCACCCCCACCAATGGTAGTTACGCCTTTGCCTCTGTTTTCCTATCTGAGAGTGTAGGATTTGCAAATAGTAAGTATTTGCAAATAGTAAGGCTTTCAAGCTTAAATATTTGTATAAAACAATGAACTAATTATTAGTAGGAGATTTATCAAATCTTGGAGAGATATAAATTACTAACCAATCAGCTCCTAACTGTCATTTTTCTTGCACGGCCTGTACCTTGGCTGCAAAATCATTCTCCACAAATCAACTGGTCAAGCATGCAGATAACGTCCTGGAGTTCCGATTGTTTCAAGAACTGCCTCCTTCGGGTAGTACCTGTTCGATCTTCGGTTCCACAAGCTCCTGAAGGGTTGCTCGCTCCCTACCTTGATTTCCAAGATATCTTTAGTAAACAGAAGGCAGATACATTGCCTCCCCATCTGGTTTGGGATTGTCCAATAGACCTAATTCCAGGGAAAGTTCCCCAAGGGGTCGAACGTATCCGTTATCCTTACCCGAGACCAAAGTCATGTCGGAATATAGCCAGGAAAATTTAATTAAAGGCTTCATTCGACCTTCCACGTCCCCAGCTGGTGCTGGATTTTTCTTTGTGAAAAAGAAAGATGGAAGTCTCCGGACATTTATCAATTAGCGAGGCCTCAATGACATAACCGTTAAGAACCGTTATCCTCTTCCTCTTATAACCGAATTATTTAACAGAGTCAAAGGAGCCATTATTTTTTCCAAGCTCGATTTAAGAGGGGCGTATAACCTGATTCATACGTGCTGGAGATGAATGGAAGACTGCCTTCAACACCAGAGATGGGCATTACGAATACCTGGTCATGCCCTTTGGGTTTGTAATGCTTCGGCCGTTTTCCAATTCTTCGTAAATTACATTTTCTGGGATCTCCTCTACAACTGTGTGGTCGTCTATTTGGATGACATCTTGATTTTCTCTCAAGATCTGGAGAGTCATCGAGTTCAGGTAAAGGAAGTCCTGCTGAGGTTGCGCTCCAATCAACTTTTTTGTAAGATGGAGAAATGTGTGTTCGAAGTCTCTAATGTTCCATTCCTTGGCTACATAATCTCAGGAACAGGCCTTCAAATGGACCCCTCGAAGTTGCAGGCCATTCTGGATTGGTCCCCTCCATCATCTCTGAAGTCTATACAGCGGTTCTTAGGTTTTTCTATTACTGCAAGTTTGTGAAAGGATTATCCTCCTTGGTAGCGCCTATTACAGCCCTTACATGTAAAGGGGCATCCAACCAGGTGGTCCGCAGAGGCCACTTCCACCTTCCAACTGCTTAAGCAGGCATTCATCTCTGCCCCTGCCTTTAAACAGCCAGATTTGACATGACCATTCATCCTGGAAGTGGATGCCTCTTCGGAGGGTGTTGGAGCTGTTCTCTCCCAACGTTTTGAAGATGAGAAGCTTCATCCCTGCGGGTTTTATTCTCGAAAATTCCTACCAGCTGAAAGGATCTACTCAATTGGTGATCAGGAGTTGCTCGCCATAAAATTGGCACTCGAAGAAGGGCGATATCTATTGGAGGGTGCTCAATATCCGATCACCATTTACAACGACCACAAGAATCTATTATACCTAAAGTCTGCTAGCTGCTTGAATCCCAGACAAGCCAGATGCGCGATGTTCTTCTCCAGGTTCAACTTTAAGCTTCCACGCTACCACCGTCTCCATACGGCTACCCAGCCACTCCAAGTAGCTTCCACGCTACCACCATCTCCATACGGCTACCCAGCCACTCCGAGTAGTGCCCGAGCTACCAGCATCTCCTTACGGCTATCCAGCCGTATCAAGTAGTGTCCGAGCTACCAGCATCTCCTTATGGCTATCCAGCTGCATCAAGTAGCGTCCGAGCTACCAGCATCTCCTTAAGGCTATCCAGCCGCATCAAGTAGCGTCCGAGCTACCACCATCACCTTACGGCTACCCAGCTGCATCCAGTAGCTCCGTGCTACCAGCATCACCTTACGGCTACCCAGCCGCACCAAGTAGCTCTGTGCTACCGCCGTCCTCCATTATACCCGGAGTCCGGTACCCACCGGCCATAGCCAGCGTACCAGTCATTCCTCCAGTTCCTCCTGTAGGATTCATTTGACTATTTTTTCCTTCATGCACAGGAACTTCACCAGACCCAGCCTCCTTCTGAGAACACCCGTGTCCAACCAAACTGATCCAGGACCCAGCCCGGGAACACAGCCTCAACCCCCTTCGACTGTGACAGCTATACAACATCGATTTGAATTGAATTCCCCCCATAGGAGTAAATTTACTAAAGTGTGGGTTTTTAGAAGTGGAGATGTTGCCCATAGCAACCAGTCAGACTCTAGCTATTATATTCTAGAAGGTGCAAGATAAATATTAAGTAGACTCTGGTTGGTTGCTATGGGCAAGATCTACTCTTCTAAAAACCTGCACTTTAGTAAATATACCTCATAAGGTCAATAGTCTAAGTTTAAATAATTTTTTCCTTTTAGGAAGTGAAGTAGGGGAGGGCTCATCGGGGAGTCTCCTTGTATATCCAAATCTAGGGTCTGATTCAGACCTGCTCGCAGGCGCTATGCGCTCGCAAGCGGGTCGATGACTGGGCAGTGCACACGCGCTGCGTGCACACTGCGCATGCGCAAGCCCCGTAGCGAGTGAGAAATTCACTCGCTCCGGGGATCGCTACAAATGGGGCGGCTGTCGATGTTAACAGCTCGCCCCGTTTTGTAGGCGGGATGGCTCGACAAACAGAGACGTTCCTGAATGAACGCCTGCCGTTTGTGGGCGGCCCTACTGACATCACCAGTGATGTCAGTAGTGATCTTCCGGCTCTATTAGAGCCGGAAGCTCACTGGGGCTTGCGGCAGATGAGACCCTACCACAAGGGTCTCGTCGCAAGCCCATTGGTCGCGATGGTCGCGATCATGACGACCATCATCTGGCCGCTCGCAAAAGCTGTGGGAGGTCACCCACAGCTTAGCAAGCGGCCAGGAGGCCAGTTTTAAAAAAACATGTGGCCGCCCTGATTCAGAGTGAGCGCTCGCTTTTTGCGAGCGGCTCTGAATCAGGCCCCTAGTGCAGAGACCACAAGTCTGTCATGATAACAGAATATTCTGTGGGTGAAATATTTAGGTATTTAGGTGTTTTATGTAAATGTTCTGTTTTCTATTGCACACATTTATTTTAGATTGGTTCTTTTTATGAAAGATCCATGCATTAAATGGTGTGAAGAGATACATGCTATAAAATACACCATACTCGCTTGAGTAATAAACGGTGTTGAAGTAACTGTGTTTTTTCTAATTACAAATTTTGTGCCAATGGTATGAAATGGAATAAAAATAATGTCTGCTGATTCTAAAATATTTTAGGTGAGGTTTCACTCACTGAATGGATCAACAGGAGCAGCCATGGATGCTGGGGACAATTGTGTCAACACTGAAGCAGACAATGGATCCTGGTGACCTTGCTGAGGCTCAGATAACGGCCCTGTGACTGCCCTCGATGTACTGCACCTTCAAACAAAAGAGACACTTTGTGCTGTAAATGTACAGACTTTATAAATGTTAACAACACAAACATTTAAAAAATCACCATTTACCTGGTACCACCTGTCAGCTTTTGTGTGACCCTGGTTGGCGGTTTTTTTCTTTGGTGCTATTGACAAACAATAAATAAACATTATATAATTAACTAAAAGGTGGGTTTTTTTTGCCTCCCTGCACTTTACTTACCTATACAAGTGTGCAGATGTCTATATGTGTAACACATGTATTAAAATAGAAAACCAAAGCTACAGTAAATATAAAATTTAAAGAACTCACCAGGCTGTGCCAGGCATCAGAATCATGGATATTTAACCCCTTGAAGTAATTTTGGTGGTAGGATCCCACGCACTACAATAGCTCCTGATACTCCTGGTACTCCGGGTGGGGGGGGGATGGAAGAGACAAGATGCCAGCGGACAGGATGCTAGCCGTCAATATACCGATGCCGGAATCCCGACGGCCATCAGAATGCCAAAATCACCATCCTGAAGAGATCAAGATACCGATGTTGGCATCGTGACGAAAAATATGAGGCTTTGGGTTAGGCCTGGGGGTGGGGAGAGGGGTTAAGGGACCTCCAGGGGTGGGTTAGGGTTAGGCTGCGGGGAGGGGGGTTAGGGTTAGGCACCACTGGGGAGAGGTTAGGGTTAGGCATCACCCGGAGAGGATTAGGTTTAGGGTGCGGGAAGGGGGTATTAGGTTTAGGTATCATTGGGGGGAGGTTAGGCTTAGGCACCACCAGGGGAGGTTAGGGATAGGTACCCCTCGGGGAGGGTTAGGCACCACTGGGGGAGGGTTAGGGCTAGGTGGGGAGAGAGGGAGGATTAGGCTATTTACCGGCCCCTGTCGGTATCCTGAACATTGGTATGCTGCTGTTGGTCTTCTGAGCGGCGACATCCCAACCACCAGTCAATCTTATGTATTCCAGAAAGACCGCCTGTGCTAAGTGCTAACTTGCACTCCTTGGTCATCTTCTCCTTCCCCTTTATGTCTGAGAAGTTCTTCCTACAGTACTCCATGTAACACTCAGATAAGTAGCGAGTTTCTCAGAAGTTAGCAACAATTCTCTGGATCTCAGGTAAGTATGGGAGATTTGTGTTTGTCAGGTAAGTATGGGAGATTTGTGTTTGTCAGGTAAGTATGGGAGATTTGTGTTTGTCAGGTAAGTATGGGAGATTTGTGTTTGTCAGGTAAGTATGGGAGATTTGTGTTTGTCAGGTAAGTATGGGAGAATACTTTCTTAACGCAAGTGTTACAATCACTTTTTATAGTGAATAGTGCAGACCATTTCATGCATACAGAGAATTACAGTTTCACATAAATAACTGTTTACTACAATAAAATATTTATTTAGCTGGAACTCAGCTTGACTGTGTGCTTCTGCTACATGTAATTTCAAAATAGAACTAAACTCCTTAAATCCTATTGATTCCTAATAGTCGCTAGTCGCTATTTAGCATTGCAAGTCGCTTAAGAAAGAATTGCTTTCCAGTCCAATCGTGTGGTTCCAAAGCACAAAAAGTTATTTATGTGTAACACCCGACCTAGGGATTCATTGTCTCAGCGTTGGGGGTGATTCTGGGTTGTAGTTTCTCTCGTCGTTCACTTTGTCAGCTCACCAAAGTATCACACCAATTGGTATTCAGCAAGCATCAACATTTATTAACAGTTAAGTCCGGTCACCAATGTACTCGGTGTTTATAGTCACAACAAATACTGTGTTACAACAACGCAATAAACAGTTAGCACGGTAGTGCACTACAGGTAAATGACACCGTAAAGTAAGTTTCATTTCTCTGGAACCAGGAACAGAGGTCTTGTCAGCTATCTGGTCAAATATTGCACAATAATAGCAATCACATATACGATAACCTTGGCAAACGTTCAACTGTAGAATTTCTATATAGATTGGGACCGCTAACCTAAGACAACTAGATTAAAGGACCCAACCTTGACTAAAATATAATATATAATAACGGCTGGCCAGCTACTAGTAAATCGTTGGTGCACAATTTATCTCCATTAAAGTTATTTGTTATTTCCGTAGGGAACATAACTAGAGTCGATTACTGGCATGAATTCTACTATCGTCTCTGCAGCCCATGCCTATCCTTTCTTCACAATTGGCCTGTGTAGCAAAACGCTGGCTCCTTTCACTACACTTTGTTAATTGCAGCACTGTGTCTACTCCTGTGCTCGCTTGGCCACTCTGTTGCTAAATGTCTTTACACAGATTATTTATCCTTTCTGTCCTGGTAGCAGGATGGGGTGCGAGGCTATACTGAAGTGTCTTAACTTCTGCAGCACCGTAATGCGTAGTGGGTTAGGGGAGCCCAATAGGGGTTTCTAGTAGTTACGGAGCAGGGAGTCCAGGGTAACAATCCCTATGCGAAAGCAGTCTGAGGTTTATAAGTTGCCCCTACTCAATATGCTCCTGGGAGGGTATTTGAAGTGTCAGCTGTGCCTGGTAGCTTTGCTTTAAATGCAGCGCTAAACTGGTGATCCACTGAGTGGGGCTGTAAGTAAGTGCTGAGGTAAAGTGATACTTAGACCATGCCCAGCAGTCCCAAGACATTCCCATTCATATACAATGGCATACATAAACTTATATACATGAGTACTGTCATCCCACCGGGGCTCAACAGTGGTACTCCCGAAGCTAGGGGCACCACATATGTAAAGAAGAAGTAACACGGTGAAAGATTTAACAATTAGAGTAAAAAGCAATCAATAATAGTACAAGCCGATACATACGCATGCGCACTGGTCCCAGCATACAGTCATCAATCCAGAAGTCTGTGCTCATCAAAGAGGATGTTTCTAAACTGGGGTCGGGACACAGCTTATATACCTTATAGAGTTCTACATTAACAAAAGAACTAGTTGACAGGTTTCCATTGGTTCTTGCTTCTGGATTGTCTGGTCATTGGTTGATTCATACGGTGTCATCAGGGGCATGTCTCAGTTCTCCAACGGTCTCTTTGTGTAATTTCCCGCCGAACAACTGGTTAATACTAGCTACAACACTGCATATAGATACTAACATTCAATGCAATAACTCCCTATCATCCATAACTACCGGACGCAAGATGCGACTCCTTTGCCGATAGGAATGGGAGTCTGCAAATAAACAGGGATTTAGTATGATACCAAACATGACATGTCCACTATGCTCTAAACCTTAGATCTCATTTAAGTGCATATTATATCATAATTATTAGTTAAAAATACCTTTAATAACTCTGGTTAGTAACTATTGTGAATGGGAACCATCTTGCACATATGCGTCCCCATATGTGCGTCTGTGTATTGAATTAGCAACTATATACAATTGAACATCCATGTGTAAGTATGTGCATATGCATATGAGCGTCCGTGTATATAAGTATATATTAATTTATATATGTGTGTGCGTTATGTGCATCAGTGAATGTGTGTTGTGAATACGCAGTTTAGCGCATCGGATTGCGCAACACAAAGTAGCGTCATGGAAACACATCGTCAGAAAATAGACGATTAGATCATCAGACAATAAATGTACAACGATCATAACCAATTATTTGACTTTGTATATATAATATATATATATAGAATATATTACACTATGGTCCCTTTCCCTTTTATTATGTCTTTTATGGCACTGGACATATAAGGGAAGAAGGAGGACTCAGTCATATGTGAATTATCCAGACTATACAACGAAGGGAAGTACTTTATTTTTATGACATATGATATTCACCTTCTCTGTAGTTGATATCAGCGCACTCTAGTCTCAAATATTTATATGGTCCACATAGAAAATTTACACTCGTAAGAAAATGTAATTAACCACCACTGTCTGACTGGAATTCTTGTTTCCTGTCAGTAAATGAACTGATGGATGTCATCCCAGAGCTGTGACACAAGAGATCTCAGTTTGTTGGTTACAAATTCGAAGGGGGTCTATTCCTGAAAATTAATTAAGTTGTGGTTGACATGCAGTTGGGTCCTACAAGAATACTTCCAGAAGGTCCAACAGTTTTTAGTAATAAAACCAAAAAATACAAAAAGTTAATGGTCTAAAGCAGCATTTGTCTCATGGGTCAGTTTACCAGTGGCCAGGCCAGACATGGCCATGATCACTGTAAGATCAGAGGTGGAAATACACTTAGGGCCATATTCAATTAGGCTGCGAAAAGCCGTTTTCAGCTAAACTTTTTCACCGATGACGTAATTTTCACCGAATCCACTTATCCCCATATTCAATTTGTCCAACTTTTTGCCGGTGCGAACAGTCAATGCATCAGAACCAGCAAAAAAGTATCACCTATGAATAGGTGGCGAGAAAAAGTGCAGAATTGGGGTTTTGGGGTACAAACTTCTAAAAACCACCCCACACCCCTTGGACAGTCCCCCAAAGGTAATCTGTGTCAACATTTTAAAAAAAAAAGTACCCTAGGACACCCCAAAAAAGTACCTTAGGACACCCCAAAAAAGTACTTTCGTTTTGTGGTAGAAAAAAAAACAAAAGTTGGGGGACAAACTTTAAAACTAGCGAAATAGACTCAGGGGGGGTCCCCAAGTATGCCCCAGGTAATTTTTTTGATTGCAAGTAGTTGCGGCAGGTGGATTTTTCACGTTTTTTAAATCTCCACTTCTAAAAACTCTCACTTTAGTAAATATACCCCTTACACTGCAGGCTGTTTATCTAAAGCGGCTATATATACTGTGTGCATATGCAGTATATATATATATATATATAGTATAATATATATAGTATTTTTTTGTATATATATATATATATATATATATATATAGTGCATTTGCCACCTCTGAGCCTATTTAGACATATATGTATTTATTATAGCCTGTTTAGATAAAATACTTATAGGTGGCTCAGCTTATCCAGTTACCATTTCACACGAAAGCAATAATTTCGCTGATACTACACATAAGTAACACACAAAATACAACTGCTACAAGTTTCCCATCCGTGAGACATTCCCTGCAAGTTTTTCAAAAAGATTAAGTAACGTGGATGGACTTTCAGCAACTGTATATCCTTGAAATAATTACTCCAACACCCCTCCACCCCTTTCCATGTTTTATCCGAGGAAAAATAATGAAACGGAAGAGAAATCGCCTCACAATTACCCATGTGATCTCCGGGGGGTGAGATAGGGGATTGCTTGGAAAAGAAATGAGAGAAAACTAAATCTCAAAGAAAAACAACACAAAGTCTAATTGTTAATCTGTTTATCTTCTTCATGGAATAATCACTCCCTTAAGGCTTGGAATGGCACAGTCATGTGTGGTGGCTGGTGAGACATGGCTGCTGTCCAAAAGATTAAGCACTGGCTGCTTCATTAACCCTTGTAATTCTGTGTAATTGGGCAATCTGATAGCTACTGTTTTTGGCTTTTTCCGACTTGGTAACCAGTTAAGGCCTCTTTTGTTTCTTTTTGGGTAAGGTGTTTGGCACCCAACCAAAGCTGAGCACCTACTGAGACTGTTGTTACTATTTATGAAGAGCAAATCTATACATAGCCTGGTCCACATTCCCACAAAGCATGTTTGTGTCTCACCTGCACATCTAATATCTGATGTGCCTGTCCTGACTAACGCTGTCCTGAAGGTGGGGCTCACACACACACACAAAAGCTTTGGCAACTGAAACCACCTCAGTACACCACAAATATTGTTGGCTCATATGTATACTAGGGGTGTGCACCGGCCACTTTTCGTGTTTTGTGTTTTGGTTTTGGATCTGGATCTTTCTTCGTGTTTTGGATCTGGATTGGTTTTGCCAAAACCACCCTTCCGTGTTTTGGGTTCTGGGTTTTGTGTTTTGGATCTGTATTTTTTTGAAAAAAAGCATAAAAACAGCTAAAATCACAGAATTTGTAGCTTTTTCTGCTCCTATGCTATTATTAACCTCAATAACCTTAATTTCCACTCATTTCCAGTCTATTCTGAATACCTCACACCTCACAATAGTGTTTTTATGTCCAAAAGGTTGCACCGAGGTAGCTGGATGACTATGCTAAGCGACACGAGTGGGCGGCACAACCACGTGACCCATCTAGGCGTGAAACTGCAGTGGCAGACAGGATGGCATTGAAAAACTAGGCCCCAAACTGTACATAATGCAAAGAAAAAAAAGAGGTGCAAGATGGAATTGTCCTTGGGCCCTCCCACCCACCCTTGTGTTGTATAAACAGGACATGCACACTTTAACAAACCAATCATTTCAGCGCCAGGGTCTGCCACACAACTGTGGCTGAAATGATTGGTTCGTTTGGGCCCCCACAAAACAAGCTGGCAATTAATCTGTCCCTGCACAAACTGGCTCTACGGAGGCAAGATGTCATCCTCATCCTCCTCATCCACCGATTCCTCACCCTCTTCAGTGTGTACATCCTCATCCTCACAGAGTATTAATTCGTCCCTGCTGGAACTACAGGTCCCTCTGTACGTTCTGGAGGCTGGTCTCCCTGGAAGAGTTGATAATTCATTTTATGAACATCATCTTCTCCACATTTTGTGGAAGCAACCTCCTACGCCTTTCGCTGACAAGGTTCCCGGCTGCACTAAACACTCTTTCGGAGTACACACTGGAGGAGGGGCAACTCAGGTAAAATAGAGCCAGTTTGTACAGGGACCTCCAAATTGCTTCTTTTTCCTGCCAGTACAGGTACGGACTGTCTGACATGCCTACTTGGATGCTGTCACCGATGTAATCCTTTAACAGACAGACGCACGCTTGTCGCTGCTGCTTTGAGGATTCAAGTGCGGCTACAGCCCACACAATTCACAAAGACAGAAAAAAAAAAGAATATTTTTATTGTTTGTGGAGCACACTTTGAGGGTTACACTACCCTTTAACAGACAGACGCACGCTTGTCGCTGCTGCTTTGAAGATGCAAGTGCGGCTACAGCCCACACAATTCACAAAGACAGAAAAAAGAAGAAGAATATTTTTATTGATTGTGTAGCACACTTTGAGGGTGTCACCACCCTTTAACAGACAGATGCACGCTTGTCACTGCTGCTTTAAGGATGCAGGTGCGGCTACAGCCCACACATTTCACAAAGACCGAAAACAAAAGAACAATATTTTAATTGTTTGTGTAGCACACTTTGAGGGTGTCACCACCCTTTAACAGACAGACGCACGCTTGTCGCTGCTGCTTTAAGGATGCAGGTGCGGCTACAGCCCACACAATTCACAAAGACAGAAAAAAGAAGAATATTTTTATTGTTTGTGTAGCACACTTTGAGGGTGTCACCACCCTTTAACAGACAGACGCACGCTTGTCGCTGCTGCTTTGAGGATGCAAGTGTGGCTACATCGCACACAAGTCACAAACACATAAAAAAAAAAATTTTGATTTTTTTGGAGCACTTTGAGAGTTACAACACCCTTTAACAGACAGACGCACGCTTGTCGCTGCTGCTTTGAGGATGCAAGTGCGGCTACAGCCCACACAATTCACAAAGACAGAAAAAAAAAGAACAATATTTTAATTGTTTGTGTAGCACACTTTGAGGGTGTCACCACCCTTTAACAGACAGACGCACGCTTGTCGCTGCTGCTTTAAGGATGCAGGTGCGGCTACAGCCCACACATTTCACAAAGACAGAAAAAAAAAGAACAATATTTTAATTGTTTGTGTAGCACACTTTGAGGGTGTCACCACCCTTTAACAGACAGACGCACGCTTGTCGCTGCTGCTTTGAGGATGCAAGTGTGGCTACATCGCACACAAGTCACAAACACATTAAAAAAAAAATTTTGATTTTTTTGGAGCACTTTGAGAGTTACAACACCCTTTAACAGACAGACGCACGCTTGTCGCTGCTGCTTTGAGGATGCAAGTGCGGCTACAGCCCACACAATTCACAAAGACAGAAAAAAAAAGAACAATATTTTAATTGTTTGTGTAGCACACTTTGAGGGTGTCACCACCCTTTAACAGACAGACGCACGCTTGTCGCTGCTGCTTTGAGGATGCAGGTGGAATCTAGACGGGATTTGGAACCGAGGACACACTACCTCCATCAATTGTCTAAATCCCACTGCACTAATGTCGGATACCGGACGCACGTCTAACACCAACATAGCAGTCAAGGCCTCAGTTATACGTTTTGCTTCAGGATGACTGCTGTCGTACTTCATCCTCATCGCTAGGGACTGTTGGAGGGTCAATTGTTTAGTAAAAGTAGTGATGTTCCTATTTCCTCTCTGGGATGATGAACAACTCCCAGCAGCAGCAACAGCACTAGGAGGAAGTGGTTCTTGATCTTTCCCTATTTTATTTTTATCGGAGAAAGTTTGGTCCTCCATTTATGTTATATTGATATATATACGTGCGGCTAAAGCGCACACAAACACAGAAAATATTTTTTTATTTTTGCTGGAGAGTAGTGCACTTTGTGGGTTACACCACCCTTTAAGAAATGAGCCAGCCGGCTCTTTACTTATGGGACACAGGCGCACGCTTGGCGCTGCTCCTTTGTTGATGCACGTGCAGCCACAGTGCACACAAGTCACAAACACAGAAAATATATATTTTTTTGGTTTGGAGTGTACTTTGGGGGTTACAGAACCCTTTAACGGTCAAGCCAGCCGGCCCTTTACTTAAGACACAGGCGCACGCTTGGCACTACTTTGTTGACGCACGTGCAGCTGCTGCGCACACAATTCACAAACACAGAAAATAATTTTTTTTTTGGTTTGGACTGGAGTGTACTTTCGGGGGTTACAGCACCCTTTAACGGTCTAGCCAGCCGGCCCTTTACTTATGACACAGGCGCACGCTTGGCACTACTTTGTTGATGCACGTGCGGCTACTGCGCACACAATTCACAAACACAGAAAATAAATTTTTTTTTGGTTTGGACTGGAGTGTACTTTGGGGGTTACAGCACCCTTTAATGGTCAAGCCAGCCGGCCCTTTACTTATGACACAGGCGCACGCTTGGCACTACTTTGTTGATGCACGTGCGGCTACTGCGCACACAATTCACAAACACAGAAAATAATTTTTTTTTTGGTTTGGACTGGAGTGTACTTTGGGGGTTACAGCACCCTTTAACGGTCAAGCCAGCCAGCCCTTTACTTATGACACAGGCGCACGCTTGGCACTACTTTGTTGATGCACGTGCGGCTACTGCGCACACAATTCACAAACACAGAAAATAATTTTTTTTTTGGTTTGGACTGGACTGTACTTTTGGGGGTTACAGCACCCTTTAACGGTCAAGCCAGCCGGCCCTTTACTTATGACACAGGCGCACACTTGGCACTACTTTGTTGATGCACGTGCGGCTACTGCGCACACAATTCACAAACACAGAAAATATTTTTTTTTTTGGTTTGGACTGGAGTGTACTTTGGGGGTTACAGCACCCATTAACGGTCAAGCCAGCCGGCCCTTTACTTATGACACAGGCGCACGCTTGGCACTACTTTGTTGATGCACATGCGGCTACTGCGCACACAATTCACAAACACAGAAAATAATTTTTTTTTTGGTTTGGACTGGAGTGTACTTTGGGGGTTACAGCACCCTTTAACGGTCAAGCCAGCCGGCCCTTTACTTATAATACAGGCGCACGCTTGGCACTACTTTGTTGATGCACGTGCGGCTACTGCGCACACAATTCACAAACACAGAAAATAATTTTTTTTTTGGTTTGGACTGGAGTGTACTTTCGGGGGTTACAGCACCCTTAACGGTCAAGCCAGCCGGCCCTTTACTTATGACACAGGCGCACGCTTGGCACTACTTTGTTGATGCACGTGCGGCTACTGCGCACACAATTCACAAACACAGAAAATAATTTTTTTTTTGGTTTGGACTGGAGTGTACTTTCGGGGGTTACAGCACCCTTAACGGTCAAGCCAGCCGGCCCTTTACTTATGACACAGGCGCACGCTTGGCACTACTTTGTTGATGCACGTGCGGCTACTGCGCACACAATTCACAAACACAGAAAATAATTTTTTTTTTGGTTTGGACTGGAGTGTACTTTCGGGGGTTACAGCACCCTTAACGGTCAAGCCAGCCGGCCCTTTACTTATGACACAGGCGCACGCTTGGCACTACTTTGTTGATGCACGTGCGGCTACTGCGCACACAATTCACAAACACAGAAAATAATATTTTTTTTGGTTTGGACTGGAGTGTACTTTGGGGGTTACAGCACCCTTTAACGGTCAAGCCAGCCGGCCCTTTACTTATGACACAGGCGCACGCTTGGCACTACTTTGTTGATGCACGTGCGGCTACTGCGCACACAATTCACAAACACAGAAAATAATTTTTTTTTTGGTTTGGACTGGAGTGTACTTTCGGGGGTTACAGCACCCTTAACGGTCAAGCCAGCCGGCCCTTTACTTATGACACAGGCGCACGCTTGGCACTACTTTGTTGATGCACGTGCGGCTACTGCGCACACAATTCACAAACACAGAAAATTATTTTTTTTTTGGTTTGGACTGGAGTGTACTTTCGGGGGTTACAGCACCCTTAACGGTCAAGCCAGCCGGCTCTTTACTTATGACACAGGCGCACGCTTGGCACTACTTTGTTGATGCACGTGCGGCTACTGCGCACACAATTCACAAACACAGAAAATAATTTTTTTTTTGGTTTGGACTGGAGTGTACTTTGGGGGTTACAGCACCCTTTAACGGTCAAGCCAGCCGGCCCTTTACTTATGACACAGGCGCACGCTTGGCACTACTTTGTTGATGCACGTGCGGCTACTGCGCACACAATTCACAAACACAGAAAATATATTATTTTTTTAGCACTTGGGGGGAGCACCCCTGATGGACAGAGCACCCCCTGGACAACACTACAGCACCTCTTTAGGACTGGGACACTGCACAGGACTTTGGAGTGGACACAGCCCCTATGGAGAACTGACTGCACAACACAGTCCAGCCAGCCCCTATGGACTTTGAAGTAGTGGACACAGCCCCTATTAACAACAGCAGCACAGCACAACACAGCCAGCCCCTATGGACTTTGAAGTAGTGGACAACAGCAGCACTACACTACACTACACTACACAGCCCTAACTCCCACCCTCCCTCTTCACTGTCCACAGCCGAGTGAGAAAATGGCGCCGACGTGGGTACCTTATATAGGATCCAAAACCCGCGAGACTCGGAAGGCGGGATGATGACGTTTTGCCTCGATTTCAGATCCGAGTCAGGCGGGAAAAGTCGAGCCTGACTCGGATCGGACTCGGATCGGGGGGGCTCGGGGGGGTTCGGATTTCAGAAATCCGAACCCGCTCACCCCTAATGTATACCCAATATATCTGGGAATAACGTTGTTCACAGATATATCGCTCCGGCTGTGCAGCACAGGAGAAGCAATGTAACTTGCAGATATATCATTCACATCTGCCGATGTGTACATGCGACTGACCAACCGACCCATATGCTGGCCACAGGAAACAGCTAAAATGATGTTAACACTGCTTCCTCTGACCAGACATATTGGTCGGTTGATAGGTAAGTGTGTACATGCAGATACTTACCAAATTGGTTGGTCGGTCAGTGAGTCGGCCGATCCGTCGGCCAAGTGTGTACCCCCCTGAAAAATTTCATACAGGGACAAAACCAGTTGGAGCCTGCATCTATTTACAAGCACCAAGCCACCGGCAGGACTGGAACAGCACAGTGCTAAGTGTTAAACAGACCGCCCGAGCAGCGCGAACACTGTATGCCGCCTCATCCATCGCGACGAAGATGAAGCGCACACTGCACGCCAGCTTGTCTATTTGAGACACAAGCGCTGGGGAGAGAACCGAAGCAGTGGCAGCAGTAGCAGCTATACTACCAACGGAGGTGAGAAGGTCTCCCGAGGCATTGCACTACAGCAGCAGGAATCCCACCACCCCGCAATAAGAGTTATAACATTATATACCTATGGTACATTTCCTAGGAGTAAAATTGCCGTGTTTTTAATTTGTTTTATAACTTTTCCTTTTCCTCCTCTCATTATTGATACTTTTATAAGTAGGTTTTATGATTTATATATATATATATATATATAAATATAAAGTGATATTGTATTTTTGATGACTGCCACTTCACTCATTACCCAATTTTTCACTCATCTTTTTACACGCATGAAATTTACCACATATATACGTTCTTTCAATAATTTTTTCAACCATTTTGCGACATACCATTATATGTCACACCCTCTAATTCACGTTAAACACACAGCGTTTCCCCATTACCTATATTGTTCACTTCCTATTATTTATAAGAAATAGGGAAGCAGCTCAAAACATTTAAGGTGCGCTATTATTATTTCTATTACTGTCTGTACCCCACGTAAGGTGAGGAACCTGTGCTGCTCCCTACCTCTGGAACTCTCTCCCTCTCCCTTTCAGACTCTCCACCTCTCTGCAAAGCTTCAAACATGATCTCAAATCCTATTTCTTTATCAAATCCTATAGAAGCTCATCCTAAGCCACCCCTTTCCGTCCTAGCACCCTGAAGGACTTTGTAAAATAAAAATGAATACACTGTGGCTCTCCAGGTTGGGTATGAAATCCCGGCTGTTGAGATGCCGCTAGTCATAATACCGATAGCGGCATCCCGACAGCCAGAATCCTGACACCCATAGGGAAGAAAGGTAAGTGTTTTCCTGACCCCTACCATAACCCTCCCTTCCCGGTGCCTAACCCTAACTTCCCCGCTAGTGCCTAAGCCTAATCTCCCCCTCCCCGCACCCTAAACCTAACACCCCCTCCCCGCACCCTGAACCTAACCTCCACCCTAGTGCCTAAACCTAACCTCCCCCTCCCCGCACCCTAATCCTAACCCTCCCTCCCCGGTGCCTAACCCTCCCCCTAGTGCCTAACGCTAACCTCCCCCTCCCCGCACCCTAATCCTAACCCTCCCTCCCCAGTGCCTAACGTTAACCTCTTCCCTAGTGCCTAAGCCTAACGCTGCATTCTAACCTCCCCCTAACACCCCGTTATTTACCTTCGTGATGTCGGCAGTCGGGATACTGGTGATGGGATCCCAACCTGTCAGGATTACGGCGCCGGTATTTAGACCATCGGTATCCCGCACGCCGGGATGTCGACTACATCCCGGCTCTCCAAAGTCTATAACAAAACCACTTTTACACTTGATTAATCACCTCAAATTCCTGAAACTGTAAATATCCATCCTACAAAGGGAAACCTCATCAAAGGTGTCCCCATAATTCTGAAGACGATCCGCTAACCCTGCAATGATTCTCATTTTGCTGTTTAATTCCACACAGTAACTTGTACATAAAATGCAGTATACTGATAAAACAATACAGTACCTAGCTTCTTGCACTGCACCAATGGTTGATAAATTGCTTACTTTGTCTATTAATGAACAGAAAGTTGTGTTTGATGCTGGGTCTGCACATTAAGTCCATGATTCTGAGTCACCTGCAAAGCAGACAGAAGAAGTGCAGATGTCTGCAGCAGCCAGATTGCACATGTGGATCTAGTGATTGCTCCTTTCGGAGAATGTGCAGTCTGCTGATAATTGCGGAGTGCCTCTGCTTTGGGACTTGCATCCACCGCAAAGACTCGGGGGTATATTCAATATCACTAATTTCTACAAAAGCAGACGGAAATGAACATGTTTACCTGCTTTTATAGAAATCCCCATACACTAGTATGGGGACCTTAATTTATTAAGTTCCGAGAATACAATATTTTCGGAGCTTGACTGTGGGAGCATAATGCCATCTGCAGATTGCATTTGCTCCCGCAACCTGCTCCCGGATTCCTCTGCCGCAAGTAGCTGATGTTATTATAATATTACCAAGCAGGAGGAAGCCGCTGATTATTAGAGGCGGAGAAGAGTACTACAGAATTTATTGCTGTGAGACGCGGTATCTGTGTGATTGATTACTTGATTGATTTGAATCCTTGATTCGCTTTTGCATTTTACATTTTTTTGCATATCTCTTTTACTTTTGGCTTATCGGTGGTTCCAGTTTTCCCACTTTTTGTTGTAGAGGCAGCAGTCAGCTCTGTGGGTATTAAGTACTGGAATTTATTATAGTATATTGGTTTACATTTTTTTGGGTTAGTTTCTGACTTTTGTTATTTCCACTTGAAAATATTCAGTAAATAGTCACTTCAAATTGCAATGTACTACCACTGTATGACCACCAGGGGTGCCATGAGTGGGTGTAGCAGGTACAGATAACCTGGGCCCAGGCCTGTCTGGGGGGCCCAGCAGGGGCCCAAGTCAGCCAGCGAGGCAAGGCAATACTCCCATATTGGCGGGACACATTCGTATCAGCACAGAACATGCTGGGTAGGGTGCGGCCATGCACCCACAATTGGCCATGGAGCCCATCTGATGTCTCATGGCCCTGATGACCACCACCTCCCACCATTTTAACTTTGGCATTTCTCTTTGATCACCTAAGAAAAATTTTCAGACTTTTCTGTTTCATGCAAATACTCCTCGATTTAGCCTCTTTTTATGTCTGAAATTATTCATGAGACTTACAGTATTAGTATTACTTTTGTGTGTGTGTTTAAATGTCTTTGTTACACTGGTCAACATGTGCTTTATGAAATTATAGGACGATTCCTGATTCCGGCACTTCCTGAAAACCTGTAAAAACTCCTGAACAGACAACACAATAAGAAGCAACAATATTAGAGCGCTAGCTCAAAATAAAATTTACACTATACCTTTTCACCTACGTAAATGTGCTCATATAGAAATTCTTTTTGAATGATGATTTTTTTTTTCAACCTAACTATTAATATACAAAGCTGCGTGACTTACTGCTAAAGAATTTTGACCTTTCAGATATCTAAGTTCAGTTTGGACCTGTCCTACACACAAAAACATTTGAAAAATTCCTCAATGGTTTCCGCCATCTCCCACCTCTACTCTCAACGATTTCTACTTCTGATATTTGTCTTGCAAGCATTACAACTCCTCCAGTAATTTGAGTCTGAAGCAAAATCATTTTGCTGTCTTAGTAAAACGATGGACAGAGGAAGCCATTGATTGTGTACAGAAGAAGATGCGAGGATAAGTGCAGTACAGCTTTTCATCAATATAGATGGCACATAATATGGATCATTGCGAAATGCGTGGTTAGCAATAATTTCAGAAAATTATTATTCTACTAATCCTTCGTTACTGATTATAAGACACTGTTTTACAAAGAAATTATCGTTTTAATAGAATAAAGACAAAGCTAGTAAGTAGGTGGGCAATAGAATGGCATTACTTACATTCATATTTAGAACTTATGCAGTGAACAGAAAATGATTGATTGCATAGACACATATTTAAATTTAAAATCTAAACGATTCAGGGCCTGATTCAGACCCGGTCGCAAGCACTGAGCGCTCGCAACGGGGTCGGCCCACAGCCCATGTGCACGACGGAGCCTGCTCCGTCGTGCGCATGCGCGAGACCCGGATAGTGACGGGCAATCCGTCGCTCCGGGTCTCGTACCAAAGGGGATGTGCTGTCGATGTTGATTGACAGCACGCCCCCTTTGGTGGGCGGGCCGGGGGCGTGGCTGCCCAGACGGAGACGTTCCCATTGGAATGCCTACCGTCTGGGGCCGGCCCCACTGACATCACAAGTGATGTCAGTGGGAGAGCTTTCGGCTCTGTTTGAGACGAAAGCTCTCTGGGGCTTGTGGCAACGAGACCCTACCACAAGGGTCTCGTCGCAAGCCCGATGGTCTTGATGGTCACCATCTTCCTGGCCGCTTGCTATAGCTGTGGGTGGTCTGTCAGAGCGAGCACTCTGTCAGAGCGACCGGCTCTGAATCAGGACCTCTGTTCACTAAGGTTTCTTTATTCAAATATTCTTTGGGGTCTAAGGGGCCTATACATATTAATATTCTCCTATCATGGCAATAAGTATATATTTTTGTAAGTATGAAAAATAACTGAACAGTTCAGCACTGGGGAGACCAAACAAAAACATCCAGTAACATTATTGAGGACAAAGTAAGGGCAGGGATATGCACAATATCATCATATCAGAAAAAGGTGGGGAGTATCCCAAGAAATATATGTAGATCCCATAAGACATGTGGGGGTAGCCAGTCACACCTATAGTGAAAGTAATGAGCCTGCACATCCCTAGTTAAAACGCGATGGTCACCTCCACACATGCTTCGTACCAGGTGGAATGAGGATACACATTTTAAGTATAATATATTTATCACCTGCATTTATCAAAAAAATATCTCAGAGACAGCTGAACATCACTCATGCTTGCCTGCTCACTCATACCTGCCTAGTGCCTACTCTATGTATCTACTCTTTTGGAAGGTCCAAAGAGCAAGTGCCAACCGCACTTTACAATGCAATTCACTACTCATGGGCCCACCTAACACTGTATGACACAACAGTATGGGACGGGGCAGGTCGACCATGTTGGCATGAATTGTGTCATTGGGACCTGCCTGGCAGAGCCTAATGGAGCAAATCACAAACCCCTTTTAATGTGAAGGAAAGGCAGGATCTGGGAGCCAACTCTCCTGGGTGTATTTGAGGACTCTCTTGTTCTGTGCAGGCACGAGCCAGTGGTAAACACTTTGATTCCAAGTACTTGCTCTACCAATACCGCAAAATACCAGTGGTGCTCACCAGGGATACTTGCAAATAGGTTTGGAAGGTTGCAACCGGCACGCAGGTCGTAGCCCCTCTTAGTGGCTTCTTAGCATGGTAAGCTGGCTAGCGGTCAGACAGCAGCGTTCAGTGCACAGAGTTGATGCGTAGAAGTCAAAGACAGAGAATAATGAGTCACAAACAAGCTGAGGTCATATATAGTAATGCAGGAAATGAGCCTAGGGATAATGCAATAGGCAAGTCAGGAACAATCCGGGCCATACACATCCGATTAATAATAAATGCAAAGGAACGCTGACGACCAGGGGTCAGATTCAATTGTACACGAGTTACCGTCTGCATTTTATGACGCTTGTTACTGTGATCAGAATCTGCCTCTTCTAATTAAAGCACAGAAGCTGTCAGACTCATTGTAGGGGCTTCCACGTATAAGTGAATCTGCCCCTAGGAATGTAGACTAATGCCGGGCATACACATACACAGTACAATTATCGAGCCGATCCACCCGATATTGGCGGATCGCCCCGATAATTGTACTGCGTCTGCGGCTGACCAATGCTAACATGTAGATCGGTCGGGCATGCCGGATTGTCCAGCATACCCGTCCGATACGATATTTTATAAGTTAAATGTCGGCCGCATCAGGGCAGTGTATGCCCAGCTGTGGCCGACCGATGGACATGTCCCCTGTTCCTTCACAGAGAAGGAATGGGGGAATGTCTCCTCCCCAGGGACGGAACCCAGATATCAGGGCCAATACACTGTGAGATATCTGTAGGGTGTCAGCCTGCCAGATAAAATGTCTGTCGGTATGAGAGGCATTTTATCTGGCAGTGTATGCCCAGCATAATATTCTGCCAACTTTCTGTAGCCAGAGTGGAATTTGAAAAGGCAGCCGGATCTGAACATCCCATCCCCAATGACAGTAGCGATGGCATGATTGCAGGTATAAGGAGCAGACAATGCAAGGCGCCCTCTCCCCTAGAGGGAGGATGCAATGCAGGAGCTCATACCATGGACACTTTCAGGCAGCAGCAGCAGCATCAGGCCTTAGCATCTTGCTATAGTTCCATCCACATTGCCTGACATACATTAGGCGATGCAATTGTGAGGGGCGGGTGCGGTGCAATGCCTGCTGCCGTGCAGGTGTACGTCTGTTACTTACCTTGCGTCGCACCCTCTCACCTTCAGGCCGTGTGTTGAGCAGACGGTCCTGGAACCTCCGAATAGAACACGGACACGATGACCTAGGGGGAAGGAGACGAGGTGAGTACCGTCCTTCCTCACGTCGACCGACGCGCCCTACCGAACCGGGGGATAAATTCAGGTTTTAAGTGAAGATCATCATTGGCACTTTTGGCCTCAGATTCCGAATTTTCACCTATCGGTACTCACGCACCAGGTGAAGATCCGTCCTTGCACCGGGTTGCAAGGTTCACCGTCCGCCCAGAAGGAAGGAGAGATAGATAGTGACAAACAGGGAGAGACAGTACACACAGATATTCCTCACCGTGTCCACTCTTGCTCTTCGTCTGCTCACTCGCCTACAGGTCCCTGTAAGGAGATACACAACACAGCCTTGCAGGGCCTAAACCTATGTCAAGCAACTACACATACTAAAACGGCATCACCCTCAACCTACAGTGTGTGTAGTGCGACAGATATAACAACAACTAAACTTTTGCCCTGCACGGAACACCAAACACAGACTAAATATACAAGAGCAAAACACGGTGCTGTCCCTTTAAATGTCTGCTACCTATCCAGAGCTGGCCAGCTCCTCTTCTCGGTGACTGGGGAAACCACTACCTCATGGGTGGAAGCCGTACAGCTCTCCACCACTGCTCACACCTCTAATCATCTATGCGGGGGCTACCTTTCTATATGAGGGGCACACCTAATGGGCTCAGGGCCCTGGGCCTAACGCCCAGGGTCTTACCTGCGGCTCAGGCCTAGGTGCCTGCCAAACGGTGGGCTCTGGTAGTGGTCTGGGCCTAATGCCCAGACCACTTTTTATGGGGCTCAGGCCTATTTGCCTGCCTATCTGTGGGCTCGCCTAGCGGTCTGAGCCTAATGCCCAGACCACTTTATATGGTGGGTGGCTCAGGCAGTTGCCCGCCTACTTTATTATATAGTGACCTGGGCCTAGTACCCAGGCCACTTACTCCTACTAATGGGGCAATCATTTCATGGGGCCTAATGCCCGCTATAGTGCCCCGGGCCTTGTGCCCGCCTAATTACCCACGGGCCTAGTGCCCGACAACGCTCCACGGGCCTAACGCCCGACAATCCTGGCGGTCTAGGGAGGGGGGTAAATGGTGGGCCTCACGGAGGGCCTACCTGCTATGTTGGAAGAGGCTGCGGGGGGGAACTTCGTGACGCTCTTTTACTTTCCTCCCCCGCAGTCCTCTCCGGTCCTCAGCCGCATTCTTCGGCCGCTGGCCCCTCCTGGCCAGCGGCGCCGCCTCTTCTTCTCTTCTTCCAGCCGGCGCCGCCTGTCCTCTTTCTTGACAGCGGTGTCTTCTGGCCTCTTCCGCGGCCGCCGCCCCTGTTGCCGCGCCGATCTTCCGCTCTTCGGGAGGTCTTCTCTCCTCCCTCTCCGCCGCCGAACTGAACTTTCCCGCTCGGCGCCATCTAATACAAGACGGCGTGAGTGGGCGGGGCTATGACGCGGCAAGCCGCGATTGGCTCGTCGCGTCCGCCTCTGATTCGCTGCTGGCCCGCGAGCCAGGTTTGGCTCGCGGCCAGAGCCAAACGCCCGCCGCACAGTACACCACGCCCAACGCCTGACCGGCGCTGGGAGCAGGTACTCTCTCCCAGTGCCGGCTACCCGCCGCTTCTTGGCTGCCGGGCGCCAAGCTCCGCTGAGCTTGCGCCCGGAGCCAAGCTTCTCCCGGCGCCACAGTACCGCCGGCACTGGTGAAAGGGACCAGGCGGTCCCTTCACCAGGTGCCCGCGGTGTCTGCACCGACGCTAGGGACATTACTGTCCCAGCACCGGCAACGGATGTGTCCCGCAGAGGACACATCCCTCCTGCCTGCCCCTGCACCTCGGCTGATGCTGGGATCAAACACGTGATCCCAGCACAGCCTTCCACATTTCCCCCCCCCTTTTTCCTTTGTAGTCCCTACAAAGTCTTCTTCCATCTCCAACGTCCGTGGGTCAGGGTATTCTATGGTCCCTCCAGCGAGGATCTGTTCAAGGGCCCAGCCGGGACCGACTATGACCCCACATTCCTTCTCCACTGGCTCCGGGCTCTCCATCTTCGTACCTCCTGACTTCACTCTGCGGATCCTCTGTGGGAGTGGCAACTCGAAGTGCCACTCTCGATGGGCCACCATGGGGAATTTTCTTCTAAGGGTGCCGCAGCCACCCACTCTTCTTCCAACTGGTCTGGGGCATCTTCACTGTATTCAGGGTGTGGCACTAACCACCACCCAATAGTCACTACCTCCGGGGCATCCTCTTCTTCCCGGGTCTCTGCCGACATTTTACAAGAATCTGGACTCTTCTCCACAGACTCCTGCAGCAGGCGACAATCTCCTTCTTCAGCGTACTCCATCTCTTCCGCTGACAACTCCGGGTATCCAGGTCACGGACTCTTCCAGCATGGGGAGATCCGAGACTTCTTTGCCACTGGGTCTTCACGCTCTTCCTTATAGCACGGCATCTTCACCTCCCAGTCATCCACATCCGTCCTCTGCGGGCAAGGATTCTTCTTCACAGGGACCTCTTCGGGGCATAACAGTGCCACTGCATCTTCCCAGGGACACTCATGGGCCAAGTGTCCCTGCCGCTGACACTTCCAGCACGGGGGTGCTGTTGCCATCTTCATCACAAAGGGATCTCTACCCTTCGGCTCCTGCTCAGGAACAATGGGCACCTGCGAACGTACTTCCAGCAGGCTCTTCTGCTCCACTTCCCTGGCTTCTTCTATCCACTTCTGGGCTCTGCCATCCAAGATCATCCGATTTTCGTCCCACGGACAATCTCGAAGCTCATGCTCTGGATCTCCACATCCTTCACACCGGAATTCTTCATCCTCCTGGTGCCACTCTTCATCACGTGGACAGCTATTATGCTCATGCCCGTAGGTTCCGCAGAGCATACACCAGAGTCTCTTCTTCACCGAGTTCTTCTGACCACATCTCTGGACCGCTTGCTGGGCCATCTGTGTGATCTCCAACGGGGACATTTCTTCCTCTTCTGTCGCCCTAAATTCACGCCAGGGACATTCGCTGGCATCATGTCCCAGCCGCTGACACGTCTTGCAGGGGGTCACAGTGGATTTCTTGCGCCCCTTCTCCCGGCGCTCTTCCTTGCCGCGCTGTACCGACCGCTGCACCATCTTCATGATGTCTTCTCCCGACACCGTAATAAGGTCACTCTTGTCCTCATACACCCGGGGATGGTTCCACTCCGGAGCTGTCCGTAGGGGGGTCCTCTTGCCGGTGGTCCACATCGTGTCCGTGATCCTGCCAGCTACGCCAAATGTGAGGGGCGGGTGCGGTGCAATGCCTGCTGCCATGCAGGTGTACGTCTGTTACTTACCTTGCGTCGCACCCTCTCACCTTCAGGCCGTATGTTGAGCAGACGGTCCTGGAACCTCCGAATAGAACACGGACACGATGACCTAGGGGGAAGGAGACGAGGTGAGTACCGTCCTTCCTCACGTCGACCGACGCGCCCTACCGAACCGGGGGATAAATTCAGGTTTTAAGTGAAGATCATCATTGGCACTTTTGGCCTCAGATCCCGAATTTTCACCTATCGGTACTCACGCACCAGGTGAAGATCTGTCCTTGCACCGGGTTGCAAGGTTCACCGTCCGCCCAGAAGGAAGGAGAGATAGATAGTGACAAACAGGGAGAGACAGTACACACAGATATTCCTCACCGTGTCCACTCTTGCTCTTCGTCCGCTCACTCGCCTACAGGTCCCTGTAAGGAGATACACAACACAGCCGTGCAGGGCCTAAACCTATGTCAAGCAACTACACATACTAAAACGGCATCACCCTCAACCTACAGTGTGTGTAGTGCGACAGATATAACAACAACTAAACTTTTGCCCTGCACGGAACACCAAACACAGACTAAATATACAAGAGCAAAACACGGTGCTGTCCCTTTAAATGTCTGCTACCTATCCAGAGCTGGCCAGCTCCTCTTCTCGGTGACTGGGGAAACCACTACCTCATGGGTGGAAGCCGTACAGCTCTCCACCACTGCTCACACCTCTAATCATCTATGCGGGGGCTACCTTTCTATATGAGGAGCACACCTAATGGGCTCAGGACCCTGGGCCTAACGCCCAGGGTCTTATCTGCGGCTCAGGCCTAGGTGCCTGCCAAACGGTGGGCTCTGGTAGTGGTCTGGGCCTAATGCCCAGACCACTTTTTATGGGGCTCAGGCCTATTTGCCTGCCTATCTGTGGGCTCGCCTAGCGGTCTGAGCCTAATGCCCAGACCACTTTATATGGTGGGTGGCTCGGGCAGTTGCCCGCCTACTTTATTATATAGTGACCTGGGCCTAGTACCCAGGCCACTTACTCCTACTAATGGGGCAATCCTTTCATGGGGCCTAATGCCCGCTATAGTGCCCCGGGCCTTGTGCCCGCCTAATTACCCACGGGCCTAGTGCCCGACAACGCTCCACGGGCCTAACGCCCGACAATCCTGGCGGTCTAGGGAGGGGGGTAAATGGTGGGCCTCACGGAGGGCCTACCTGCTACGTTGGCAGAGGCTGCGGGGGGGAACTTCGTGACGCTCTTTTACTTTCCTCCCCCGCAGTCCTCTCCGGTCCTCAGCCGCATTCTTCGGCCGCTGGCCCGTCCTGGCCAGCGGCGCCGCCTCTTCTTCTCTTCTTCCAGCCGGCGCCGCCTGTCTTCTTTCTTGACAGCGGCGTCTTCTGGCCTCTTCCGCGGCTGTCGCCCCTGTTGCCGCGCCGATCTTCCGCTCTTAGGGAGGTCTTCTCTCCTCCCTCTCCGCCGCCGAACTGAACTTTCCCGCTCGGCGCCGTCTAATACAAGACGGCGCGAGTGGGCGGGCTATGACGCGGCGAGCCGCGATTGGCTCGTCGCGTCCGCCTCTGATTCGCTGCTGGCCCGTGAGCCAGGTTTGGCTCGCGGCCAGAGCCAAACGCCCGCCGCACAGTACACCGCGCCCAACGCCTGACCGGCGCTGGGAGCAGGTACTCTCTCCCAGCGCCGGCTACCCGCCGCTTCTTGGCTGCCGGGCGCCAAGCTCCGCTGAGCTTGCGCCCGGAGCCAAGCTTCTCCCGGCGCCACAGTACCGCCGGCACTGGTGAAAGGGACCAGGCGGTCCCTTCACCAGGTGCCCGCGGTGTCTGCACCGACGCTAGGGACATTACTGTCCCAGCGCCGGCAACGGATGTGTCCCGCAGAGGACACCTCCCTCCTGCCTGCCCCTGCACCTCGGCTGATGCTGGGATCAAACACGTGATCCCAGCACAGCCTTCCACACAATAACAAACAAACAATTGGTCTTTTCATAAATATGGAGGAAACACATGTTATCCTCCATCTTTGCCTTTAGACAACCACAGGGAGAAGCACATACCTCCATGGTAATGATACTGATGATCGTACAGCCGACTGTGCTTTTCCAGTACCCTCCTCCCTGCCCCAAATTTCTCTGCCACTATGGAGGTAGCGGAAGTCAGCTCTGGTTCATTTTAGAGCATGGCTGGCCACTATGTAATATCCAATATTACATATGGCGCCACTGTACGACAAAAAAAAAATGGAACACTGAAGCTCTATGATCATTTGTACGTAGAGCCGTCCTTTTATTTAAACAATTTAATTGTTTCAATGTGAATATGAAAAATAATTGAAATATATTTTCTCATTGTAAAAAATATTATTTCATCAAGAGTGCCAATAGTCTCAATCAGGGCCATAACTAGCTATGGGCGACCGATGCCATGGCACAAAGTGCAGCGGCTCTGTGGGCGGCACCATCGCCCACCCCGGCCCTTGCTCCTGCCTAGCAGGGTACCTGCAGCCAGGATTTCTGCTGCAGCACCCACGGGTCATCCTGTACATGCTCCAGACAGGCACTCTGCACAGTAAATGCAGCCGATCGTGCGCCCTGAGGATGCCCAGTCAGTGCTGCACTTACCTGAGCTGTTGGTCATAGCCCATGGTCCATGACGTGATGACGTCATGCGCTCAGGGATGGGGCTGGCACAGGGCGCATTTATGCCCTGGCCTCAATTTTTGGACACTGAAACAGGCATGGCATATTGGAAATTAAACTTGACTTTGCAAGACGTTGCATTTATTTGAACCTAATTGTACATTTTTTTAAGATAGTGAGATGCTTGTGTGCAAGTTCCTGTAGTGGTCCTTTGTTCACAGTTGACAGCTTAAGTATGATTGGCAGGCTTCCGGGAGGTTTATAAATTCATTTTTATACAGTGTACTGTGTATGGGAAGTTTTGTCTCACTAAAAGTATAAGATGAGATCTGGGGAGCAAATTTCTTAAATTGGGGAAATTGCTAATCGTATAATAGCGGGCCCATCCCCTGTTCCCGATTTGTGGTATTGAGCACTGTATGGAGCTGCAGTGAGTAGATCAAAAAGTCGGATCCATGGATTTGTGGCATTTATACCTGTTGTGGACTGGAGTACAAATCTCATTTCCTAAAGCTAAAAGCTGTGGAACATCTTCACTTGGGGATATTTATGTAGCCACTAATATTTCAGTTCTTATTATGCATTTCCTGATATTTTTTTGTTCTCGTTTCATGGTACATTAGGTGCATGAGACTAGACAGACCTATAAAAAACACTGGTAGCAATTTTCTCCCCCTCCCCCATATCACATAATTTCAATGTACAGTATAAACGCCAAGGACAGCAGCATCTATTCTGGATGTCAGAAAGTTCACTTTGAAAGTCCAAAGTGGGTATGATAATATATACTTCAGCTGCATATAATTGTGTGTTATGTCTTTTCCACCTCTCTCTGGTCATATTTTCCCGGCTGCCATACACTAATATCAAGTGAGCTGAGGACAACCAGTCTGGGATAATGTGTCATGTCCTCGGAAGGACTTTTAGAAGAGCTAAGTAAGCAGTAATCTTATATATAAAATGTATTTGTTTGTTTATTTGTCTGTCCAGTTATGAATTCAGACACCCCTCCACCGATTGGGATGACACCAACGCAAGGTGGTCCGGGTGTATCCTGACCAGATTTTAGAGGGGTTAGGGTCCTGGTCAGACTTCCCATTGGTGTATGCTAGGCAGAACTTTGACCCAGGGAGCCTGTTCTGGGCCCCCCACTGGATGGATTTGGATGAAAACTTCACAGAGGGGTGGAAATTGGTCTGTGATGCCTAATGGAGTGGTTGGTGTCCCTCTCGGGCATCACAGTGGAGTGTGCCGGGCAGAACTTTGACCCGGGGAGCCTGTTCTGGGCCTTCCACTGGATGGATTTGGACAACGTCACATAATTTGGACATAAACTTCACAGAGTGTTAACATTGGATCCCAGAAGACATACTAGGTTGTTGGAGTTTTGGTCGGACCTCACGGCGGAGTGTGCGGGGCAGAACTTTGACCCAGGGAACCTGTTCTGGGCCTTCCACTGGATGGATTTGGGCGACATCACATAATAAAACTTAATAACTTGAAGATTTAAACCCGGGCCACGCCAGGTACTACAGCTAGTAATATTTATAAATATATATATACAGAACAGCATGGGCTCGGCACTCCTCCTTTCCAATGCTATAACGGGAGCCCTTCAAATATAATCAATAGATGACACAATGGGTGGCGGCGGCAGTCCACAATAAAATACGCTCAAGTTGGGTATAAGATAACCACGATACTATACTTCAAAGTTTCAGTCAAAAAACTTTCGTCAGGAAGCATATACATATAATAAATTCACTTACATATATACTCTATGTAACACCACCAGTGCAGCGCCCAGCGTCCATCTGAGTCGGCGTCTGACGTCATCACCATGCGATATACTTTTGTACACAGGGAAAACCATGACACAATTCCGTGAGAGTATGGCCCTGCACAGGTCTGCCATTGGACAAGCCCCATCAGGTAGGGAGAATGAGCAGCCTGTGGCTCGTCATTTCAATGAGCATAGACACAATCTCTCTACCCTGTGGTATAAAATGATAGACCAGGTCCCAGATAATCTGAGGGGAGGTGACAGATCGAGGAGATTACATCAGGTAGAGGCACAGTGGATATACATAGTCTTAATACTATACAGCCATGTGATCTGACTGAGACCTTGTCACTCTCATGTTATGATTAATCTATCCTAGGACTCCCTATGTGCGTGTTATATTCCCTCTCCCTAGATATGTTAGACATATCCTTGCATTAGCTTATTAACTTCACCTTTTGTAAGGCTGTTTATATTGTATTTACCACACAACTGCTTCATGTATGTGAGTTCCCATGATCAGGTTTACCATTCTGTTTAGGCCTGAGTTGTTTTATTTTATTTGGTGATTGGGACGCTCACTCATACACTGTCTTGTTTATCCTGTCTCCACAGTGAGTGGTGCGTCAGACGTCGCACCCGCTACACTTCGCGTCACAATGACGTCAGACGCCGACTCAGATGGACGCTGGGCGCTGCACTGGTGGTGTTACATAGAGTATATACAGTAGGTAAGTGAATTTATTACATGTATATGCTTCATGCCAAAATTCGTTTGACTGAAACGTTGAAGTAAAGTATCGTGGATATCGTAAACCCAGCTTGAACGTATTTTATTGTAGAGTGTCACCCCCACCCAGTGTGTCTCATCTATATACAATATATATATATATATATATATATATATATATATATATGGGGTGGTGGGGTATTCAACTATTGATGAAAAAAAGGGCCATGGCTTCATGGGGAAGGGCCAGGGAAGAGATAGGAGATGCCAGGAGATGCTGGGGATGGAATAAGAGGAAGCTACAAGTGAGAATGATAATAAACAGAAATTTGACAGGCCCAAACAGCGCCCCCTGCCCTGCGGTGCCCTGTGCGATGGCACCGGCCGCACTACCCTAGCTACGGCCCTGCTTCCCGACCACCAATATCACAGAGGAGGAAAAGGGTGGCAATTAAAAGTAAGGATCAGTACAAAGCATTATGATTGCTGCAGATTTAAATAACTGTATTAGTGCACTCAGAAATAAAAGTACTCACATTTCCCTTTTAATGCCTCCAAAATAAATGGTCAGTAGGTGTAAGAAATAGCAAGTGTAGTTTTACTGTACAATGAATCATAAGTACTGCTCAGTAGACTCTTAACAATAGTTCACTTAAGAACTTTATTTTTTATATGCCAGAATTATTTAGAAATTCCTCAAAATACTCAACAGAAAATGTTAGTCATGATTTAATCACTCACTGGATTAGAAACCCATTGTGTAATAGACTCCATAGATTTATGCATAGTATGTGGAAAATTCTTATAAATGGTTCACGCTTGACTGATAAGGTCATAGTTATGTTATACATTGCCTGGAATGTGACACTCTGCTTCCTCACCCTGAGGGATGATTATGAACTTTAAGAAAAGAAGTAGGTGAGAGACTAAATTAATTTTGGGAATAGCCTTTCTTCCATATGGAGTATAAATAGCTATGGGGCGTAAAAGGCAAATCAAAGATTATGGCTAAAATAGTAAATGGCTTTATGCCAGGATCTACAGCGCATGCCCGAGTCTCCGGGAAAATGGTGCCCGCGCCTACTTTCCTGGGGACATCTTGTCTGCGCATGTGCAGATCACTGGGAAAATGGCCACCATTTCCCCAGTGAGAGTTAGCTGCTCTGCAGCGCCGATCCGGAGCAGCACTTCGGGAATTGGCGGAGAGGTAAGTATAATCAGGGCCGGATTAAGGGAGGGGCGACAGGGGCGGTCATCCCTGGGCCACCACACACAGAGGGCCCCCACACTACTGCATGCAGCAGCACAGTCAGTGCTGCTGCATCAGCTTGGGGCAGGGCGGTAGTGTGGACGGCACATAAGTGCCGTCCGCACTACACAGCACAAACACACAGCCGCCGGCAGCTGTGTTTGTTTTAGTAGCCGATGAGAGTCACACAGACTCTCATCGGCTGCTGCGCTGCGGCCCACTGCCGGAGCCTCCGTCTTCCGGCTCCCGCAGTGGCTGATGGGGGAGACGATGACGGCTTTCCCATCATGCAGAGCGGGCCGGCCTGGGAGGACGCCGGACGGAAGAGCAGATGCCGGAGCGGGGCTTAAGGTAAGTGGAGAATTTTTTTTTTTTTTTTCAGTGTGTGTGTCTGGGGGTGGGGACAACTACTCCTAAGGGCACTGCTGCATTTTGACTACTACTAGGGGCACTGCTGTGTGGGGGGGGGGAAGTACTACTAGGGGCACTGCTGTGGGGGGGAAGTACTACTAGGGGCACTGCTGTGGGGGGGAAGTACTACTAGGGGCACTGCTGGGGGGGAATACTACTAGGGGCACTGCTGGGGGGGAGTACTACTAGGGGCACTGCTGTGGGGGGGGAAGTACTACTAGGGGCACTGCTGGGGGGGAAGTACTACTAGGGGCACTGCTGTGGGGGGGAAGTACTACTAGGGGCACTGCTGGGGGGGGAAGTACTACTAGGGGCACTGCTGTGGGGGGGAAGTACTACTAGAGGTACTGCTGTGGGAGGGGAAGTACTACTAGGGGCACTGCTGGGGGGGAAGTACTACTAGGGGCACTGCTGTGGGAGGGGGGGAAATACTACTAGAGGCACTGCTGTAGGGGGGGAAGGACGACTACTACTAGGGGCACTGCTGGGGGGGAAAGGATGACTACTACTAGGGGCACTGCTGTGGGGGGGATGGACTACTACTAGGGACTTATGGGGGTACTACTAGGGGCACTGCTGGGGTGGAGGACTACTACTAGGGACTTCTTGGGGTACTACTACGGGCACTGCTGGGGGGGATTGGACTATTACTAGGGACACTGCTGGGGGTACTACTAGGGGCACTGCTGGGGATACTACTGGGGGCAATGCACACTGCTGCGACCACTACTGGAGGACACAGCATAGAGGGTGATTACTACTAGGGGTACTCCTGCGGGGACTACTGTTGAGGGGGGACTGCTACTGGGGGCATGGCTGGGCTGGGCTCGGCTCTGTGTGGCTTGAAGGTGGCCCTCGCAACTTAGTTGCCCTGGGGCCCCCACAAGCCTTAATCCGGCCCTGAGTATAATTACCTGTGGGTGCAGGGTGTGCGGTGTGGGCCCCGCTCACCTTACATCCATTATAAAGACGCCTATGCACTCACACGAGATGGAATAGATGGCTGTCCAGTTACTGCCCAGAAATTCCCAAATCGCGGAAAGTGTGGTCCCTCCATGGACGGATCAACTTGCATGATCTAGTGATCTCCTTCTGTGTGCGTTTGTCTACCCAGCGCATTCGTAGATTTCTTCCCCCGGCGCATGTGCAGTATGCCAAAACCTGCTAGATCAATGCCGGCCAAAATATGAAAGTTTAAAGTTGAGCTGTCCAAAGAGCAGGTGTGGCCTCGAATGAAGGGGCGTGCCCAGCACTCCCGTAGATGCTGGGGCGCCCCCAGCCTCTACCCGCACTGCGTACGCACAGCATCTATTCAGCCATGCAGAGCATCAGTGTGAGCGTACTACCACCAAATCTACTCCCCCCCTACTGGAACACTGTGACTGCGGGTCAGTTCCCAAAGCATACTTGCCTACTCTTCCGGAAGTTGCAGGAGTGTCCCGGGGGAGTAGCCCCCCGTACTCCCCGAAAGAGTAAGCAGATCTCCAGCATCCTGCTCAATTCCTAGTGAAGGGAGTAGGATGGAGAGATTTTACAGGGAATTTAGGGAGGGGTGGGGCTAAAAGTCTTTAGTACACAGTGATTATGATACGTATATGTGGATTATTTTTTGTGATTCAATTTTTTACTTAAGTTTTCACTGCCAAGCAAATGGATCAGTTTCCAATGATTGTAGAATGTTTCTTAGTTCAAACATCAATGCGGGGAAAGACTGTGGGATACACTTTACTGTGACCAGGGAGCGTATTTATGATGCTAGAAATTGCGGTCAATCCTCCTGGAACAAAAACCCACTGATGCCATTTAGAGTCTGACTTACTGACTATTTAAATCTCCTCCCCAGGAGAAGCCCGGAAGGGAGACGCTGCTGACCACTTCGGGGGGCAGGGCCGGGCTCCTATGTCATTAGGCCCCACCCCTGTCACGGCAAAGTGCTGCAAATTGCAGGAGGGGAGGGGCTAAATTATACATTTTCGACTGGTAACTTGGGGAGACAGTTGATTTTTGGATGAGCTGTCTCCATGCCGGAGCAATGATGAATTGCTCCAGCACTCGCTGCTAGTAAGAATTAGGGGTGTGCACCGGCCACTTTTCGTGTTTTGTGTTTTGGTTTTGGATCTGGATCTTTCTTCGTGTTTTGGATCTGGATTGGTTTTGCCAAAACCACCCTTCCGTGTTTTGGGTTCTGGGTTTTGTGTTTTGGATCTGTATTTTTTTGAAAAAAAGCATAAAAACAGCTAAAATCACAGAATTTGTAGGTTTTTCTGCTCCTATGCTATTATTAACCTCAATAACCTTAATTTCCACTCATTTCCAGTCTATTCTGAACACCTCACACCTCACAATAGTGTTTTTATGTCCAAAAGGTTGCACCGAGGTAGCTGGATGACTATGCTAAGCGACACGAGTGGGTGGCACAAACACGTGACCCATCTAGGCGTGAAACTGCAGTGGCAGACAGGATGGCAGTTTGAAAAACTAGGCCCCAAACTGTACATAATGCAAAGAAAAAAAAGAGGTGCAAGATGGAATTGTCCTTGGGCCATCCCACCCACCCTTATGTTGTATAAACAGGACATGCACACTTTAACAAACCAATCATTTCAGCGCCAGGGTCTGCCACACAACTGTGGCTGAAATGATTGGTTCGTTTGGGCCCCCACAAAACAAGCTGGCAATTAATCTGTCCCTGCACAAACTGGCTCTACGGAGGCAAGATGTCATCCTCATCCTCCTCATCCACCGATTCCTCACCCTCTTCAGTGTGTACATCCTCATCCTCACAGAGTATTAATTCGTCCCTGCTGGAACCACAGGTCCCTCTGTATGTTCAGGAGGCTGGTCTCCCTGGAAGAGTTGATAATTCATTTTATGAACATCATCTTCTCCACATTTTGTGGAAGCAACCTCCTACGCCTTTCGCTGACAAGGTTCCCGGCTGCACTAAACACTCTTTCGGAGTACACACTGGAGGGGGGGCAACTCAGGTAAAATAGAGCCAGTTTGTACAGGGACCTCCAAATTGCTTCTTTTTCCTGCCAGTACAGGTACGGACTGTCTGACATGCCTACTTGGATGCTGTCACCGATGTAATCCTTTAACAGACAGACGCACGCTTGTCGCTGCTGCTTTGAGGATTCAAGTGCGGCTACAGCCCACACAATTCACAAAGACTGAAAAAAAAAGAACAATATTTTAATTGTTTGTGTAGCACACTTTGAGGGTGTCACCACCCTTTAACAGACAGACGCACGCTTGTCGCTGCTGCTTTAAGGATGCAGGTGCGGCTACAGCCCACACAATTCACAAAGACAGAAAAAAGAAGAATATTTTTATTGTTTGTGTAGCACACTTTGAGGGTGTCACCACCCTTTAACAGACAGACGCACGCTTGTCGCTGCTGCTTTGAGGATGCAAGTGCGGCTACAGCCCACACAATTCACAAAGACAGGAAAAAAAAGAACAATATTTTAATTGTTTGTGTAGCACACTTTGAGGGTGTCACCACCCTTTAACAGACAGACGCACGCTTGTCGCTGCTGCTTTAAGGATGCAGGTGCGGCTACAGCCCACACATTTCACAAAGACAGAAAAAAAAAGAACAATATTTTAATTGTTTGTGTAGCACACTTTGAGGGTGTCACCACCCTTTAACAGACAGACGCACGCTTGTCGCTGCTGCTTTGAGGATGCAAGTGCGGCTACATCGCACACAAGTCACAAACACATTAAAAAATTTTTTTTTTTTTTGGAGCACTTTGAGAGTTACAACACCCTTTAACAGACAGACGCACGCTTGTCGCTGCTGCTTTGAGGATGCAAGTGTGGCTACAGCCCACACAATTCACAAAGACAGAAAAAAAAAGAACAATATTTTAATTGTTTGTGTAGCACACTTTGAGGGTGTCACCACCCTTTAACAGACAGCTGCACGCTTGTCGCTGCTGCTTTAAGGATGCAGGTGCGGCTACAGCCCACACATTTCACAAAGACAGAAAAAAAAAGAACAATATTTTAATTGTTTGTGTAGCACACTTTGAGGGTGTCACCACCCTTTAACAGACAGACGCACACTTGTCGCTGCTGCTTTGAGGATGCAGGTGGAATCTAGACGGGATTTGGAACCGAGGACACACTACCTCCATCAATTGTCTAAATCCCACTGCACTAATGGCGGATACCGGACGCACGTCTAACACCAACATAGCAGTCAAGGCCTCAGTTATACGTTTTGCTTCAGGATGACTGCTGTCGTACTTCATCCTCATCACTAGGGACTGTTGGAGGGTCAATTGTTTAGTAAAAGTAGTGATGTTCCTACTTCCTCTCTGGGATGATGAACAACTCCCAGCAGCAGCAACAGCACTAGGAGGAAGTGGTTCTTGATCTTTCCCTATTTTATTTTTATCGGAGAAAGTTTGGTCCTCCATTTATGTTATATTGATATATACGTGCGGCTAAAGCGCACACAAACACAGAAAATATTTTTTTATTTTTGCTGGAGAGTAGTGCACTTTGTGGGTTACACCACCCTTTAAGAAATGAGCCAGCCGTCTCTTTACTTATGGGACACAGGCGCACGCTTGGCGCTGCTCCTTTGTTGATGCACGTGCAGCCACAGTGCACACAAGTCACAAACACAGAAAATATATATTTTTTTGTTTTGGAGTGTACTTTGGGGGTTACAGAACCCTTTAACGGTCAAGCCAGCCGGCCCTTTACTTATGACACAGGCGCACGCTTGGCACTACTTTGTTGATGCACATGCGGCTACTGCGCACACAATTCACAAACACAGAAAATAATTTTTTTTTTGGTTTGGACTGGAGTGTACTTTCGGGGGTTACAGCACCCTTTAACGGTCAAGCCAGCCGGCCCTTTACTTATGACACAGGCGCACGCTTGGCACTACTTTGTTGATGCACGTGCGGCTACTGCGCACACAATTCACAAACACAGAAAATAATTTTTTTTTTGGTTTGGACTGGAGTGTACTTTCGGGGGTTACAGCACCCTTAACGGTCAAGCCAGCCGGCCCTTTACTTATGACACAGGTGCACGCTTGGCACTACTTTGTTGATGCACGTGCGGCTACTGCGCACACAATTCACAAACACAGAAAATAATTTTTTTTTTGGTTTGGACTGGAGTGTACTTTCGGGGGTTACAGCACCCTTAACGGTCAAGCCAGCCGGCCCTTTACTTATGACACAGGCGCACGCTTGGCACTACTTTGTTGATGCACGTGCGGCTACTGCGCACACAATTCACAAACACAGAAAATAATTTTTTTTTTGGTTTGGACTGGAGTGTACTTTCGGGGGTTACAGCACCCTTAACGGTCAAGCCAGCCGGCCCTTTACTTATGACACAGGCGCACGCTTGGCACTACTTTGTTGATGCACGTGCGGCTACTGCGCACACAATTCACAAACACAGAAAATAATTTTTTTTTGGTTTGGACTGGAGTGTACTTTCGGGGGTTACAGCACCCTTTAACGGTCAAGCCAGCCGGCCCTTTACTTATGACACAGGCGCACGCTTGGCACTACTTTGTTGATGCACGTGCGGCTACTGCGCACACAATTCACAAACACAGAAAATATATTATTTTTTTAGCACTTGGGGGGAGCACCCCTGATGGACAGAGCACCCCCTGGACAACACTACAGCACTCCTTTAGGACTGGGACACTGCACAGGACTTTGGAGTGGACACAGCCCCTATGGAGAACTGACTGCACAACACAGTCCAGCCAGCCCCTATGGACTTTGAAGTAGTGGACACAGCCCCTATTAACAACAGCAGCACAGCACAACACAGCCAGCCCCTATGGACTTTGAAGTAGTGGACAACAGCAGCACTACACTACACTACACAGCCCTAACTCCCACCCTCCCTCTTCACTGTCCACAGCCGAGTGAGAAAATGGCGCCGACGCGGGTACCTTATATAGGATCCAAAACCCGCGAGACTCGGAAGGCGGGATGATGACGTTTTGCCTCGATTTCAGATCCGAGTCAGGCGGGAAAAGTCGAGCCTGACTCGGATCGGACTCGGATCGGGGGGGCTCGGGGGGGTTCGGATTTCAGAAATCCGAACCCGCTCACCCCTAGTAAGAATGTTAATTGTGATTATTAATATAATGAATAAAGACCATAATCTCAGACACTGACTACTGAAGTTCCTTTATAACTGGTCTTCCTCTAATTAGGCTTTCATCCCTACTATCTATTTTGAATGTAACAGCTAGACTATATTCCTCTACTGCAACTCTGCTGTGTCAGTATCCAGTATAAAATGCTTCTAGTGACATACAAAGTCATTAACAAAACTTCACAAAAATATATCTCTTCGCTTGTTTCAAAAATATTTCGAACCCCATCACTCTGAATAAGATCTGCGCCTATCATCTCTACTAATTACCTTCTCATGCAATGAATCTCAATAAAACCATTCTTAAAATATTGTGCCAATGTACACCATACTGCTGCCCAGTGACATTCATGAGAGTAATGTGAGTATAAAAACACCTAAAGCCGCGTATCCACTAGTAGATATTAATGAGCAATTGCACGATTCCGACATTGCAAATCGTACAATCGCTCATTAATCGTGCACTATAATGTCGGAAACGACAAGCAATGCACGCTCCCGCTGGTCGTTTCTGACATCAATCATCGGCAGAACATGCCGGTCAATCTGCTGATAACGACAGATAGGCCATGCTCAGGAATGAGGGAGGGTGCCTGCACTGAACGACTAATCATTCAGTGTAGGCACTGCAGGGGATGAGGAACGATGGTACGATTACGATGTCGCATTCATACTGTCTTTCCATAGTTACCTAGTGCATGTGCACCTTTAAGCTGCCCATCCACTAGGCAATTAAATTGAGCGATTGAACGATAACGACATTGTTTGCAAATCGTTCACTAAAATGTCTACAATGACCAGCGATGCGTGCTCCCACTGGTCGTTTTAGATATCTATCATTGAGCAAACATGCTCGACAACCTGACTATAACGTCAGGTTGAGCATGTTAGCAGATGATTGATGTTCCTACACTGAAAGACTGCTCGTTCAGTGTAGGCTCATCACAGACTGACAAACTACTGCACAATTACAATGTCGTAATCGGGCAGTCTTTTGCCTGTCTTCTAGCTTTAGCACTCAATAGCTGTACACCCATTGCCACCTAGTGGCAGAGATTCATATTTACATGCACAATTTTGGAAATTATCTTTATGGAGTGAACAATTTATTTTACTTTTGCACAAACCTCCTGATATGAGCAGGTAAGACGTAATTTAGAGCATTGTCTCACAAACTTTTTAGGGCCATTGCCCCTTTCATTCCATAAACTCATTCCCAGCATCCCAAACGTGCAAAATGCCTCCAACACGCCCTGCTGCCCACTTCCCTCATATGGGATATATTCAAGATCCCGGCCGTCAGGATGACGATGGTCAGGATACTGTGTCATTTATTGTGAGTACTTGCAACATGCTGCATAAAACTGCATTATATCAAGATAAACCTGACCTGGGGTCTGTCACAGCATACAGTGAGGATGAAGGGGGTCCCATTACAATTAGACTCATACAAATGTACAGTGTAAGCACAAAATATCATTTGTATACTGATGTTGTACTAACTAGCTATAGTACAACTAGCTAATGTTGCTTCTTCCCGTCATTCAGAGCCTTGTATTTTTTATTTGTTGTGTCCTAAACCTGTATCCCCATTATTCTGATAAGTGTACTGAACATTCAATAGTCACCTCTACTCACATACCTTACAGTATGCCAGGGCCGGAACAGGACTCGATCTATGCTAATATATCAAATATATATTTGAATATATCTCTGATGAACTCCCAGTAAATCTGTATTTATAAGGCACATAATCCCACTTGATGTTTATTTTAGGTCTTATTTGAAGGGCCCTTATCCTAATCTGAACCCCTGGCCACTCCTCTCCTGCATTTTCTGATGGTCCGTACACTCCGCCTGAGTGGTGCTGTGGGTGCAGCGGCTGGCGTGTTGCTGCTGGTTGCTGGCAGCTGATGTGCCTGTAGTTGGCAATTGCTGCACAATAGTGTCTTGGAGCTGGACGGCAAATGTGTAAGGACATTTCTTATATATAGGACATTTATTATATATAGGACATTTCTTATCTATAGGACATTTCTTATCTATAGGAACTCTGCAAATAAATATACAAACAAGTAAGGGCCTGATTCAGCTTGGGATGTAGTTGCTATCGCAGCTGCTAACATGGTAGCAGCTGCGATAGCACTATTATGTTAATGCATGCATTACTGATCCGAGCTGCGTCTGCGGTCCTATCGACTGGGTGTGTAACCATGGGGTCACTCAACCCAGCCATCACAGATGCTCCAAAGAGGCCTGGAAATCTCCATCAGCTGATGGAGGTCCTGGCCTCTCCACTCCCCCCCAACAGCGCAACGCACCGCACTTTTGGTAAACGGAGGCCTGAAACGGCAGCAGTCTGTCAATCACTGACACAGGAAAGATTGTTCAAATACAAGAAGTTGCCATTTGGGTTGCACGGGGCACCTACCACCTTTCAAAGGATGATCGATAGAATCCTATGACTCCATAGACAGTATGCTGCTGCTTATCTGTATGATGTAGTTATCTGTAGTCCTGATTGGCAGTCTCACTTACACAGAGTACAAGCAGTGTTGGACTCCGGCAGGATTGACAGCCAACCCAAAAAATGTTTATTTAGGGATGGAAGAAGTAAAGTATCTTGGATACACCATCGGCAGAGGTTTCATAAACCCCAACTTAATAAAATTGAAGCAATACAAAATTGTCCATGACCTCTGAAAAAGAACCAGGTGAGACTTTCAAAGGAATCACGAGGGGGGTATTATAGAAGGTTTGCGGTCTGGGATCAGGCGCTACTCACCTCCACGCCAGCGTCCTTGGGCTTAGGTGTTCAGTCACTGGGAGTGGAACTAAGTGGAGGCTGAGTATTCTCCCCAGGGTCTGCTAGGGCATCCGTGCGTCATGGATCCTGTGGTGGCAGGCATGAGCGCAGCCATGTTGGACCATATCACCTGACTAGTCTCTCCCAATGGTAGTCCTGCAGTCACTCAGCTGATCCTCTGATCCAATGACCAACTACCTAAGGTTATTTAGTCTGACTCCAGGAACAGGAAGCTGCTCTTCAACTTTGCTTCTCCAGTGACTGTGGTTACTAGCTTTTGCAGTTTTCCAAGTTCCACATTCTTTCCTACCAGTGTTATATCCCAGTGTCTGGATTAACTCCTAGCTTCATTCTGTTTATTTCCACTAACTCCTTCCAGTGTTTCCCAGGATCAGACTCCTCCAGTGATTTCTTCTATACTTGTCTCTGTTCTGAAACTCCAGCACTAATCAGTATCTAATTCTCCTGTGTACATGTCAGCACCTGTCTCTGGGCCTGATTCAGAGTCGCTCGATCTGAATCAGGGCCGGGTTTTTTTTTTTGGTTCGTCCTCTTGGCTGCTCGCATAGCTGTGGGTGACCACCCACAGCTATTGCGAGTGGCCATGATGATGGTTGCAATGGTCAAGACCATCGCGACCATCGGGCTTGCGACGAGACCCTTGTGGTAGGGTCTCGTGGCCGCAAGCCCCAGAGAGATTTCGGCTCTAACAGAGCCTGAATCTCTCCATTCATGGTAACGCCTCATGGTAACGCCTCCGTTTGGGCAGCCACCCACCTGGCCCGTCCACCAAAGGGGGCGAGCTGTCACCCAACATCGACAGCTCGTCCCCTTTGGTGTGAGACCCGGAGCGACGGATTGCCCGTCACTAGCCGGGTCTCGCGCATGCTCACGACGGAGCCGGCTCCGTCGTGCGCATGTGCTGTGGGCCACCATCGACCCGGTTGCGAGCGCTCAGCGCTTGCGACCGGGTCTGAATCAGGCCCACTGTGTGAAAACACCAGTTTAACTATTTCAGCACTAATCAGTATCTAATTCTCCTGTCAGCGGCTGGCTCTGTGCTGAAACTCCAGTTTAACCTCAAGTTTTGCTTCTGTTAATCCTCTTGTGTTTACCCAGCTCTGACTCATTTACCAGTTTCATGTGTCTTCTCCTGTACCACTCCCAAGAATTAGTTACAGTAGCTTTCCCTGCATCTGGATTCGCAAAGTATCTTCCTTTATCCTCACAATTGTATTTACAGTGTAACAAGTTCATTCATCAGCATCTGAGTTCCCTGCACAGTTACTTGTATTCCGTGACTGAATCTCCAGCGTGCGTACTCAGCACAGCAACTGTGTACTGGTTCCAAGTGTCATTCTCCTGTGCCTGTGATTGAATCTCCAGCGTGCATACTCAGCACAGTAGCCGTGTACTGATTCCAAGAGCCGTATTCAATTAGGCTGCAAAAACCCGTTATCGGCGATAATTTATCGCCGATGATGTAATTTTCGCCATTTTCACTTATCCCAATATTTAATTACAAAGACTTTTCGCAGGTGCGAAAAGTCTTTGTCAAAAAAACGAGGATAACTTTTCACCTATTTTGAAGGAATGTCATTCCCATAATTGCTTCTAATGTGCTATCCACTTAGCGATTTAAACAAGCAATTGCACGATAACGATGTCGTTATCGTGCAATCGCTTGCAAATCGCGCATGCATCGTGCATGCATTGGGCATGTTTTGGACGGAAGCGACCCGCGATGCACGTGCCCGCGGGTCGCTTCCGACATCCGACATGGCCTGTACGTGCAGGTCAACCTGACGATTTCATCAGGTTCAGCATGTGCGGGGATGAGGGATGTGCCGGGACTGAATGAGTGAACGTTCAGTCTAGGCACATCACTAGCTATACAAACGACAGCACATTTGTAATGTCACAATCGTTCTCTCGTTTATATATCGCTAAGTGGATACCCCCCATTAGAAAGCCAACTACAGTCATTGTGTATTTTTGGAGAATCAGGTGTCCTTGCTTAGACTGCAGTCAGAATTGTTACTATATGTTAATAAGAACTGGTTTTCCTTTGATTTACCTTGAAGGTCAGATTGACCTAAATTAGGAATTCTAGGTTACAATAGACTGAATTATAATTTGGTTATTTAACAAGGTGGTGTCTCAATAGAATGGAATAAGGGTATTCCTTTGAAGAGCGTGATGTATGCTTCCATTAATGTATAGATTAAAGAGTATACACACAGGTTATGTCACTCTGAACATGCCATGAGAAGAGCCCAGTTAGATGAGATTAGTGGTATAAATATGAGTTGCAGTAGGGAAGAGGAAGGTATGGTGAGTATAGGAGCAGGAGAGGATGGAGGCCAGTGGAACAGAGATGGTAGATATGTATTATCCCTTATATGGTGTTTATTCTCATGAATATATATTAGTTATGTAATCCATGTACCATGTAATCTTCAATCTCTCACATACCCCATAGCACCCACACACTAGATTCTCTCTATTCTATCGCATATACATCTCTCTCTCCCCCTAAAACTGGGCATACACGGCAAGATAAAATGTCTGTAAGACCGAGCCTGCCATTCGCAAATGTCCACAGCATACACAGTGTATTAGCTGACATCTGCGCTCCGCCCCCGGGGGAGGAGACATTTCCCTGTTCCTTCCTTGGGAAGGAACACAGGAAATGTCTGTCTGTTGGCAGCGGCTGGGCATACACTGCCCGATGCGGCTGACAGTTTACCAGGAAATATCGCATCAGACGGGCATGCTGGACAATCCGGCATGCCCGACCGAGCAATATTTAACCCTCTGTCGTCCCCCCCACAAGCTACAATTATCGGGGCGATCTGCGGATATCGTGCGGATCGCCCCGATAATTGTAGCGTGTATGGCCATCTTAAGTATTTTCTTCAGATAGATTGTATTCCCCAATGTATCAATAAGTTCCGGATTTGCTGAAAATGCATGAAAAAATATTTCCACCCTTTTACAAATGGCGAGCCAGCAATGACTGCTGTAATTATAGTTCTATATTTAATAGATATTAATTTTTCATATATTTGAAGCAAATGAATGTAGCTGGAAATTCACTTAGTGATGGTAATAGTATTTTACCTGTTGAACTGAATTGCATTGCGAGTGTATTCTAATGTGATGTACTAAGGTAATGACACAAATACTGTATATGTTTGCTAAAAAGTCATGCTTCACACAGGAGCTGAAATTTAGCAACAATGTGAACCATGATTTGAATTTACCACCTTCTGGGCCTGATTCACACCCGGTCACAAATGCTGAGCGCTTGCAACCGGGTCAATGGTGGCCCACAGCGCATGCGCACGACGGAGTCGGCTCCGTCGTGCGCATGCGTGAGAACCGGCTAGCGACGGGCAATCCGTCGCTCCGGGTCTCGCACCAAAGGGGGCAAGCTGTCGATGTTGAGTGACAGCTCGCCCCCTTTGGTGGGCGGGCGGGGGCTGGCTGCCCAAACGGAGGCGTTCCCATGAGAACGCCTGCCGTTTGGGGGCGGCCCCACTGACATCACAACTGATGTCAGTGGAGAGATTTCGGCTCTGTTAGAGCCGAAATCTCTCTGGGGCTTGCGGCCATGAGACCCTACCACAAGGGTCTCGTCGCAAGCCCGATGGTCTTGACCATCACGACCATCATCATGGTCACCCACAACTATGCGAGCAGCCAAGAGGCCGCTCCCCAAAAAAAAGCCCGGCCCTGATTCAGAGCGAGCGCTCTGTCAGAGCAAGTGGCTCTGATTCAGGCCCACTGTCCACAAACCAACAAAGGGGGGCATGTGACATAAAGCAGATTATCTCTGGTTACCCATTGTGTGTTCCTTACAATACAGAAATGAATGGACTTGTGTTTAAATAGTGTTTGATTCTAATCACTGAATTTGTTTGGATTAGAAAAACGCAAGTACAGGAATAAATAATATTGCCTGTGGATTTGTACAATACTATGAGTAGCTTGTGAGGTTTATTTGTACTGTATACATGATCTTGAAGGTTATCTGTGTGTAGTTTTTATGTGTATATGTGTCTATCCAATGTTAAGATAACTAAAAGCATGATTGAATAGTTTGTATACACTCATAATATAGTACAGATAAGTCAAGGATAGACTGTTGTTAGTAAATAATAATGTGAACCTGATTTAGATAGAAGGGCAAAAATAATAGATATAAGATCCTTGCTATCTGAAATATCATGGGTTTCGTAATTTCGACGTGATGAAAATTGCGGTAACTAGCAATTATTATTATTTTTTTATTGAATGCATTCTATTGTTATGCACATTTTTGAACAGGTTCAGGTAGATACCATGGAATTATGGATACTTGATGTTTTTTTTTATCAAGGGTGTGTGATATCTGGGTGAAAGACCCGGTCAAAGGGTGGAGTCGCGTGGGTCGCTCCTACGGACTCCTGGTTGGGACGCATTATGCATAACAGCTGGGACTCTCTGTCTAGTTACAATGGTAGAAGGCTTAACTTATACATAAAAGATTCTTGAGAATATCTGAGGAAGTTACAGGTTTGTGTATTCAACGTGGCTAGAATTGTGGTGATTAGCAATTATTTTTTTGTTGAAGGTATTCTGCTATTTAAATATGTCTTTGAAAGTTGTCTTGCGGGTACTTGCTTTGGCGACACAGTAGGAACTATGAGCAGACCACGCGCAATGGTTGCCCGGTAACGCCAGAAGTAGCTATTTTGGCGTGGTTAGAAAATCATAGCTGTAAGATGAGTTCACCAGTCCTGTAAGGATTGAGAACATTTCCATGCAACAGACAGAGGGATATCACACAGATTACTAACACAGTCAGTGTACATCATAACTTCACACTAAAATGTGGATTTCCCTAGTTTAATAAACTTGCAAAGGGAGACATACAGTATATATAACCCATTTATTCAGTTCTGCTACTAATTTATAGGAGCCACTAGTATGAAGCTTATAACCATGAGAGAGATTGATTAGCAGGGTGTGATTAAGGGGACCATATAGCAGGTTTGCAATGAGTCCTGTAGTAATCATGCTATATATTTGTACGCAGAATGTAGTAAAAAAAAAAGAGACTAAATCACAGGTTGGTGAAGTCTGTAAAAAAACCATGTAATATATGTAATTCTCAGAACATTGGACATGAGATATTCCTTAGTAGTAGGAATGTCATATAATAAGCAGAAATAAGGAAATCTGGATTTGTCATTACTGTATTACATAAGGAGACGTCCTTTTGATACTGTCAACAGATGATAACCATTAAGCTTATAGCAATGTTTGAAGTATATGCAATTGGTTTTAAACTGTGGGCCTGATTCAGAGCCGGATGCTATTTGCACTCGCTCGGTCAGAAAAAGGGGCCAGCTATTTAAATTGAGCGCTCGCTCTTTGCGGTCTGTTGACGCCTCTATGTCTGAGCGAGCGAACGAAACATGTGCTCGCTATTTTGTAAAGATGCCCCCTGGCCGCTTGCATCATACGTCATCTCCGCTATTTATTTGATTAATCGAGTACATCGAAAGGCATCTGAACTGCTCGCAGTGCTTGTGGTAGGTTTATCCTACCGCAATCATGCGATCAGTTCAGGCTAAGAGACACCCAAGTGACGCTGCTTTGTTAATTATGCACACCCTTAAAACGCCCGTTTTGACAGTTTGGCACGCCTGCGTTCGGATCTCAACTCCCCATTTTCAAGCACCTTCCCCTGTTACCACCCACAAACGCCTCATCCTGTCACTCAAATTAGCAGGCACTCGCTATTTGGCGAGCGCTCGATTTCCGATTGCACTGACTGGTTGGCGCATGCGCATTACGACCCATACGCATGCGCAGTTGTACGAACATCGCTCAGAGCAAACGAGCGGCCGCTTACGAGTGGCTCTGAATCAGGCCCTGTATACGGTAATATATGGGTACAGATAGAGAGGTGTGTCACGACACCGTGCCCAGCCTGTGCTCAGATACGCCAATCTGGTTGTGACGTGGGTTTTACCTAAGCTGCCACCACGAAGAGTATTAAAATAGCGCTCTTACGTTTGCCAGACACTTAAATTTCACTTAAACTCACATTTATACACAAATATAGCATGGGCCTCTCCAGGCTCCTGAATTCATAAGAGATAACGCTGAGAAAGTTTTAGGATTTATTGAGAAATATCTCCAGGGTTAAATTACAAGAAAAATAGGTAAATAAACAAGACATACAAATAATAAATGCACAGATTGATTACAGATAAAAGTAAGTGATAGAAAGTCAGAATCCTAAGGTATCTTAGGCTGAGATCTTAGAGAATCTGGGTGGAGGGAGTCCACCAAGGATCACGATGAGAGTGAACAACTAGCAGTGTGGGCTGCTGGGCCTTACAGTCCCACAACCTTCTCTCCCCAGCAACCCCCACCCTTTCCAGGCACAAAAATACTGTCCTTTGTTTTCCCAGGGTCTGTGTAGATGCAAATTAGCACAACTACAGGACCTGACACTCATATAACTCCCTGGACCTTGAAGATATTTTATGATAAGAAGACTGATAGCATAAGGTGTTACAAATGACCCTTCTAGCAGCCAATGTGACTGTATACTGGATTTGCATCATGGCCCCCCTAGGGTGAGAGCAAACGTTATTAAAATCCTGCTCATTTTAAAACCCCAGATACATACAAGTAGTTATAATGATATGTATATTGAAGTAAAGTGTTCCCAATACACTTGATGGTGGTAAGTATTGCAGCTCCCTGACCAGATTCATAGGAATCGGAAGATGGGTGGGGAAAGGTCCTTTTGAAGAATCTTGGATAGATTAATAGCTGATATATATCCCATAAGGTGACAAGTATGTGATAAATGTCATCTGAACTACATATTGACATACCTGTATTATGCATACTCACATTTCTTTCTATTTTCACAGAACATCAGGAAGCAGATCAAAGTGGATCAAAGAACCCAAAACTTCTCTAATACCCCTTTTCCACCTAAATTCCGGGTCTGACCCGGAGTTGGAACAAAGTTCCTATCCGGATCAGACCCGTAATTTTGCCGGCGCTGACTCGGGATATTCCCGAGTCAGCGCCGCTCACACCGCAGTCGGGTCTGCATAGACCCGGCTATTGCGGAGTGAAAGTGGACGCTTGGAGATGACGTCATCTCCAAGCGCCACTGAAGCCGGACCAATCGGCCGGCTAGCAGCGCACTCCAGGTCTTCGTGACCCGGAGTGCGCTGTTCCCATAGCAGGGTTTCAGGGCTACGCCCGTGTTAAACCCTGCTAGTTACCTGGGTTGGATTGCCGGGTCACTCGACCCGGCGATCCAACCCTCTGCCCTTTTACACCAGGGAGCTGCCCGGGTTAACCCTTCAAAAACCCGGGTTTTAGCTCCGGTGTAAAAGGGGTATTAGTCTCCTTTACCAATTAATACACAGATTACTGGACAGGAGAAAAGGGGGGGGTGTTATATGTCTTAAATAAAGGACAAAAATTTAGGACTTCCCAGATATAGGGAAATTTTTGGAGGATTTATTGATAATATGAAAAAGCAAAGGCATTTTAGGAATCTGGATGCCACCTAGTGGATAAAATAATGTGAAGTTCAACCTGTAGCAGTCGCATAATGTAATGTCATATGTAATTTTGAAAACTCCAACATGGAGCAAACAAAATCATAAATTATCAGAGAGTGGGGGAGAGAAACAAAAACTAATACTCTCAGAAGAATTTCTGTTTTTCGCCCCTACAGGTAACCAAGTCAGCAGCAGAATATCAGAAGACCACAGATGCAGATAAGAAAGATGAGCTCAGCTGTATTTCTAAAGATGACTTCATGGACCACCAAGCACCTATAAATAGTGCAAGATCATTCATTTTTATAGAATATCCTCTGGGAGAGGGAATACTTTTTATAGATCTCTCTAGGAGGTTTTACTCAGAAATTGTCAATTGCATAGAGGTTATTTTTTTTTTTATATCCATCTGTACTTTCATTGAATTTAAACAATGCATCCTATTTCCTAAAGGACAATGAATCAATTCCACAGGACTGAACAAAATTTAAACCTAACAAGGATTATTCATGGACTCTTTTCCAAGATATCTATTTATGGATTTTCTCAGAGATTTCTATAAGGATTTCGCTTGTGGACACCCCTTTTGAATTTAAAGATTACTAAAACACTGCCCTTAGTATAAATTCTCTTGTGCCTTAGAAAAAAAACTGTCATAAAGTGTTATGTTTTGTGCTACTTCAGAGATTAGCAGATTAGATACATTTAGATAGGGACAATTGGTATTAAGTAGGGCTGGGTGTATTGAACAATTTGTCATTTTGAGGTAAAATTGGAATGGCATGTTGTCTATATTGTCTAATGTGTATTCACAGGCGTCTTTTCTCACATCTTCTCATCTGGGGCGGGATGCACCAAACGGAAAATGCGGTAAAACCCCTGTTTACCGCATTTCCGTATGCAGCAATCTCCTGGCCGCCGGGCTGCGATGTGGAGGGTAACGCCAGCTATTGCTGGTGTTACCCTATAGAAGCCTATGGGCTTCTGCCACATTGCGATGCTATGAGGGATCCGATCGGATGCCTCCCAGCATGCCCCGCGGCCGCCGCATCAGTCTGCACATGCGCAGATGGACTCCCGTGTCATAAACCCGGAAGTCCACTGTGCAGGAGAGATCGCAAAGGACAACTCTTATCGGAAGAGCTGTCCTTTGCTGTACAGATCACATATGTTAGTGCATATGCGATCTGTACAATGGCGATGTCTGGTGGTAAGTATTAGTGCATCCTGCCCCTGATGTGTTTCAGAATCATCAAATCTAAGAAGCATTTTGCAGCTCCAAGTTATCTGAGCCTCCTTCTGCTCTCAAGGCAACAGATGAGGCCCAGCGTGCAGTAACCGTGCTCAGGCCAAACTTTTCATAAAGTATCAAGTCAATGGATCCTGATGAGATGCCTATCTCCTTCTCTAACTGGGCCTCGGTCACCCTGGTGCCCACCTCAAGTATGGCATGCATGGCAGCAACGTTGTCCTCGGTGATGTTGACACAGGTCAGTTGTAGTGATCCTCATCTTCCAGGAACTGTCTCCAATACTGAAATTCTGCAAAACTATCAAACACTGTGGTTCATGATGTTGCTTCCTCGACAAAAGCAGCTTGCAATGAGTCAAAACTCTCCTGCTGTCACAGGCCACTCTTCAAGTCACAGTAGATCATGGCTCTGCAGTTGTCTCTGTTTAGCTCCATAACGAGCTCATGAAGGAAGTGAATAACCTGACTTCTTCAGTGTGTAGGGTTGTTTATCGATGACCCGAAATTTCACAAGAACTTTAGATATTATTTGAACTGGTCTATCTATGCACATCAGCAGACTTGTTGTGAGCCTCTCATATGCTCAGTGTTGTTTGTTCTGGGGTGGGGGGAATTGGGGAGACAATTGCATCTTTTGAATATAATTCTGTGGTGTACCTAGACTAAGATTTCCAACTTGTAGTGTCAGATTTCCGACAACAGGGGGACTGTGAAGGAATGTCATTCCCATAATTGCTTCTTAGAAAGCCAACTACAGTCATTGTGTATCTTTGGAGAACCAGGTGTCCTTGCTTAGACTGTAGTCAGAATTGTTACTATATGTTAATAAGAACTGGTTTTCCTTTGATCTACCTTGAAGGTCAGATTGACCTAAATTAGGAATTCTAGGTTACAATAGACTAAATGCTAATTTGTTTTTTTAACAAGGTGGTGTCTCAATAGAATGGAATAAGGGTATTCCTTTGAAGAGCGTGATGTATGCTTCCATTAATGTATAGATTAAAGAGTATACACACAGGTTATGTCACTCTGAACATGCCATGAGAAGAGCCCAGTTAGATAAGATTAGGGGTATAAATATGAGTTGCAGTATGGAAGAGGAAGGTATGGTGAGTATAGGAGCAGGAGAGGATGGAGGCCAGTGGAACAGAGATGGTAGATATGTATTATCCCTTATATGGTGTTTATTCCCATGAATATATATTAGTTATGTAATCCATGTACCATGTAATCTTCAATCTCTCACATACCCCATAGCACCCACACACTAGATTCTCTCTATTCTATCACATATATCTCTCTCTCTTCCCCTAAGTTTTTTCTTCAGATAGATTGTATTCCCTAATGCATCAATAAGTCCCGGATTTGCTGAAAATGCATGAAGTAATATTTCCACCCTTTTACACCTACAGTATGAATAAGTGGCGCAAAAAAAAAAGTGCAGAATTGGATTTTTGGGGTGCAGACTTAAGAAAAGTACCATGCAGCCCTTGAAAGGTCCCCTAAAAGTTATCTGTGTCATAAAAAAATAAAAAAATTAGCATAGGACACCCCAAAAAAAGTGGTTTCGTTTTGGAGGCGAACAAAAAAAGTTGGGGAACAAACTTAAAAACTAGCAAAATTAACTCGGGTCAATTTGCAAGTATGCGGCAGGTGTTTTCTAGAATGCGGTTGGTTGCGGCAGGCGGATTTTTGAAGAATTTTTAAAGTTAACTTTAGGGACTTCAAAATATGCTTGCACCCATTTACATGTACCCCAAATTTGATGGGACTAGTTGTTTTTTTTTAAAAAAAAATGTTGCTAAATGCTATTCTTCACCACTTCTTTAAAGACCCATAAAAGCACCTGCTGACACAGTTTAAAAACCCCAAATACCTTCAGCAGGCCAAATTGGGGGTTACCCATAGTGATCCCCCATGTCAGACTATCTTTTGGGGAGTGACAGGCTGATTTCCCCAAAAGTGCCAGGACTATTCGCTACTTACCTTTCCGCCGGGTCCCGTTTTTGCCGAATCTTAATTGAATACGGGAATACGCGGGCACGTGCACGATACTTTATCCCCCGGAAAAACGGCGATGATGGCGAAAACTCAGACTTTGGACTTTTTGCCTCTAATTGAATATGGCCCCAAGTGTCATTCTCCTATGCCTGTGCCTGTGTTTGAATAACCAGTGTGTATACTTGAAAGTAGCATTGTGGACCCAACCAGCTCTGATGGCACCTGACTTTAAAAGTGAATTTGTGTTTCAAGCTGATGCATCGGATGTAGGGATAGGTGCGGTCATGTCCCAGGACAAAGAGGGTGAAGAGCGTCCTCTTATTTATTTAATCAGAAAGTTGAATGTCCATGAGAGAAACTATGCCACTGTCAAAAAAGAAGCATTTGTCATCAAATGGGCATTAGAAACTCTCAGGAACTACCTGATGGGAAGGAAAATCAGGTTGATCACTGATCATTCCGCTTTAACGCTTTTTCTCTTGCTTCTGTTTGGGGGCTGCAGTTGTTCCGCCCTACAGGTCGAAACAAGGGGGGGTGATATATGACAAAAGCACTGGTATGGTCTTACACAGGAGATATATTTGTCCCAGGTCTTTGACTGACCTATATGTATTAAAACCCCAGAATACATGTCTGTGATTGCAAAACTGACTAGATAGGCGATTGGTCTTTAGAAAAAGCCGGGTTAAGGATTCCTGGGGTTATAGATGGAGGGTGTCACAACCAGGGTTTCGCGGCGTGGAAGTTTGCGATCCTTACAGGTGATGGTGCTGTGGCGCGGTCCTTCTGGCGGGGGAGCTGGTGTGTGGAGACTGGCATTGTGTGTATGCAGAGCTTTGCCAGCATTGGGCCATCCTGGTAAGGGTAAGTCTAGTGGCGTCTCCGCGTCACAGCTGTCTGGGCGCCACCATCTTGTCTTTGGCTATGTGACATAGCAGGCCAATCGTCTGTGGGTCACCTGTTCACTCTGGCCTATCACGTTCCGTTACTGGGTACTTAAGGGTGTTTGGAGCATCCTGTATTTGACAGTGCCACGTGTTCACAGCGTAGCTGTGAGAGAGAGAGAGTTCTCTGCGCTCCTGTACCTTAGACTGGTGTTCCGGTGCTAGCCCTAGCTCCTTGTCAGCCTCCGGCTCCCTGCATAGCCTGCACCGCTCTGCCTAACCTTGCTCACTGCTGAGGTCAGTCCTGCACCTTCCACCAAACCCACTCCTGCCTGAACCTGTCTCCTCAGTTAACCCATTCCTGCGCAGCCATCATCACAGCATTACCAGATTCTCCTTTCAGCCATCATCACAGCATTACCGGATATCCTTCTCAGCCACTATTCAGCATTCCAGGATATTGACTTCACTCTTACAGTCTATCTGCATTCACCTCATTCACCTCTGTCACTGATCTGGACATTCGTTTATTCCCACTCACTACAGTTCCCTCTTGCCATATATATTAGTTGTATTATTGGACTTTAGTGTATCTTTGCTCATGTCTACCAGCATTCATTAAACAACCTACCTTGTAGTATAAACCTGTTCCGGTGTCTACTCCTGTTACCACTCCGAGTCCACAATAAACACAGACTCTAACAGAGAGTGAGGGCAGGCTCCATGTCATCTTCAGCCTGAAAACAGTTAAGAGACATCGTGATTTACTGACTGAGTACTGTACACATGCATATGTTTGTGGTAGGGACAATAGGTTCTATCACGTGTGAGAGGGATCCTGTTTGTTTAGTTAGAGCCCATATGGGTTAGGATTTTGTATGTTTTCTTTTTCTGCACAAAACTAGCTTCAGCTAATTGCAGGGAAACCCTGAACTGGTGTGTTGTTTCCTGGCTGCTGTGTTTTTGGAAGTGTCCATTTACCCCAGGAGAGGGCAGCCCTAACCTTGATCTTATCACACTATATTATTATTACCCTTTATTTATATGGCACCACAAGTGTTTTGCAGCGCCTTACATAGTACATAAAACTAATAAGTGAACAACAAAAACAAAAAAAAAAGTAACTTACAGTACAGTGAAGGACATTATATCCATTGCTGCAATAGTGATTAAAACACTCACAATAAGCAGCAGGGAGTTGGCAGAGACGTGTTAGATGCCCTTATGAGGAGTAAGGAGTAGAAGAAAGTGTAAGGAGAAGCACATGAGGGAAGAGGTCCCTGCTGTGAGAGCTTACATTCTAAAGGGGAGGGGCAGACAGATAGGCGTGACACAGAAGGGGAAAATAGGGAGGAGAGAGTATTATGTGGGTTAGGATGAGAGCTGGAAGGCCTTGATGAAGTAGTGGGTCTTGAGAGCCCGTTTGAAGATATGCAGTGAGGCATAATTGCCTACCCTCCCGAATCCTGAAGGAGACTCCCGGTTCCCAGTAGAGTCTCCCGCTGCCCCGGAAAATTAAAAAAATCCCCCGGATTAACAGACCAATGAGAACAAGGCAATGTACAGCCTATCCCAAGGCTGCTTTCAGCAGCAGTGTAGCACAATGACCCGCCCCATGGGTGCTGCTGCTGCCTCCCGTGTGAGCGCTGCTCCGTGTAGTCAGCTGCTCTGCCCACCAGGGAGCTTCAACTGCCTGCCCAGCACTAGTGCACTGCCTGCCCATGACCAAGCTCTGCAGCATTCCGAGGTGAGTGACTTCCTCCTTGTGCTCATTGTGCAGCCATGGGAACGGGTGGTGATTAGCTACAATGTTTACAGCAGCAGGGTTCCTTCCTTGTCATGTAAAAGTAGCACAGGTCCAGCACCACTTGCTCAAACTCCCTTATAGTCTGCTTCACAGCAGGAGGGAATGCCCATTACATTGGTGCTTGTACCTACTGTGGGAGGCAGAAAGATACTCAGCATACTATTTCTCTGATATCCATTCATGGGACCTGTTAGGTTTATGACACTCTGCATTTCTAAAATGATGGCTCCTGTTGGAACATACAGTACATGACTTGTGATATGATTTATTGGTGTCATATAAAGCACGCTGTAAAATCTATTTTTTTGAATCAGGTTATCTAAAGTTTCTCTTAAGTTTGCTATAATATGGTTGATTTCAAATTCTTTTGTAGCCTATTAGCATATATGGGTATGTTCCCACCTACACATGTTTTTTTCATTTTATTTTTTTATTTTAATGAATCAGTATATTATATATTTTTTAGTTCCTTTCCTTTCTCAGAATACTTTTGTACTCCAGTGGTAGGGGAACTCTGTGTGTATGTGTGTATATGTATGTGTATGTACGAGTATATGTATGTGTGTGTAAAAAACCTGATTGGCAATAGAAACGTTCATGGGGGAATCTAGACATGCTCTTTGGGCGGAGCATGGCACACCCCCTCGCGCGACGCATACTACTGCTGACTATGATCTCCCTGAAACTCATTTTCGAAAGTAGGCAAGTATGCAGTGAGGTGGAGAGTCTGATAGGGAGAGGGAGAGAGTTCCAAAGGTAGGGAGCAGCACGGGCAAAATCTTGGAGGCAGGAGTGGGAGGAAGTAATCAGTTGGCAAGAGAGGCAGCATGCATTTGTTGAGCGAAGTGGACGGGCGGGAGTGTAAAGGGAGAGAAGGTCAGAAATGTATGTGGGGGAGGATCTAGTGAGGGCTTTTTAGGCGAGTGTAAGAACCTTGAATTGGCATCTGAAGGGGAAGGGGAGAATAACTCCAAGACTGCGCACTTTGGGCATAGAGGATATAGTTGTGCAATAGATAAAGAAACTGTGGGAAGTGAGGTAATGGAAGAGGGTGGGAAGATGATTAGCTCAGTCTTAGACATGTTAAGTTTAAGAAAGCGCTGGGACATCCATGAAGAGATAGCAGAGAGACAGTTGGAGATACGGGTAAGAAGCAAGGGGGAGAGGTCTGGGGTGGAAGGTCAAATTTGAGTATCATCAGCATAGAGATGATATTGGAGGTCAAAAGAGTTAATGAGTTCACCTACAGAGGACGTATATAGGGAGAAAAGGAGAGGTCTAAGAACAGAACCTTGGGGAACTCCTACTGTTAGTGGAAGAGGAGTCCTGAGAGGAGACAGAGAAGGAATGATCAGAGAGGTAGGAGGACAGCCAGGAGAGGGCAATGCCACAGAAAACAAGAGAGTGAAGGATTTGCAGGACAGGGTGGTCTACAGTGTCAAATGCAGCAGAGAGGTCAAGGAGAATGAGCAGAGAGTAGTGGCCTTTGGATTTGGCAGCAAGGATGTCATTGCTGACTTTCGTGAGGGCAGTTTCAGTGGAGTGGAAAGAATAGAAGTCAGATTGAGATGAGTCAAGGAGGGAGTGGGAGGAAAGAAATGTGGTGAGACAGTTGCAAACAATACACTCAAGGAGTTTGGAAGCAAAAGGGAGGAGAGAGATGGGTCGGTAGTTGGAGAGTATGTTAGGATCCAGGGTAGGTTTTTTAAGAATGCAGGAGATAAGGGTATGTTTGAATGCAGAAGGGACAGTGTCAGATGATAGGGAGAGATTGAGGAGGTGGGCAAGATGGGAACAGGCAGAGGGAGACAGGTAACAGAGGAAACGGGAAGGGATAGGGTCAAGAGGGGAGGTGGAAGGAGGGGTGGACCGGATTAGGGCCATGACTTCCTCTCCAGAAACAGGGGAGAAGGATGTCAGAGTTGGTGAGACAGAAGGGGAGGGGTGGTCAGGGAAAGGAGGGGCAGGAGTGCTGAGGGTCTGATGGGATAAGATGTCCTCATGTATGGAGTAAATGTTAGATGTAAAGTAGGTGGCAAAGTCAAAAGTAGAGTGCGAGGAGTGGAGGCGAAGAGGAGAAGGGCTGAGGAGGGAGTTGAAAGTGGCAGAAACGCCGGGATTTGCGGACTGGGAGGAGATGAGGTTCTTGAAATATGATTGTTTGGAGAGGGACAGGGCAACACTGTAGGATGAGAGAATAAATTTGAAATGGAGGAAGTCAGCCATAGAGCGCGATTTCCTCCACTGGTGCTCAGCAATTCTTGAACACTTCTGCAGGTATCTGGTGCATTTGGAATGCCAAGGTTGTGGTGTGGATCTGCGAGGGTGAGTAGTTATTGCCGTAACAACAGAGTTAAGAGTAGAAGGGAGGCATTGTACAGGGAAGTGGCTTGTTCAGGACAGGAGAGAGAGGGGATAGGTGAAAGAAGCGAGTCCAGCAGAGAGGAAATCTCAACAGTGTCAATGGCCTCTATGTTACGCTTAGTAATGGTAGGCTTAGGAGGTAAAGGAGGAGAAGGAGAGAGGGATAAGTTAAAAGAGAGAAGGTGATTGTCAGAGAGGGGGAATGGGGAATTGGAGTAATCAGAGATATCACAAAGGTGAGTAAAGACCAGGTCAAGTGAGTGCCCACTCACATGGGAGGGTGATGAGGTCCATTGGGTGAGACCAAAGGAAGAGGTGAGAGTAAGGAGTTTAGCGGCAGAGGATTCTGTTGGAATGTCAATAGGAATATTAAAATCCCCTAGGATAATGGAGGGAAGATCTGCGGAGAGAAAATGAGGGAGCCAGGAAGCGAAGTTATCAAGGATTTTGGAGGGAGAGCCGGCGGGACGGTAAATGACAGCTACTCTGAGGTTTACTGGTTGGAAGAGGTGAATAGCATGAACCTCAAATGTGGGGAATGTAAGGGATGGTTCAGAGGGTATTAGCTGGTAGGAGTAATTGGCGGATAGAAGGACCCCAACACCACCCCCATTGCGATCCCCAGGCTGGGGGGTGTGGGAGAAGGTGAGGCCCCCAGAGGAGAGAGCAGCAGGAGAAGTGGTGTCAGAGGGTGAAATCCAGGTTTCAGTAATGGCTAGGAGATGTAGGGAGTTGGAGATGAATAGGTAGTGGGTGGGGACCAGTTTATTACAGACTGACCTGGAATTCCAGAGGGCACAGGATAGAAAGATAGTGATTGTGGGGGAGATGTGAATAAGATTATCCGGGTTGCTGTAACGTGGAGGTGAGATTAATTTGGGGGATCGATATGAATAGAGTTTAGTGATGGTGCGGGCACCTGAGCTAGAAAGGGAACCTGTAGGAGGTGGGCAGTGGTGTGAAGTGACAGGGAGAGGAGAGTAGGAGGAGGGATTAGTGGTGGGGTAGCAGGACAAAAGGGTGGTAGAACAGGATGAAAGTGGAGTAATGGGAGAGGAGGGGAGAGTAGGCAGACAGAGGAGGGGGGAGAAGGGGAGGAGGAGGTGGAAGAGATAAGGGGAAGGGTTAAAGGTGGAAGTAGGGGGCTGAACAGAGGATTAGGTAGAGACTGAGTGAAGGAGGGAGTTGAAGAAAACCTTGTCATGGTGTTGATAAGTAAACTAGAAGGTTGAAAATTTAAAATATAAATTAAATATGAACGCAAGAGATTTGTAGAAATACAAGTGAAAGAACAGTGGGGCTGATTCAGACCTGCTCGCAAGCGCATTGCGCTCGCAAGCGGGTCGATGGTGTGCCAGTGCGCACACGAGCCCCGTTGCTCACTACAAAAGGGGCGGCTGTTGATGTTGATTGACAGCTCGCCCCATTTTGTAGGCGTGGCAGGGGGGTCTCTTCACAAACGAAGGCGTTCCCAAGCAAACCAGTGATGTCAGTGGGAGAGCTTCCGGCTCTATTAGAGCCGAGAGCTCTCTGGGGCTTGTGGCCACGAGACCCTACTGCAAGGGTCTCGTCGCAAGCCCGATGGTCTTGACCATCGCGACCATCATCCTGGCCACTCACAATAGCTGTGGGTGGTCAGCCACAGCTATGCGAGCGGCCGGGAGGCCACACAAAAAAAAAAACGCCCTGATTCAGAGCGAGCGCTCTGAATCAGGGCCTGTATTTCCAAGTGGAGAGAGGCAAACTGACATGGGCACAAGTATGCATTGAGATGTATGTAAACCTCAGAAGGCCTGCATTATTAGTAGCAGTAGAAGTGTTGATTTCCTGACATGACTGCGCAGGGAGTCCAGGTGTAACAGTCCCGGATATGTAGACAGCAGTGGTTTGTTGAATGATGGAATTTATCCTGCTTCTGTTTATCTTCGGTTTAACGCAGGTCTAACACTAGAGTTTAGCACTTAAAAAAGGCTGCACTTTAAAAACTGCACCCTCCAGCCAAGGCTTCCAGCCAATATAATAACTTTATAGTAACAAATGGCTAAATACCCCTTGTACTACATGTACTACTGTCTACAACTATTTATGTCTTTTGGTTACTACTGTCTACAGCTATTGATGTCTTTTGGTTACTATGGTCTACAGCTATTGATGTCTTTTAGTTACTACTGTCTACAGCTATTTATGTATTTTGGTTACTACTGTCTACAGCTATTTATGTATTTTGATTACTACTGTATACAGCTATTTATGTCTTTTGGTTACTACTGTATACAGCTATTTATGTCTTTTGGTTACTACTGTCTACAGCTATTTATGTCTTTGGTTGCTGCTTTTTTTAAGATACAATTTCATCAACAGTCCGTCCAATCAGGATTCCTGACTCAAGTTTGGAAAAGTAAAACAGTTTGTACTGTAATGCTGGGTACACACCTCAATGAAAGATCGGTCAGTTGACCGATTATCCCCCTAAGTGGCCGATTGGTAAGCTATACACATATACCAATCGGTCGCATGATATCAAAAACAATAATGATAGCCCGCTACTGTGCAACCTATGGAGCAGCTAACCTAAACAGGGACCAAGAGGCGTAACCTAACACTATCAATCAGATACATAAAATAAACATAAGGCTCCTGGCTGGTCAGTGCTCACAAAACAATGGATCAATCATGTAATGTCAATGGGACAAAATAAAAATGAAGTAAAAAAAAGAAATTAAAAAAAGAAATTAATATGTAATATGACTCCTTAATCTTTACATACAAATGTTCATGTTAATCCTCATACACAAAACATTTAAGCCTTCACCTGATACTAGCACTTGTCAGAACAATGTGGTTATTTTCCTTCTAGTGAGCTCACTGGCTAGTGAGTAAGTGCTACCTCCGATCCACTGCCTCAACCTGCGCTGCTGGATTCCTGCTGTTACTTCCTTTGGGTTACTACATTAATTCTGCAGTCCTGTGCTGTATGCTACTTCCAAGCCTGCACCTACCAGCCTTTGTTCAAGTACTGGTTCTAGTCCAGCTCTACTACTGATACTCTCACCGGTCTTACTAAGGTTCAAAGTGTGTGTTTCCACTCTGGCTGGCTGCTGCTATCTCCAGTCCAACTCCAGTACAAGTTGGCGATTCCATCTTGCTGACTGTTTCTCTCTCTCCGGGTCCACTCTGGTCACTCTGCTGCTCTAGCTCTGGTCCCAATCTGGTTCAAGACTTTGGATCCACTCCGGTTACTCTGCAGCTGCCTCTGGTCTCAGTCAGGTACTATCCTCCGGTTCCACTCCGTCTACTTTGCAGTTGCCTCCGGTCCCAGTCCAGTACAAGCTTCCAGTTCCACTCTGGCTATTCTGCTTTTACCTCCGGTTCCAGTCCAGTACAAGCTTCCGGTTCCACTCCGGCTACTCTGCTGTTACCTCCGGTTCCATTCCGGTTCAAGTCTATTGTCCAAGACTGCAAGTTATTCTACAAATCCAGCCTGCTTGTATGGTGAAGTCTCCTGGACATCTCAAAGACCCTCCTAATGCTTCCAATTCCAAGTCTTCTGCCACAGTGACCTCATCTACTAGTAATTCCTCTGACTACATCTCTCCTGCTCATTGCAGATTCAAGTGGACTTTAATCTCACTGTACTTCAGTTTACTCCTGCATTATACTGCTTTTTCTCGGCATTGCAGCTCTTGACCTACTCTGGAGTTCACTACTCAACATACCATCAGTTCCTCTATCGATGGAGGTTTTGCCCTGTGAGTCCAATCCTAGAGTGTTGCGGTTCGTGCTGAGTCTCTGCTACAAACGTTGATTACGGTTATTGGGGACGGGGTGCTGGACTTAGGTTCCTCTTTGTAGATTTAGGGCCTGATTCAGACCCTCTCGCAAGCGGCCACTCGCTCGTCCGCGGCTGATGTATTTCAATCTGTGCATGCATACACTTCATATTACGCATGCGCGAACTGGTATGAGCGATGGGGAAACTCTCTCTCACCATGCATAGACAGCCCAGCTGAATGAGTGACAGGTCAAGCCATTTGTGGGTGGCAACAGGGGCTGGCCACTAGAAACGGGGGAGTGGAGGTGCGGACGCAGGCGTGCCTGAGAATCCGAACTCCATTTCAGAGGCATGCATAATTACCAGGCAGCGTCATAGCTGTCACTTGGTTGATTTAAACACTGAAGTGCTCGCAGTGCTTGCAGCAGGGTATAGTCAACCACAAGCGCTGTGAGCGCATCCGATGGTGTTCGATGTACCAATGGTTTCTTGCACTTACTGGAGATGACGTACACAAGTGGGCGTATTAAGACAGGCTGGTGGGTGTCTACAAACAAAAAGTGATCGCTTGCCAATACATAGTGGGCGTGCTTATGCATTGCCCTGTCAGCGGCTGCCTTGACGTCACTTAGCCGAATTTCCATACACTGGGAGCGAGCAAGCGCATATAGCGAACGGGTCTGAATCAGGTCCTTAGTCTCCAGTGACCCAGCTCTGATAATTGTTCTGCATCATGCGTTAGCAGATTCCAAGTGGGCTACTGATTACCTGAATTACTTGTTGTGCTGTCCCCTGAGCTCACAAACACTGGTTCTAGTCCCTTATCCCTACATCCAGTGTAAGGGGTTGAGTTCCACTCAATTGGTTCCAGGGACAGACTGGCAGCCTTGCAGGTGTCACTGACCTCTCTGAAGGCCCCAGTCATTTACCACATGGGCCTTACCCATGAGTAGAACTCTAATTATACCACCACTAATCTGCTACAGCCTCTCAGCCCAGTCCACGGGTCCTGACTTTGATCTAAATACCCTAAACGTGGCAAAATATGTGGTAGGGTAGTGCCTCCTTATCTCACCCACCAACGGGTTTTGACCGGAAATGTCTTTATCAAGATGTATCCCTACTATAGCTGCACCATAAAAAATGAATTGTTGCCATGTACTAATAGCTAATGATTTCACAGAAATCTCCTGCAGAATGCTAATTAGCACTGCAGATCGCAAACATATTATTGTAAATGGGGACTACGAGCTGACCCCTAAGTACTAAACTCAGAAAAGCGAGGCTGTTAGGAGTTAGACCTCATTAGTTTACAGTTACACCATCTTCTACTGTCTTCTACTGTGAGATCTCTCGCAGTTCTCAAAAGCCACCACCACCTGATTGACAGGCTGCAGTCATTTGGGGGCGGGAACTGCCTGAGTTTGTTTAACCCGTGGAGTTGAGCCCAAAGAGACTGATTCCCCTTCAGTCAGTACAATGGAGAGTGACGAGAAGCAGGCGAACTCTGTGGACAGAGTTACCTGCATGGCCAACAGACCACCACAAACCATGTGGCGGCACCTGCTGCTCTCCAGGGAGCTTTCAAGTGGGTCCCCCTTAGAAGGAGTGCCTATATCAGAAGAAGCACCCAAAGAGTAAAAGAGTACTTTTTAGAATATTTCAGGAATATTATTAAAACTAATATGGACCACTCACTGCACTGAGGAACATTCAGGTGACATTGGAATAGAGCACATCTGAATAGGTATTAGGGACACCCCTCTTCTGCTTATCGCCCCCCAAAACAAGCATCTTCCAACTCAGGTGATTTTGGCCAGCAACCGCTCTGTCCTGTCCCTGCAAGTATTTAAAGATCATGCCGGGAAATTAACTCTCAGGGACAGCAGTCATTGCTACTGCTATCCTTGCGGGTTCTGTTTAGTACATAGTGGGGATTATTTTCTTTCTTTTTTTTTTTTAATAGTTTTTTATTGAAGCATTGTACAAACAATTGTCCAATAAACAGAATAGACACAATAATCATGTTTAAAGAGAAAATTATTCTTGATAGAGGATTAAAAGGAAATTAGCTGAACAATCTAGTTTTGAATAACGGTGCCTTGGACAATTTTTCAAGGTATTGTTGTTCCATTTTTGAAAAACCACAATTACCCAGACAATGTATGACAGCACTTATAATAGCTCATAGAAAAATAACTAAGAGAAAAGAAAGAAAAGAAAAACTTATAATTACTTTCCCCCAAACCCCCCCACCCCCTACTCAGAGACACCACAGCCCTTGGGCACAACCCAGACCCACAAAAAGTGTTAAGCATTGGTAAGGATAATTTCTTTTGGGGGATCATTATCCAGGTTACGCAGTAAATGCCAGGACGTGTTTTTTACACAACCATGTATTTGACGCCTCATATCCAAAGACAAAGTAGATCTATAGCTCTCCTACATGATGAAAATTGTTTCTACTTTGGAATACTTATCTAGTGTTACCTCCATCCAAACCATATGGAAGATATGAAACAATTTAGACTTAAATAATGAGAATGATGAAGAAGATGACAATATCCTCTTGTGTAATATAATCTTTCGGACTGCTGCACTAACAGCGAAAAGTAAACATTTACACCCCTTATTCAGTGGTATAACAATGGCCCCTGCAGGTGGCTTGGGGGCGCCGGGGGTTGGGAGCGCCGGGGACCATTGCTACACCACTGCAACTGTGAACGCTGGCTTCTAAAGTGATCAAAGGCTAAGGAAGCCTCTGGCCACTTAAAAGGCCAGCGTTCCCAGTGATGCAGTGCGCGGGTGATGTCATGCAGGAGCGGAGAGGAGAGTGATGCAGTGCGCGGGTGATGTCATGGCAGGAATGGAGAGGATGGTTGGTGAGGTAGATCTTTCAGAGTGTGATATAATGGGTATTACCGTGTGGCATAATGTGTAAGGGGCATTACTGTGTGGCACAATGTGCTATTAGGGGTATTAGTGTGTCATAATGTGTTATAAAGGGCATTACTGTGTGGAATTATATGTTATAAGGGGCATTATTGTGTGGCATAATGTGTAAAAGGCATTACTGTGTGGCATAATGTGTAAGAGGGGCATTACGGTATTGCATAATGTGTTATAGGGGCATTATGGTGCGGTATAATTTTTTATAAGGGCATTACAGTGTGGCATAATTAGTGTTCACTCAAGCTCCGGCGGCAGGCAGGGTGCCGGAGTTAGAGAGGGCAACTTTGTGCGCGCGGGCGAAAAGGGGGCGTGGCCATAAAAGGGGGCGTGTCTATAAGACGCGTTCCCTTTTTCATCATACTTGGGGGTGTGCCCGGCACTTACGGACATGCCGGGCAGCCCCCAAGCGCTGCAAACAGGGAGAATAGACGCCGGGCGCATGCGCCCGGCGTCTATTCTCCGGCGGTGACCGGGTCACCACACATTTCTCCACCCGCGGGACACTGCGTCCCATGGGTGAAGACTGCACCCGCAGCCTGTGAGGGCAGGGTGCTTTTTGCCCTCCTTCTGGAGGGCAGGGTGCTTTTTGTCCTCCAGAAGGAGGGCAGGGTGCCGCACCCTGCTAAAACAGCCTAGCTGGAACGCTAATAATGTTTTATAAAAGGCACGCGCAGAAAAATGCAATCTTTGGGGGGGTTTTGGGGCGGGGGGCGCCAGAAACTTTTTTGGCAGGGAGGTGCAAAATTTAAAGTTACGCCGCTGCCCTTACTGACTCTCATATTAGCAAGAACAATACCAGATATTGCCCACTCCACTGTGAAAGGAACATATTTAAGTAGAGAGGCCTCTGCATAATTCTCGACTTGAAGCCAGAATCTCCTGACTAGTGGGCACAACCAAAAACAATGGTATAGGTCTGCATAACTCTCCCCACATCTATAACAGGAATGAAATGTAGAATGCCCCATAACAAAACTTCTGTGCAGAGACAGATATGCCCTATGGAAGATGTTTAGAAACATTTCCGTATACATAGATGACGTAAAGGTCTTACATGAAGTATTAAGAGTAGCAAGGAGGTCTTCTACAGTGTATGTGGAACAATTTAATAGTCATTGTGATAATCCCCTGGAGGAGGATGCATGATCCATATTCACTTTGAAATATTGGTAATAGATTGAGATAGCCTTCCTAAGTATAGGAGGCTGGGACAAAAAGTAATCTACTGGGATCTCCCAGTCACCATCAGAAAACACCCTAACCACAGAACTGATATAGTGTTTGGCTTGCAGGATAGCCAGGGGGTAACCAAACAAAGTTCAGTACCTCTCCACAGCCTCAGGAAATGTCAGTACTTCACGCAAGCTCCTATTCACTAAACAACCCAGATTAGTAATACCTCCCACCCGCCAAATTGTAAACGGATAAGCCGCCAAGCCAAGAACGATTTATGGGAGTTATTTATTTCTTACAATATGCCATATTTTCCTTGTATTCCATAATAATGGGTTATTCCGGAAGGAGAGTGAAACTTCCTGATCATGGAGGTGGAGAAAAGAAAGTAAATTCCCACTGATCTAAAAACTCCCTCTCCAGAGAAGTATTTGCATAATTGTCACAACCAAGGACCCAATCAACTAAATACCTGAACATTGCCTCTCTATTATACATTTGAATATCCCAGAGAATCCAATCCCCCTATTCAGTTTGAGTTACTGTAGTTTTAAATTAAATGAATGCCAAATGAAGTTTTTGAAAACCTTATAAAGATGTTGTAAATCTTTTAATGTGATGAACAGGGACAGAGCTTGGATTAAATACACGAGTCTCAGAAAGGAGATCATGTTTATCATACTTGAATGTTGTAAAAAGGACATCGGCAAGTTCTTCCAACCCTCCAGCTCATCTGAAATGTTCTTAATTATGGGCGTGTACTGTAGTTATAAGAATAAAGGTTTGCTAGACAATGAGGAATTTTAACTCCCAAGTATGTAAACTGATCTCTGGCCCAACAAAGTGGTATGTTTCCTGGAACCTGGGACAGGGCAGCTCGTGAGCCTGGATACAGGGATGGTGCAAGGTTTCTTGGCACCCTAGGCATTTCTTCAGCCTACCCCCCACCCCCATCCTTGATAGCTACACAAGCCCTTATATATGCCCCCAGTAGTGGCCCCCCTATGCAGTGCCCCCAGTAGTGCCAGCAGTAGTGGTCCCACCTACGCAGTGCCCCCAGTAGTGGTCCCCCATGCAGTGCCCCAATATAGTGCCCCTTATACAGTGCCCCCAGTAGTGCCTCTTATACAGTGCCCCCAGTAGTGACCCCCTATGCAGTGCCCCCAGTAGTGGTCCCACCTACGCAGTGCCCCCAGTAGTGGTCCCCCATGCAGTGCCCCAATATAGTGCCCCTTATACAGTGCCCCCAGTAGTGCCTCTTATACAGTGCCCCCAGTAGTGACCCCCTATGCAGTGCCCCCAGTAGTGGTCCCCCATGCAGTGCCCCCAATATAGTATCCTTTATACGGTGCCCTCAGTAGTGCCCCTTATACAGTGCCCCCAGTAGTGGCCCCCTATGCAGTGCCCCCAGTAGTGGTCCCCCCATGCAGTGCCTCCAATATAGTGCCCCTTATACAGTGCCCTCAGTAGTGCCCCTTATACAGTGCCCCCAGTAGTGCCTCTTATACAGTGCCCTCAGTAGTGCCCCTTATACAGTGCCCCCAGTAGTGCCTCTTATACAATGCCCCCAGTAGTGGCCCCTATGCAGTGCCCCCAGTAGTGGTCCCCCATGCAGTGCCCCTAATATAGTGTCCTTCACACTGTGCGTCAATAGTGCCCCTTATACAGTGCCCCCAGTAGTGGCCCCCTATGCAGTGCCCCCAGTAGTAGTCCCCCACCTATGCAGTGCCCCCAGTAGTAGTCCCCCACCTATGCAGTGCCCCTTATATAGTGCCCCCAGTAGTAACCCTACCTATGCAGTGCCCCCAGTAGTGGTCCCCACGATGCAGTACCCCCAGTAGTAACCCCCCAGTAGCAGCCCTCCCCCAGCAGTGCCCCTAGAAGTAGTCCCCCCAGCAGTAATCCCTCCCTATGCAGTGACCCTAGTAGTAGTCCCACCAGTGCAGTGCCCCCAGTAGTAGTCCCCCCAGCAGTGCCCGCAGTGCCCCTAGTAGTACTCCTCCCCCCCGAAGTGCTCCTAGTAGTAGTCCCCCAGCTATGTACTGCCCCCAGCAGTAATCCCCCCTATGTAGTGCCCCCAGCAGTAATCCTCCCCCTATGTAGTGCCCCCCAGCAGTGCCCCCGGTAGCAGTCCCCCCCAGCAGTGCCCCCAGTAGCAGTCCTCCCAGCAGTGCCCCCAGTAGTAGTCCCCCCAGCAGTGGCCCCAGTAGCAGTCCCCCCCAGCAGTGCCCCCAATAGTAGTCCCCCCAGCAGTACCCCTAGTAGTAATCACCCTCTAGGAGTGCCTCCAGTAGTGGTACCACCAGTGTGCAGTGCCCGCAGTAGTCCCCCCAGCAGTGCCCATAGTAGTAATCCCCCCCACCGGCCAGACAGACAAACACACATGAAAAAAAAAAGAATACTCCACTTACCTTAATCCCCGCTCCGGCATCTGCTTCTCCGTCCGGCGTCCTCCCGGACCGGCCCGCTCTGCATGATGGGAGAGACGTCATGACGTCTCTCCCATCACCCACTGCAGGAGCTGCAGCCCGGCATCGGCAGTGGGCACAGCAGCTGATGAGAGTCTGTCTGACTCTCATCGGCTGCTAAAACAAACACACAGCTGCCGGCGCTGGCGGCTGTGTGTTTGTTCCTTGTAATGTAGTGCAGACTGCACTTGTGTGGTCCACACTACTGCCCTGCAGTGGCCAGCACTCTTACTTAGCTGCCTAAGTTTGCCTAGTGGTAGCGCCGGCCCTGGGTGGATAGAGTGCTACTGATGTATTTATATTCGCCGCTAACACTGACACCTCCTTAAAGCACAGAAAATTGCTATCTCTTGGTGCGCAAATAGAAGCAAAATTTGTATGTGTAAAGATCGCGCTCCTAAAGTCGGGGTGCAGCAGATGACTCTAAGCGGAGAAACACCAGCCGCTCAAACAATCTCGACAACAATACAACAATGAATAATCTGCGCTCCCAATTGTGGGGATATTGGTAGATGATAAACAATGACAATTTTACAAATAAATTAACAATGTAACACTGAGGTGGATATCAGTCTGATCCCACACTAGAGAAAACACAAAATTCTCAGTCAATTCTCAAGATTGGAATCATTGACTGTTCACCGTACGTATGTATCAAATATGTTAATCCACATATGGTTTTCTTTTCATATATCACTTCAAATTGGATACCTCTTCTCTTGCAATGTGGTACCTCAAAGAAATAGAATAGAGCTCCACATGTGAAATCCAATATTTTTTAAGAAGTGAAACAATAACACAGTAGTGCAATACAACAAAATAAAAAAGTAGGTGGAGGGGACTGACCCATATACCTATTGGACCACTTGGTTTAAGACAACTGCAGGGAGGAGAGGAGAGTACCCGTGTCACGGTTGCCGACACTTGAGACTCCTGGAGGGAGGCAGGCCTACTAGGCACAATAAACTGGGGTGGTCTTAGGAATGACCTTTCCATGAAACTCAGTAGCACAGGATAAAAGTAAAATAGAATTTATTCACAAAAGAAATATAATCAGCAAGGTCTCATATAAAGTCTCAAACAGCACAGAGATTCACATATGCAATAATATGTATAGGAGACAATCCCCAAATATATATAAGCTGTCTTTAGCATATAAGAACTAACATGGTAGGGAACCCCGAGTCCAGAATGAGGCTAACACCTCAGGATGACATTAAGGACCTTTGCCAGGATAGAACCCTGTAGTAATGGAAATCCGGAGCAGAGCGGACCCTGCAGAATAGTATAGTTCCGGGACAGGGCTGTGCCCTGCGGTGCAGTGAGAGAGGAAGCAAACTTGAGCCTTGTGGAGTAGTGAAGTCGGAGCAGGGTTAAGCCCTGTAAGACGATGAGATTCCAGAACAGGGTTGAGCACTGCGGCGTGGCTAGAGTTCGGAGCGGGGTTGAGCCCCATGATGCAGAGAAGATTGTAGCAGGGTTGAGCCCTGTGGTGTGGCTAGGGTTTGGAGTGGGGTTGAGCCCCGTGATGCGGAGATGCCACTGTAACACTTCAGTTGACAACTGTAACAAGGATGAGTTCAATATCCACAGGAATGAAAAGACAACAGGTAAAGTGCAGCAAAATGATGAAAGCACAATGATGGATCAAAAAGCAATACTTAGACAATAGGAATGCTGGGCTCTGTAGTGCAGTGGATAACTGGCATCAGAAGTTCATCTGGAATATAACAAAGTCCACAGCAATCCACAGGCACAGCGGGGATCTGGCAGGAGTCCAAGAAAAGACCTGAAAGCAATGTTGCACAGACACTGAGACACAGTTAGTAACAGGCTTTATACTAGAGGTCTGTGATCCATAGGAAGTTTCAGAACATGTGACCCAAATGAAATCAAGTTTGAAATAATGAGCAATCTAGGAATCCCACAACCTGATGACACTTGGGAAACAGATGACTTTAACACTTTATCCCCTGAATGAGAAGCATGCCAGCAAGCAGGATAGCTCCTCCAACGACCACAATGGAACTTTGGCAAAGGTAGTCTATCTTTATGTACTGAAATAGTCGCAGTCCTGACAACCCGGGCTCACCATATCTACACCTCTTAGTGTGCCTTTCCCAAAAGGCCCAATCTGGTAGGGGAAAACCCCACTTGGTGGTTTCTTTTTTATTTTGTTGTATTGCACTACTGTGTTATTGTTTCACTTCATTAAAAATATCAGAATTCACACTATGTGGAGCTCTGTTCTATTTCTTTGAGATATTCTATTCATTTTTCAGATATTTAAACTCCTGTTTGGTAATTGTTCCATTTGATCTTGTTCTATTAATAATCCCATCATAAATGATATTACAGTTTTCTGTTGGGTTAAACATTGATTTGTGATAACATTCCTGATTGTTGAGTTGTTTCATTGCTTCTGCAATATACATGGTTGTAGGCCAGATCACTATATTACCTCCTTTGTCTGAGGGCTTAATAATTACGTTATCCCAGTTACTCATCTCATTGAGGGCTTGTCTTTCTTTTTTAGTGAGGCTGTCTCTATACCTTGGTATCTTCCTTGTCTTGTAGAGTTGGTCCAATTCCTTACTCACTAGATTAATGAAAATTCCCACTTCTGGACATATGTGGTCCAGTGGAGTAAAATCTGATTTTTTCTTACATATTTTACGGCCTGATTGTTGTTCATTTTCCCTCTCTGAGGAGACCTCCTCAAGAATTGAATCATCTCCTGATCCTGTGCAGTGAGAGAACCTGTGTGGTCTCCATCAAGTACTGTGTATTGCTCTCCCAAGTAAGTACAAGGGTTATTGTTTATATATTCTTTTGAGATTGGATACCAGCGATTGAATATTATTGTACAGTATATTCTATGTGAGGAATTTTTCCTCATACTGACAGGTGTTAATTAAGAGGATGTGACAGACATTGCAGTACTTTAAAACCACTCCTATATATAGATTGAGACTCAAAATCTGAGATAGGACTGATAATTTTAAGTGGTTTACAAAACTGTTATATTTCACTATATATATTTTTTTTTGTTCAAGGAATGGTCTGTGTTAATGGGCAACATGTAACTGACAATTATAAATAATAATTGAAGAACATACAAAAGATAAGCAAGTTGCTACATTAACAGATCTCACACACTAATTGAACCATTATTCCTAGTAATTAACCTTAAATCTCCCAAGAAGGAGGAGAATACTGCAGCAATATATATGCTTAAATTGCTAGCAGACATATCTTGAATGTAAATTTATTTTTCATTTTCTTGTCTTAGAAGATACGATTAATGGTGCATACACACAGTCAGATTTTTCCTTCAGATATGAACGATAACTATTTAAAAATCGTTCAGTCGTTCATATCTGAAGGAAAATCTGACATATCTGACATGCCTGAACGATGGACGATCTGCAATGCGCGTTCCCGTTTGTCAGATAACGATATCTGACATCTGATGTGTTTGCAGTCAGACTTGGACGATTCCATTCATTTTAATGCAGTCAAAAATCGTTCAATCGTTCAAATCGTTCAAAACTTTGGTAAAATCGTTCAAATCGTTCAATCGTTCATCTGACAAATCTGACAAGTCTGACCGTGTGTATGCTCCATAAAAGTTAAGTTTTATATAATATTGATATATGTTAAGAGTGCACCCAAAAAAAGAAAATTATTTACCTTCTGTTTGAATCATCCCTTTATGATCCAACACCCCATATACAAACTTTAAAACAAGCCAGAAAGAAAACAATGTTATGCCCACATTCATTTATGTGAAATACAATACATGTATTATAGAATATCTAAAACAGATTCAAATCTATTATAGAATTCACATTAAAATGGGCCATATTAAAATGCTAATACTCATAAAAACCACTTGACCTCAAAATCATTATTGAGGCCACCCGGTATCATAGTGTTAAACATGTAGATATGTTTAATTTCCATTTTTGCAACCTTATCAGTTATTATACTACATCTTTCACCACTTTTAACCTGTCTGATCCCAATGAAATTTTTTAAGCCCTCTATTGAGCATGTGTGTTAATTTTTGAAATGTATATAATGGGTGTGATCGGCGCTCACTCCTCCTATGTAGGGAATATGGGGGAAAAAAAAGTGCTGCACGTCCCAAGAGTTAGACTCCCCAGGGTCTAAAACAGTTAATCTGAAGTCAAGGATGGCTTGTGTGTGAAAACACACATATGTCAAAGAGTGGGACTGCGCTCTATAAATGGTATAGGACCTTTTGGCAAAAAAAAGAATCTAGCAAACTCTGATGTATATAACATGTGATAAATTTATTTGTATCAATACTGGTATAAATGATTAGTTTACGGGTGTATGGTATGGAGAGCTGAAGAGGGGGGGGAGAGAGAGAGGGGAAGACACGAATGATCGGGTAGGGGATGGGTAAGTGGTGATGTTAGGAAATGATAAGAGTGAATTGTTCAGTAACTGGCGGTATATCGGTACAGGGGGAGGGCGTCCCACACCCCACTGTAACTGAAAAGTCAAAGGCAGAGTCAAAAACACCCCAGTGAATGGGTAGTCAGTGGTTCAATTAAAACACAGTCTAAAAGTACTTAAGTCCTGGTGAGGCTTCCTGTCTTCTTCCGGCGATCTTCATCCGCTCCTGCTTCTGCCGATGGTAGGGCTATATTCCGATAGCCGCCGCTAGACTTGGGCAGGCGGAGGGACGTGGATATGTCGGTGGTGGTGGAAGTATAAAGAGCTCCTACGCGTGTCGGCTTATGATAAGCCTTCCTCAGGGAGTAGTGATCACTACTCCCTGAGGAAGGCTTATCATAAGCCGACACGCGTAGGAGCTCTGTATACTTCCACCACCACCAACATATCCACGTCCCTCCGCCTGCCCAAGTCTCCACATTATCGGTAAGTCAAGTGCGCAGCAGCCTGGAGCCGTCAGATCCCCTCCAGCCCGTGACTTCTCGTGAGATTGCTGGACTGAACGGGAAGTGCTTCCAGACACTGCGGGGACCAAGCCTGTAGCTGCACTAGCAACGGCTATCGGAATACGGCCCTACCATCGGCAGGAGCGGATGAAGATCGCCGGAAGAAGACAGGAACAGGACCAGGATTAAAGACAAAGACGAGGTGAGGCCTCACCAGGACTTAAGTACTTTTAGACTGTGTTTTAATTGAACCACTGACTACCCATTCATTGGGCTTTTTTTGACTCTGCCTTTGACTTTTCAGTTACAGTGGGGTGTGGTGTACTCTTATACCGCCAGTTACTGAACAATTCACTCTTAGCTTTTCCTAACATCACCACTTACCCATCCCCTACCCGATCATTCGTATCTGCCCCTCTCTCTCTCTCTCCCCCCCTCTTCAGCTCTCCATACCATACACCCGTAAACTAATAATTTATACCAGTATTGGTACAAATACATTTATCACATGTTATATACATCAGAGTTTGCTAGACTCTTTTTTTGCCAAAAGGTCCTATACCATTTATAGAGTGCAGTCCCACTCTTTGAAATATGTGTGTTTTCACACACATGCCATCCTTGACTTCAATTTTTGAAGTGGGCAGACAAGGAGTGGGTTTCCAGACCATTCCTTACATTTCTAATATGTTACCCTCTTTTGATCTTTAATTATTATTATTATCCTTTATTTATATGGCGCCACAAGTGTTCCGCAGCGCCTTACAAAGTACATAAACAAATAATTTGACAAGTGACTTACAGTACAATATAGGACAAGGACATGGATAATATATATTGCTACATTAGTGACCATAACACCTAGCTATACAACAGAGCATAAGCAATCAAGTGTTAGGTGCCCTGGTGGGTGGTAAGAAGTAGATGAAAGTAGAGTAAGGAGAAGCACAAGAGGGTAGAGGCCCTGCTCGTGTGAGCTTACATTCTAAAGGGGAGGGGCAGACAAACAGGTGTGACATAGATGGGGTAAACAGGAAGGAAGGAGCATGTTGCAGCAAGTTAGGATGGGAGCTGGAAGGCTTTGATGAACTAGTGAGTCTTATATATACTGTACATATGAAGTAGTGGGTCTTGTCTTGTGTGACATCACCAACCGGAAGCAAGTGGATTACATGCGGCTATACAGAATGTGCCACTTCCGGTAATCGGCAGCAGGAAACAGCAGGACTCTAAGGGAACCTGGACATGATAATAGCTGTGCAAGAAGTATTCTGATCTGTAATGGTCTTGCAGTCCTAGCTATGTAGTATTTTGCACAGGCACATTCAATTGCATAAATTACGTTCTTCATGTGGCACGTAATAAAATCCTTTTTGGTTATTGATGTTAATTACTTCACACTTTCTTCCTATTGTCCCTTTTATATGTTTACATCCTACACACATGCCACAACTATGGAAACCTTTTATTAGAATCTGCCCCATTTTCTTTGTAGTGTTCAAATGGGCACTGTTTACTAGATTGTTATTTTTAAATTAGCAGATCTTCTATACATAACATTGTTGTTTTGGGGAATCAAAGGGCTTATAGTCGGATCCTTTAATAAAAGTAGCCAGTGCTTTTTTAAAATTGTCTCCATCTTCCTATGTTGAGAATTATAATTTGTTATAAAGGCCCATTTAAATTTCTCTCCTCCTGTATTGTTGTCACCCTTATTTTGTACAAGTAAGGTGCTGATGTTCTAGCTTTGTCTAGATCCTTATCTATTTTTCCTTTGACATACCCACAAGCCCTAAAAATGTTTTTCATTTCTTTTGCTTGTTCCTCAAATAAGTCTGACTCTGTACAATCCTGTCTCAGATATTTAAATTGGCCCCCAGGTATGGAGCTAAGCCAATTATCATGGTGGGAGCTCTCCGCTAAAATATAAGATTTTAAATCCGTTTCTTTTTTATAATTTTTTTGTATGAATACAACCTTCTTGAATATAAACCGTTATATATAAAAAGTTAATTGTTGTTTGGCTAATTTAAAAAGTCAATTGGATATTAAAATCATTCTTGTTTAAAAATTAACAGAATTCACTTAAAATGATATGATCACCCTTCCAAATAAAAAATATATTGTATATATAGCGTGACCAGGACACCAAGTTTGCTCTGAAAGGGTTGTCACGCCACACAATACTCTCCTCCCACTGATCCATAAAAATAGTGGCATAGCTTTGAGCAAACCTGGTGCCCATAGCTATACTCATCTTTTGTAGATAAAAAGTGTCCTTGAATAAAAATAATTATGTCGTAAAATAAATGAAATGCTGTTTACAATAAAATCCTGTAACCCGTCACTCAGGTCCAATGTTGTTAAGCTCTTTTGGACTGCATCTAACCCTATCTTGTGTTCTATAATCATATATAATGAACTGACATCTGCAATTACTAGCCAGAAGTTATCTTCCCATACATTTTCGCTATTACATTCAAGAAATACAGCGTATCTTTTAAATTGGACTTATTTTAGCTACTAGTGGTTGAAGGTAATAGTCTATATATTGAGAAAGGTTCACAGTTAGGAATCCAATTCCTGAGATGATAGGACATCCCGGTGGATTAACAGGATCCTTGTGAACCTTCGGGAGTACATAGATTACAGGTATTATTGATTAATCAGGAATTAAAAATGTTACCTTAGTTTCACTTAATATCCTACTATTCTTATAGGTGTCTACTGGCGTTTGTAGTAACTGTCGTATTACTTCATTTTCATAGTCCATTTTGTTCATTATTACCACTACCCCGCCTTTATCCACCGGCTTTATTATTATATGATCATTTTTACCAAAATTTTTAAGGGCTTGCCTCTCTTTGAAAGTTAAATTTTATTTAATCTTACACTTCCCTATCTCTTTTATTTCTCCCATCATTTGTGTGTTAAAGGCATCTATAAAACTCCCTTTAAGGTAGGCTGGGAATAAAAAAGATTTGGGTCTAAATGAGGTAGTGGATTCTACCTCCATATTCACTCTTTCTAATTCCCCATCTTTCTGGAGGAAAAATTTCTTTACCATCAATTTGCGAATTAACTTTTGTAAATCAACATATAGTTAACAGTCATTACATTTCGAAGAAGGAGCGAATTTCAGTCCCTTTTCTAATAGTGATATATTGTTTGACTGTAGGATATGTGAACTAAGATTGAAGATTTTAACTTTTCCTTGTGAAGGGTTTTTAGATTGTTTATTTTTTCAGATTTTTTTCTTCTGATATTCTTTTGTCTGTGTGATTTTTACTTTGTTACCTTTTTTTCACACACACCCCCCTCTCTTTCCCCTATATCTGACTATTTGGGATAGTGAAACCTCTGATTCTACTCTAAAAAAGAATACATTTCAGATGGGTAAACATCCTCGTCTAAAGGCAGGAACCTGTTTTCCATTCTCAGTGTGAATGGCACCCCTCTGTGTCTTCCCATGTAGATGTCCTAACTCGATTTTCTCCTCCTCTAAATTTTTTTTATTTTGTCCTCCATTCTAAATTAGGTTTTAGTACCTTGGTTCTCTATATATATTCCTTATGGGTTTTTCAAATTTATGTTTCAGATAATAAGGTTCCGGGGTTCTCAATTCCTCTCTATCTGCTTTTTCTTTCCCTCTCTTATTAACTCTAATTGGACTTTTCAAAATTGTTACATTGTCTATTTTTGACTCAGACTCTTCCATATCTCTCCTAAATTTTTTTTAGTTTCCTCTCCCTCAAAACCTTCTCTGTTTTCTTCAGTCTAGTCTCTATAATTTTTTTCTTTCTCCTTATAGTCTGTTAACACTTCTGTATTGGTCAATATTGTCTTCTATTTTTTAAGGTCCTTTCTCCTTTCCTCTATGATGAGTGTCATGAGTGAGAAGGAGCAATTTCTAATAATCAGATCCCACTCTTTCTTAAAATGATCTGAAGCAGTAGAGAAAGATGCTTTTTTTGTCTACCTCTAATCCCTAAAGTATCAGTTTGTGTGCAAGTTATTTTTCTAATATAGCCACCTCCCACCAAATATTAATCTCCTTTATGAGATCTTTTTCCAGTTTATTTATAACATTTCCAAAATCCTCATTTGACACCTCTATGCTATCTGTTCCAGGATCAAATAGAGTCCTATTTAGGCAATTCTCTCTAAATCTAAACATATGGCAGCATTTATGTTAGATACACAATTAGTATTCTGTGTCTAATTTGAGTTATACATGTTGGGAGGGAACGAAGTAAACAGCCATTGGACAATTGTTGTTGATCAGTAATTGGTAGGGTTATTTAAAGCTTATTTGGCCACTTATACATGGAAAAAGACTCCTTTGGAGGGTTGAAACACGTTGGTGGGGATACGGGGTCGCACTTTAGATTACCTGCTCACTTAAAGGAGGGACATTTTTTCACATAAGAAAAATCTTGGGATCCCTATCATCTTTTGTGCCCTGTGGAAAACTACCTCCCTCATGCTGGGTAGGAAATTTTAATTGTTTTTGATTAGATGGAAGTTTTATTAAACAGAATTTTAATTCAAGATTTATTCTGCTTTAGATTAATAAATTCCGGACTGGGTCATTGAGAAATAAGAAAGTGGTCTGGTGTGTTCATCTAAAGATACCCTGATGTGCCTGCTTTTCAGAGGGAATCAGTGAGTGAGATGTTTAAGGGCAACCCCAAATTATTTACTATATGAGGTGGCGGTCTACAAATTCACATTAAAGATACTGCTATATATCTGAACACAAGTATAAGGGGGGTATCCCCAAAAAATAATATCTCAAAACTGTGGTTAATAACATAAGGATATTTTTAAGAGACTGTCTGTATTGTATGTCATATGCATCAAACAGGATTACACGATTGTCTTTTGTGTTATTTTTCTCTTTACATGTAATACTCAAAGTACTTCATTGATGAAAGTGGTCCTCAGTAACAGTGGAGTACATTATTCTATTTATACAGTAAGTGCCATTATACCTGTGACAGCTTTATTATTGCATGTTGACCTCCTCAAAGCACTTTAAGATGTTAAATGTATGACCTATAGATTCATCAGGATTGCCTATATAAAGCAACACAACATCTGTGAATACTGTTCATTTGCAGGGATTATTTTCATTCAGTGCGGGATGTACTTTCAGTAAACTGCAGCCGACAGTAGCCGATGCGCAGAAAGACTCCAGGTTCATAAACCCGAAAGTCTTCACACTGCAAAGGACAGTGCTTTTCCGAAGAGCTGTACTTTGCAGTTTTAACTGCGATTCTTCGATACAGAGTGTTAATAATCCGGCAGTCCATTATTAATGCATAAGCCCCTTACTGGTGCGTGTTCATTAGATTTGGTTTCATTCACAGAGTTTAAAAAATAAATAAATCACAAATTATATAAACCATCGCATTTTCTTTAAAGAAAGTGCTAATTTTCCTACAGTTTCCTGTCATGTATGGGTCTTTAAATAACTATACAACATTTATGTACAAAGCTTGAATGTGCTTCAAATAACTCTTTGTATCGTTGATAGATGCAATGATAATGTTATATGCTGTTTTGAGGTTGACTATTGGCTACTGTTGTAGCCCTTGCAAAAGTTACAAGAGGCACCAAATGGGTTAAAGCATTAATTTTACAAGTGGGTGTGTGTAGGACGGAACCCTAGGGGGTGGGGGGGGGGATGGAGAGGGGAATGACAACACACATCCACGTGGCACAGTGCATCTGGCTGTATTTGCTGCTGGCTGCAGGTGAGAGCAACACTGAGGAAGCTCAGGGACCTGCCAGAGAGAAGAGATACTGTACATACGAGTCCAGCTCGTCATCACAGGGCGCATAAGTAAGTGCAGTATCCCTATTACTATTATTATTCTTCAAACATTGTCAAAATTTAGAGTCGACTGAAAATAAAAAGGTATATACAAATATAAATGTTTATTCTGCCCTAAGCATTGTGTGATATTGCACCCGAAATGACTGTCATGATTCTGTACTCAACATGTCCATGTCCCTCTGTTCAGTACTGCCTCCTACATTGTATTACGCCGGTGAAAATAGGTGTTTGATAATGCTAAGAAATAAAATAATCTCTGTGGATACCACTGAGCAGTGCTGTCTGAGGTATGTGCTTAAATAGCCAGTTGAAAATTTTAATCGGCACTCACATTCATTGCGAGATTTACCCAGCATGTAAGTGCCACTTTAAATTTACAGTTCCAGACCAACTTTGTAACAATACCCAAACCCATTATAACAAAAGCCCCACACCACCTTTTAATTGCTTATGTAAGGTTGTAATAATTACCTTTAAAGGGATTTTATCTCACTTTGGGAAATCCCGCTTCATTTTGCACTTATATAGCAAGAGGGTAGTTGGGGTCTGCTTCATACTTGCCTACTTTTCCGGAACATCTGAGAGACTCCCTAATCTCAGATAGCTCTCCTGGACACCCGGAAGAGTGGGAAAGTCCCCTGTGCGCTGTGGTCTGTTTCCCCTGTTCACAGCCGTTACCTGCAGCTGGGAGTCTTTCTTTATGTCCAAGCCGATGTGACAAGACATTTAGTTAAATCAGTGCTATACCTGCACAGTATTGTGCCTTGGTCTAGAGGTGCGCACCCTCCTGCATCATCATATTTTCCACCCCCAATCCCACTCCCTACTTTCTCATCCCGTCCTCTTTGTCAATAATGCCCCCCCCCCCACCCCCACACTCATTTTCACACCCCAATGTTCTGGCCCTTATTTTTCTCTGTGGCTCCTCTACAAATTGCAACACTGGAGTTCTGGGATTAGGAGTCTTCAGAAAGTAGCCGGGTTATTCCATTAGTCAGTTTAGGCTTGTGCTTAGGGCCTAATGGGCACTGAGAGGCCTGGATTACCAAAAATCATTTTTATAAAGGAGGGGATTAAGGGCCCAGACTAATATGTTGCTGGGGGCCGACATTGTGTCTTAATCCATCACTTCAGGGACTAGGGATGGGCCGCTGTGCTGCCTCCTAGGCCTTGCGTCCAGGGCAACGGCACCTGTCTCACTGTCCTCAATGCTGCCCAGTCAAATTCTGTTTTTGAGAGCTAATTGGAAGTCAGTGACGTGCAGTGAGGTTAATGGCTGGGGAGGCACACATAGAGATAGGTCTGAGTACTGGGAGCCTGTCTCTCCCCCTACTCACTGTAACTTTCCCCTCACTACACTAAGCTTCACTGTCCATTGATTCTCCTACTTGCATCACTGTGTCTTCTCTTGCTGTTGCTGCTCCAATCTCTAAACAGTGCAGGACACTTCCTGGTCACATGACACATTCAAGGTGTCCGTCAGTGCTTAAAGCACACCCCCATACCCAGAGGCAAGCCTCTATTAGCTCTCTTTCTGTGCAGCTTACTGCCTGTGGTGTGGCCTCGCCACCAGGTCTGCAAGCAGTGTCTGACTATACAGAAGCGAGGCTGTTTTGTTGCTGCCTCATCTCTTGTCTCCCTACAGTCCCAGGGAGCTCCACGAAGCTGGTGAGTATTAACTATAGAACATTTTTACAATAAACAAAGAAGATGTTTATAAGTTACAAATATTTTCTTTGTATTATTCTAATAATTTTTATATCAAATCTCAGGAGTATCAGAGCCTCCCCTGCCTACCCTGACTGCACGTCGCTGTTGGAAGTATGCACTCTACTGGTCTGCGGAATAGGACTGGGTAGACTGAGACTGGTCTGTGAGTTGCAGTGACTGCACCACAGTCCACAATTACAGCTTGGGCTGTTTCCCGGCTTCAGGTAACATACAGTTCTGGTGGAAAAATGACACATTTCCAAATCCACATATAGTAACAATATTTTGCATTGACAAGTAAGTTACATATGGGGCAATTCAATTCAGCGCTCTGTTGATAATGCCAGAAAGGAGTTCCAGGAGCTATGCAATCCAGCTTGCCTGACTAAAGGATTTCTTCTCGCACCCTCCTGTTTTCCGGCTTAGGGCCTGATTCAGACCCAGTCGCTAAGCTGTGCTCACTCGCTGCCAAAAGGGGCCGGGTATGCAAATCCAGTGAATGCACTGTCTGGCTTAAGGACGCCCTCTATGTCTTAGAGGGCGACGGCAGTGAGCGCACGCAGGAGTATAAAGCCGCCCACCTTCCTCTCTTAGCACACGTCATCTCCAGGAAGTGTATGATTAATCGGTAACATCGAGACCCATCGGAGCTGCACGCAGCACTTGAGGTAGCCCCTACCCCACCGCAAGCGCTGCGATCAGTTCAGGCTAAACTACAACCAGGTGACGTGTTCAATGACACTACTTTGCTAAATTATGCACACCAATTAAACTCCATTTTGACGCTCAGACACGCCTGCGTTCGCACATCCACTCCCCCGTTCACAAGCACCTTCCCCTGTCACCACCCACAAACGGTGCAATCTGTCACTCAAAGTAGTGTCCAGTCTGTGTACTGCGAGCACACGATTCCCGGCCGCAGTGACTGGTTCGCACATGTGTACTTTGCCGCATACGCATGCGCAGATGTGCGATAATCGCCCCTAGCGTGCATTCGCAGCTTATTGACCGGGTCTGAATCATGCCCTTAGTGCGGCGCTAGCAGCCTAGTGGCCACCACTTTAGTCTGAGAATGCTGGTTCTCGCGACTAAACACCCAGATTAAGTTGTTATAGTCGGACTAAAGATGCAAGGTAAATTAAATAGCTCCGAAAACCAAACTTCCCAGTGCTATTCACCTCGCTCTGAATTGAATCGCCACCATCGAAGGCCATGTGTAATAAACTAATATCCAGTATTGATCATTAATCTGTGTTTTTGTTCTATAATGCTCATCTTGTTTTATTTGTAAGGCGCAACAATATGTATCTGGGGATATGGACCTGGTGAGAGAAGATTATTTTGGACAGATGGGGCCAAATGTAATAGGGTGTCTTTTTTGGTAATTTGCGAGTTTTGTGCTAAACTCGCAATTTTTCACAACTCTCCAGTGTAATAGGGTGTCAGTTCAATAGAAAAGTGTGAGTGTGCAGGGCCGGGATGCACTAAACGGAAAATGCGGTAAAACCCCTGTTTACCGCATTTTCCTTATGCATCAATAAGCTGGCCGCCGTGTCTCTCTGCGCATGCGCAGATGGACTCCCGGGTCATAAACCCGGAAGTCCACACGGCGGCTGGGATCGCAATGGACAGCTCTTATTGGAAGAGCTGTCCTTTGCTGTACAGATCGCATATGTTAGTGCATATGCGATCTGTACAATTGCAGTATCCGGCGGTAATTATTAGTGCATCCCGCCCCTGGTATGTTAGAATAGACTTTTACATTCACGGTGTGTGTGTTTTTTTGCGTATTTCTTTGGCTGTGGAACCACAAGTACCAGCAGGCCCGTAATGCCCCGCATGCTGGTATTTGTGGTTCTCCAAATACCACCATGCGGTGGAGGCTTGCTGGGACGTGTAGTACCACAACTAAAGACAATGGCCCTCATTCAGAGCCGCTCGTTAGCGGCAGTACGCTCGTTCCGAGCGATGATCGCACATCTGCGCATGCGTACGGTTTTTAGTACGCATGCGCGAACCAGTCAGTGCGGCCGAAAATCGTTTGTACGCTATATAGCGAGTGCCTGCTATTTTGAGTGACAGAATGAGGCGTATGTGGGTGGTAACAGGGGAAGGTGCTTGAAAACGGGGGAGTGGAATTCGAACGCAGGCGTGCTTAAAGGTCAAAACGGGCGTTTTAAGGGTGTGCATAATTAATCCAGCAGCGTCATTGACCACGTCACTTGGTTTTTTTAAACTCAGAACTGCTCGCAAAATAGCGGTTGAAAAAACCAACCACAAGAATAGCGAGCAGTTCATACGCTGTACGATGTACTCGATTAATCTAATAGATAGCGGACATGACGTATGGTGCGTGCGGCCAGGGGGCGTTTTTATCAAATAAACGAGCGTATGTTTTGCTCGCTCGTTCAGACTTAGAGGTGTGAACAGACTGCAATGTGCGAACGGATCATTTGAATAGCCACCCCTTGTTTTTGAACGAACGACCGCAAATAGCGAACGACTCTGAATGAGGGCCAATATTTTAACCACTATTTTACACTTCAGTAAAACACTATCAACCCGGCACCCACCGCCCTAGGGTGCCGAGGATAGCCCCGGGCTATTAGTCTAGGCCTGGGGTGCCCTGGAGAGGGGGACCCCTTTATTGGAGGGGGGGTCGCCAACTCCTCAGGGATCCCCGGCCTGGCCCGACTAACGGTCAGGAGTAATGCTTTGGCCAGGGAAACCGGGGAAAGGTTTTCCCTGGCTGTGGCATTACCCCCTGCTAGAAAGAGTCCAGTGCTGGTTATAGAATTTACAGGGGACCCCTACTCATTTTGTCCCCTGTTTTTCCATAACCAGGACCGGCTCTGCAAAGCCCTGTGCTGGTTCTTAATATACAGGGGACCCCTACGCATTTTGTCCCCTGTATTTTTAGAACCAGGACAGGTTTTATAAAGCCTGGGGCTGGTGAGGCTTTTGGTGGGGGGGGGGGGGCTGCACGCAATTTTTTTTTTAAACACACACAGAAACCATCAAGGATCTCACTGATCTGTGATGATTCTGTATAACTCGCACCTTTTAATGCTAGTCGCATTAAAAGGTGTCAGTTTACATAGGGAAAAACTTGCCTAAACTCGCAAATGTAGTAGCATTGAGCTGAAAATTTTGCAGGCTATTGAATTTGCGAGTTACAGCACAAACTCGCACTTTTAAAAAATGCGAGAAGGTGCGAGTTTGTACTGTTGCTAAAACTGACACCCTATTACATTTGGCCCATGGTGTCGATTTTGCTTTTAAACTGGAAGGGAAGAAGGTGAGGATGGTTGAGGTCGGCAGAGAAGCAACTTCACTGTGGGCAACAGGGTTTGGGTGACTGGGTGGATCTTGGGGATCTAAATTAGGCTTGCTTTGAGAGAGAAGCAAATATAGTAAAAATACAGAATACATTTATAATGGAAGATGTCTGCATTGGAGTGCCACTTTTCCCATTGGAACTTGGTGGTATAGTAGCACTTCTGCAGAGCTGTTTGGAGTGCCACGGTTGGGGTTTGGCTCATCGGAGACGAAATGGTGTGAGATTGCTGGAGCTGCCTTACCTAGGGTTGCGAAGTAGAATGAGACAGCAGCATTAGGGCAGGGCTGCCTGAAATTGTGGAGAGGAGTGAGTCAAGTGAGGATGAGAAGATGATTGGGTGAAGGCAATGTGATGTAGAAGGAAAGGACGTTGTGGTCCAAGCGGGTGGACAGAGCCGAATTGTGTTTTAAAAACTGCACTGTAGCTGGGAACACTTGGTTCTGGGCTGCAGTGCCATGACATGTATGTTTAAAACTCTATGTATAAAAAGTATTTTGATAAATTTTGCTCACTTACCCTGGTGGTCCAGTGGCATCTGGTGCTCCTTTCCTGTGGCTGTGGCACTCCAACTCTTATCTGTGTGGACCAGTGTCCTGATGGTCCAGTGGAGGGTGCAGCAGAAACCCCTAAGTCTAGCTGTAGCATATAGCCATCGCTTAAAGAGTATCCACCAGCTACTATTATCAGTGAGCTGCAGGAGGGACTTAAAATGGGTCTCCTGAGTTTGAGTTAACTTAGTAGGTTTAAGGCAGGATACACTGGAGCCAAGAGGCACCAGGAGCCCTCCAGGAACTGCACACAATTAAGTCATAGAAGCCTGGGGAGCTCATGCAGGGACATAAATTGTTGGAGAGTCCTCAACCAGTACGCAATCATCAGAAGAGGTGCCAAGCAGGTAGTATCCAGAATCTTCAAAGGAGGAGCACAGCATCGAGCAATTGTCAGAAGGTCATTGCAGGGGATGCAGCCAGGAAGCCGACGGTTGCAATGCCGACCGCCGGCTTCCTGACTGTCTAATTCTCGGCAAGGTACAAATGACATGAATCGAAATCCCGATGCCTGTCATTAGACCTATGCCGGGAGCCCGACACCCGGCATACCGATTGAAGCCGCGCGGGGGGGGGAGAAGGTTAGGTTAGTGGCTCCCTGGGGGGACTTAGTGTAAGGGTTAGGTTAGGGGAAGGGGGGGTTAGGGATAGGCACCCCCGGAACCCCCCCGGGAGCCTTAGGTTTAGGCTGTGGGGAAGGGGGGGTTAGGTTTAGGCACTTAGGGGGGGTTAGGGTTAGGCACTTGGGGGGGAAGTTAGGGTTAGGAACCCCTAAAGGAGGGTTAGGGTAAGGGGGTAGAATAGGGTTAGTGTACTTACCTTTTTTAGCGGCCGGCGGTATATCATACTGATTCCCTTTGCAGACTAAAGAAGGCATCTTGTAAGTGGATGTTTTAGGCGGAAGATTTAACAGATTACGAGGGAGATAGCTCAAACCTTCTAAAGTAGACTTTAGAGACTGTACTAGATAAATGATAGCTAGATAGTTAAGGGCAACTTCTCAACTTTTGCCCTTTAAAAGATTTGATACATCTACTTCTATATTCCCACACAGGGGCGCCAAGAGGGGGGGGTGGATAATAATTACCCGGGCCCGGGCTTGCTGGTGGGGCCCGGCACCGCACCCCCCCCTCTTATATCACAGAGGCGCTGCAAAGTGTCTTATTTACAAATTTTTTCCCCTAAGGGGCCGTAGCCACACATTCCGCGATTAGGCGCGCCCCCTTTTACCTGGGCCAGGCGCGGCTCTTGGCACGCCTGTTCCCACAAATTGGGGGAGAGAGAGAGTGTACGCCCCCCTGCCACAGGATACAATCTGAGGAGGTCAAGGGAGGAGGGGACCCACTTGCAGTCTCCATGCGGGCCCCTCCTCTTCAGCAGCACAGTAGACTCTTTGTGCCAAAGTCTGCTGCGCACACGTATGTATCTTGGAACCTGACACCTGCGCTATGTTTCCGGAGACTATGCAAATCCCCAACATGCCATTTTCACAGTGATTTCTCTCTGCAACGCCAGTTGGGGACTCCAAAGAGATAAGTATAATATAATATGGGTGCAGGGTGTGCATTGTGGGCCCCCCTGGACCCAGGGGCCCGTGTGCACCGCAGACCTTGCACCCATTCTAAATACGCTAATGGATACAATGTACTGTATGTACCCAAGTGTGAAACTCCACCAGGTGGATGCATAAGCATAGGGCCAGATTAAGGACCACAAATACTGGCCCTAAAACCGATCAAGGGCCAATTTTGAGAAGAGGAGGTGTGACCAGTGCTGTGTGGGTGTGGCAAGTGCCATGTGGGCGTGTACTCTACACTATCTGTCCCAATGTGTCACTAATGCTGGGCATACACTATACAATTATCAGGGCAACCCACCTGATATCAGCTGATCACCCCGATAATTGTACTGTGTGTGCGGGCGACCAAGGGTAAAATATCGATTGATCCAGCATGCCCGTCCCAAGCAAAATTTCCAGGGATGGAGTGCAGATATCGGGGCCAATACACTGTGAGATATGTGTATGCCTGTGATATCTGCTGGGTTACAGGCTGCCAGATAAAATGTCTGTCGGTCTGACAGGTATTTTATCTGGCAGTGTATGCCAGGCATAAGTAATTATTTAATAGTAGAAAAATTGCAACATTTTATGAGGAAAATATAAATACAATTTTAATACAGCTGGGCAGCCGGTCATCATCATGCTGTCATGCTTATGGGCCTATTTTTATGTGGTGGCCTGGGGCTACATTGTTAATCTGTTTTTGCCTGTGCACAGTGCATGCATCCACATGGATTACAGAGAGAAGGGATACTGGGCCTGATTCAGACCCGGTCGCAAGCGCTGAATGCTCGCAACCGGTTCGATGGTGGCCCAGAGCCCATGCGCACGACGGAGCCAGCTCCGCCGTGCGCATGTGCAAGACCCGGATAGCGACGGGCAATCCGTCACTCCGCGTCTCGTACCAAAGGGGGCATGCTGTCGATGTTGAGTGACAGCATGCCCCCTTTGGTGGGCGGGCCAGGGGAGTGGCTGCCCAAACGGAGGCGTTCCCATGTGAATGCCATCTGTCCCCTCTCCCCTCTGCCATTACAATGTTAATGATCCATGGCCACGGCCGCCTGCTCCCCGGCCGTTCTGTGCTGTAGTGCCGTGGCTGAGTAGCAGTAGTAACAGAAAAAGGCTGCCCCCATAGAAGGCTACTGAAAGATGGTTGCCGTCAACCAATGGGGAGCCAGGGTTTTTTTTCCCCAGGAACCCAAGGGGCTGGAGAGCGTAAAAAAGGGGGTGGGGATTATCGGAGAAAAGAAGATGAATAGGTGAGTAAGGGTCTATACTGTGGCTGACATAATGAGGTCTATTCACTAAGCCTTGGAGAGAGATAAAATTGAGAAAGATAAGTTACAGCGAATCTGCTCCTAACTGTAATTTTTCAAACACAGCTTGTAAAGTGTCAGTTAGGAGCTGATTGGCTTTCTCCATTTTATCTCTCTCCAAGGCTTAGTGAATAGATCCCAATATGATTAAGGGGCATTACTATGTCATAATGTGGATGAGGCACTACTGTGTGGCATAAAGTGAATAAGGGGAACTACTGTGTGGCATAATGTGAAAAAGGGGAACTACTGTGTGGCATAATATGCAATAAGTGTACTACTGTGTGGCATAATGTGCACAAGGGGCCCTACTGTGTGGCGTAATGCAGACCCTCCAACATTACCCCATCCACCCAGTACAAAATGCTCTGCTCCTGGATTTCTCTCTTAATTGATGATTGCAGCCACCTGTGCATCTATTTTGCCTCATCTATTTTCTAGTTCAACAAAGGTGGCTGCAATCATTAAGTAGAAGGGAAGTCCAGAAGCAGAGCATTTTGTACCGGATGGAAGGGGTCATGTTGGAGGGTAGGGCATACTTGCCGACATTCAGCTCCCTCCTTCCAGGAGGGAGCTGAATGCCTGTATGCAGCGGGGGGCATGGCTGGACAATGACACTGTATGCAGCGGGGGCAGGGCCGCGCGACCGCGTCACTGTGGCCCCGCCCCCTCTTCACAATGCCGAAATTAAAGGCATTATGAAGGGGGCGGGGCCATGATGATGCAATTCAGCGCGAATCGCATCACCGTCACCCCCACTGCGGGGGTTTTTATCATTAGTGTGGGGGTTGCCTGCCTTTCCGTGGGGGCGAGAGCAGCACCCGATGTTCGGGGAGGCTCCCGGCCAAATCGTGAGGGTTGGCAAGCCTGGGGTAGGGTAATGTGAATAAGGGGCATTATTGTGTGGCATAGCATGAATTGTGGGCACTACTTTGTGGAGTTATGTGAATAAGGGGTACTACTGTGTTGTGTAATGTGAGTTTGGGGCACTGTTGTGGAGTGGGTGGAGTGTCATGATGACACCTCCCCATTTCAAGACCGCGCCTATTATTCTGTCCCTAAAATTGTTTTTTGATTTGCAACACTGAAGGCAACATAAGTTCTTGTGAGGGGTTGGTACTGGGTACCAAATGTCTACTTTCGCCTATGTTTACTATGGGCCAAATTAAATTCAGTGCAATGTAGAATAGCCGCAGGAGGGAGCTCACGAAGCTATTAAATACACGGCGCCCCTGGGGATGCGAGGTGAAATCCGACAAAAGTGCCGGGCGCGCAGCTGTTTGGCACTTTAGTCAGAAAATGCCGGTTACCGTGCCTATACACCCAGGTTAAGTCATGATAACCGGTATTCTCAGACTTAACCCATTCCCGACAACGCTAACAGCGCATTGAATTGAATAGCTGCGGGAGCTCCCTCCCACAGCTATTCAACATCACACTGAATTGAATTCGGCCCTATGATTGCTCAAATGTGGTAATCTGCAACAACCATAGCAACCAATACCAGCTCTGTGTAGTTTAAAGTTAGAGAATAAAAAAAAATATATGACTGGGTTCAATGGTTTGATTTGCATTTTTTAGCAGTTAGTAATCAGTAAATAATTGAAGCCATATATCACACACTTTACTTTAGGCAATCTTATATACTAGAAACACTTGTTTTATTCGTGGTATGTTCCCTTATGCCTTATGTATGAAGCATTAGATCTATGTCCTCAGGGGTCCTGTCATAGTTTAGCAGAAAATGAAGATATTCTTGTTTTACCATCTAATTAAATAAAATAATTTTGAATATGCTGTACTTATTGTGTTTCAGTAAAAAAAATTGTAAGGGGGCAAGACAATAAGGTAAGGTATCAGGGTTAAGTACAGCTTGCGTATCTTGAATGTTTGGACGATTCCTTAAACTCTAGCCAGTAATGCCAATTAGGTACATAGGGGGCCTATTCATCATCGAAGGCCGTATGGCCTCCGATGATGAAAGATTGATTTCGCTGCGAGGGTTATTACAGTAAGTATCCAACTTGCAGGTGAAACTTTGCACCGGAGCAATTCACCATTGCTTCGGTGAGGGGACAACCGTTCCAAAAAGCAGCTGTCCCCTCGGTTAGTATCACAGCTACAGATGTAGCTGCGTTACTAACCTCCTCCCGAGGTCACGTATGCGCACAGCTGCCGGGGAGGTAGTGAGGAGGCGGCGGAGGGATCTGCTCGGATCCCTCTTCGCATCCCCGGAACTCCTTCCCATAGGAAAGAGCGGGTCTACGAGAGCAAGCGCCGTCTGAAGATGGCGCTTGTTCTCGCAGCAAACTTCGAAAACTTTCAGTTTTTGGAGTTTGCTGAATAACAAGGGGGTCCTATCAAACCCCTGATGATGAATGGCCCGGTAACTAAAAATATGCGGAAACTAGCTTTTCCGCATGGTTACCGGGCCATTTATCTTTGATGAATAGGCCCCATATTCTTCAGAGTAACTATCCATATGCATTGATGACAGTCTTCTATCTCCATATTTTAATGGATCCTTTTGAACCATTCCTGAATTGGTGTGATGTGGTGTTTAGGGGGAACGAGAGAAAGAACAACAGGGAGCACAGATTAAATATCTGTTTAATAAATGCAAATGCAAAAAAAGATTAAAATTGCAAAACACATATAAAAACATATAAAATAGTCAAATATAGTAATGTTGGCAGAACTGGCCATAAGCAATTTGATGCCCTAGGCAAGATTATTGTTAGTGCCCCTAGCAGATAATCCCACCACCATGCTTAGTGTATAAGCATGGGCACCAAAAATAACATTTTATGGCTTATTTTTTATTGTTAAGAAACACATGGTAAACGCACACAAATATACAACTATCCTCCTGTTATGGCAGGCAGAGCCGGATTAAGGTCTGTGGGGGCCCCTGGGCAACAAATGTGTGGGGGCCCCTATCAATTAATGTTATATATATATATATATATATATACACACACTCATATATGTGTACACATATATGTGTATATGTATGTATATATTTTAACATATATATATATATATATATATATATATATACACTCATACACATATATATATATATATATATATATATATATTTATACATATACATATTCCAGCATACAGCAGCCCTGTTGGAGGGCTGTAGTCAGTACCTCTTCTAGCTGATGGCTGCAATTCCTTGAACAGGGAATATGACCATGAAACTAATTAAAGGGAGGTCTACCCTTGATTGGATTGTTTTCAGGAACCGCTTGTGCCTAAACCTAATCCTACCTCCATAGTACCTACCCTAACCCTTCCCTTAACCCCGCTACTTACCTTTGGGATGCCGGCTGTCAGGATGCCGGGGCCGGGATTCTGACAGGTGTCGGGATTCCTGCACAGGTATTCTAAGCGCTGGAATCCCCTGTGCCGGGATTTTAACCGGATCCAGTTTTGGATGACCTAGGACAAATTTATAAAGTAGATTCAGTCACCTATACCACAAGTTAAGAATGTATAGTGCATCTCAGGGACGGGGATACTTTGCGAGGTCGCATGGGTAAATCAGAAGAGCTCCTTTCATTGTTTACCATCATAAATGATAATCAATTTCCTGTGCAATGCTGGGAAGGTTGGGATAGCGATATTCCAGGCGTAGATTATGAATGAGATAAAGGGCTTGAGAGGTTCATTAGAGGAACAACATACTTTAAAGGGAGATAACTCAGTAGCCAATGCATTGTCTATTGTTAAGAAGCATGTGAAGTGTACAACCTGGCGAAATGTCCATAAATTTTGGACAGGGAGATTAAATCTGTCCCATAGATCCACAAATGGACAGAATAGGCCTGATTCTGACGTTGTTCTGATAGTCAAGCAAACTGACAATGTTTTTTCGCCTGAACATGCGTCTGAGTCGCACTGCACACGCTTGAAAATTTTATTTGAACAGAGAGCCTTATTCAAACGTACGCAAATCCTATGGTTTATGTACACTTCCGATAGTGAGAGATTTGCGCATGAGCCCCGGCAGCATGAAAACACCAGTCATCTCATCCTGAGTAACTTGAGGGTCACTCAGATGATAAATGTTCATGCAGAGGGATCCGATGCTGTGTCTTTTGACGCAGCCATTAGTAGGGACGGACACTGGAAGCCGATGGTTAGCAACCATCGATGTTTCCGATTTGATGGAAATATTTTTCCATTGAATACTGGGTATTTGATGGTTGCCAGACATCAGATGCAGCTTTCCGATGCCCATCCGATGGCTGGCTGTGAGGGGGGGAGCACACACCGCTGCTTTGCATAGCTGAGCAGCGGGTGAGCAGCAGGAGAATAGATGCCAAGCGCATGTGCACAGCCTCTATTCTAAGTCTGGGGCCTCCACCTCTTTCACAGAGGCTCCGCCCCATTTCGGTTAGAAGCATAACCATCGCAATGGTTATGCTATCGAATGGTTGCGCTACGATAGCTAGTTGCCATCGCATCGCTCGATTTATGTCAGAATCACGGCAACCATTCGATGCAAGGCTTCCGATGTCCGTCTCTAGCTTTTGGATCTGCAGTAGGCATCTTTTTACACTAGACGCCTCCTGGTGTATTAGTATTTGTTTGCACAGCTGCTTTGTATAAAAACACTGCGGTTGTAGCTACTGCGTCTGTCTCTGAATCAGGCCCTGAGTTACAGAACAAATATAGAGGCGCAATAGCAGAAATGCAAGCTCCGTTCCTGGAAGCTGACTGGGAGCAAACGGGGGGAGGGGTTTGCCAAAAAATGGCTTGTAGCTGAAAGCGGTTGGATATAGAGATGCACAGCCATACTGGAGAATTTCACCTGCCACAGAGCTAGTGTAAGTTCCAATGGTGCAACCGATGGTGCTTCTAAAGATGCTACAAGTGGGCGACTCAACCCTTGCACATCCGGACACATGGATGTGCCCCAGGGAAGGGCTTTGTCGTGGTATTAGCCTAAAGTTCACTGCGGCAAAAGACGAAAACTCAGAATCAGACTGATGTTCCCTGAACCACCAGCTGCCCTACTCTGCACTTCCCCAATTCCTCATGTTGACTGCTGAACAATCAGTGGAGAATTTTGGATAATATACAATGGAAGTCAAGTGGAAAACAACAGAAGAAATGTGTCGAAATTGTCTAAGCTTTTTCCAACATGCCTGGGGAAACGGTGGGTGGGTGATTAATGGGTGGGAGGCTCTGTATCCATAGAATAAATTCAATCAGCTTAGGAAGAAGGCTTTCCTCTGTCAAGAACCACTTTTATATCCCAACTCGAGTTGACCATGTTAATGCACTGTTTAGGTGAACTACATTAAAGTTTCCCAGTAAGTCAGAGGGCCAACCCCTTCCGTCTACAAAGAATATGAGGTCTGCGAGCTCTGTGAAGAATTTGGATGGCGTTTGCTATGCAGTGTTTTGCTCACTACTGCAAAATATAAAGCTATTCAAATAGTAGATGCTTGTATACGATTGTGTTTGTAGATTTACAAACCCACAGCACCTAAAGGCTATTTCACACACAACGGTTTTGTCCATCCGACAAAAAACTGGACAGGTTTTTACTGTTGTTTAACTTCAGTGGAAGTTACAAATACATTAGAGCTTCCACACTGCACGAACACCGCACGGTCGCCGTGTTACAGCCGTGGTAACCACTGACTACGGCGGCTGCCATCCTTGGTTTCAGTTTTAAAGATTGAAAAAAGATTCAAACACACGGCAATAACATTACACACAGCACAAAACCATTGTGTATGAAAGGGAATTATCCACAGGAAATAAAATCCTGACGTTTTTTCTCTGTCTGGACAAAACCGTTATGTGTGAAAAGAGCCTCACACTGTATATATCTGCACTGCAGGGAGAAATAGAGCTACCTACACCCTAGGCAGCCAATTAAATAGCTCCTAGGGAACCAAGCCCCGCCCCCAGCCAGATTTGGCAAACTGCAATCACATGATCACACTGAAACTACCCACCGGGGTGCTGAGACTGTTACCGAGCAGCTATAGCTATAGAAACTGAGCAGCTCGGACGTAGCATCCGAACAGCCGGCACAGGGATTTTACAGAGAAGCACAAGTACATAAACCCCTTCAACTTTTATTTCCATTCACCGTGTTCATCTTGTAGGTAATCTTCCTCTTTAAAATGACTTTACTACTGTTAAATGTGATGTTAGCATCTTCAATTTAACTTGTAAACATTTACATTTAATTATTTTATATTATTTCAGAATTAACTTTGAAGATAATAAAATTTTATTTCACTTTGGAAGAATAACCCCAGTCAAAATAAACCACCTCCTCCACAGTGACATACAATTTGGTGTCCTGTGTACAGGACCCTGCAGTTCCCAATGCACACACCCCTGCAGTTCCCAATGCACACACCCCTGCAGTTCCCAATGCACACACCCCTGCAGTTCCCAATGCACACACCCCTGCTGTTCCCAATGCACACACCCCTGCAGTTCCCTATGCACACACCCCTGCTTTGGTCAGTTAATGGGCCCTCCTTCACAAAGTGCCAAACTTTGAATAAATACAGCTAGTGGTGAAGAGGTCCCAGATATCCTAGGCCAGGGGTATTCAACCTGCGGCCCACCAGCTGCTGTGGAACTACACATCCCAGCATGTCCTGACAGTTTTTCTAGTAGGACATGATAAAACTGTGGCATTGCATGCTGGGATGTGTAGTTCCACAGCAGCTGGAGAGTCGCATGTTGAATACCCCTGCCCTAGGCTAATATACATGAGCCTGTTAAAGCTCCCCGTTCCACAACAGCACCCCTTATTATAATAACATCTCCCTATAACAGCAGTTTTCCCTGTTAGACACATTAGCCCATGCCTACCGTCCCGGTATTCGCGGGAGGCTCTTGATTTTTCGGGTAACCCCCCGCACCCCCGGAAGGGTAGGCATTTCTACCACATTCTGCCCACTTCCTAGTGAAGTGGGCAAAATGGGGGGAATTTCCGCAGCAATCGCGGGTCCCCGTGTAGGGGCGGGGCTTAATGACATTTCTTAATTGCGTCATTAAGCCCCACAGCCTATTTAAATTTGTGCCGGTCACGGTAATTTACCACGAAGGGGGCGGGCTTAATAACGCATCTCATTAGGCCCCGCCCCCATCGCAACCCACCTGCTTCTCCCGGGGAGGAGAAAGAAAAGGAAGGCAAGCCCCACTATTTGAAGACAGAGCCCTCCACCAACATTAGCCTGTCTGTTCCTTCCTACCATTATGGCCGAGATAATTTATTGGAGGGAGTGGTTCAGGCTTAAGGACTCAGGGGTCTATTTACTAAGCAGTGTTAGGAGACAGTAGGAGTGTTAGGAGACAGAGTGAAAAGTGATAAGGTGCCAGCCAATCAGCTCCTAACTGTCATTTTTCAAACACAGCCTGTGAGATGGCAGTTAGGAGCTGATACCTTATCACTTTTCACTCTGTCTCCTAACACTGCTTAGTAAATAGACCCCTTAGGGTCCTGAGGATGAGATTAATCTTCTCCCCCCAGTGCAGGAAGCATCTTGCCTGCTGCAACCCCAAAATCCATGTGCGCCAGGTTGCAGCCTTATTACCATACTGGCTGCTTAGGCATTGCTGGTGTGGATTAATAGGTGTACAATATAAAGGTCGACAGTCAATGGGTCGACAGTGATATTAGGTTGGCAGGTCTACAGTGACTTAGGTCGATAAGAGTTAAAAGGTTGACATTCAATGGTCGACACACAAAAAAAGTTGACATTATTTGTTGGTAATTTTAGCCTACCCTAACCCTAAAAATCATGAAAAAAAGCAAGTGTCAACATTTCTTTTTTGTGTTGACCATTTGAATGTCGACCTTTCACCCCTGACGACCTATGACACTGTCGACCAATTACCTGTTTACATAATATCCCTGTCAACCTAATGACCCTGTCAACCTATTGACTGTCGATCTTCTGGTGTCGACCCATCGCTGGTATAGAGGAGCCTTGACGTTGGCCCAGCGCTTATTCATATATTTGCAAATGTATGTACCCAATACATCTGAATTTCTATTATTATGTAGGATTCAAGTATTTTTGTTGATTTTGCTGCAGTGTGCAGGAGGGAAAAATCCCTTTTTTTTCTGTAGCCATTGACTATCAACCTTGTTATTGTAAATCTACCATCTGGATACCCTCTTTCAGGATGTGCTTAATTCTGGTCCTTACATCTGAAACTCTTAGGGGCCCATTTATTAATGATCGCATTTTGCAATGCGATCAGGGCATGCAGTACCGCCCATGATCGCATTGCAAAATGCGATCATAGCGGCCGAATGTATGATCCGGCACATGCAGGGTGACGGGCTCTGTTCCTGCGACGTGGCCGGAGGCTGCTGTGCAAGCGCAGTCCCGCGGACTGCACATGAGCGGCGCCCATTGCTGGCGGAGGGATCTGGGAGATCCCTCCGCCGGCTGACACGCGGTAAGTCCCCATAGGCTACAGCGGCTAACGCTACCTTCAGATGGCGTTAGCTGCTGGGGCTAATATATTGATACATTGATATTGATACATTTGGCAGCATCGCATCCCCCATAGAAACCTATGGCGGAGGCGGCTGCCAGCGGCAATGGAGGGATCGCAGCAGGTATCGGATGATGATTTACACAATAATGTTCACAATTCACAGTTTCTGTTTCCTATGGGGTGTCTTACTTGTAAATATTACACTAATTTATTCCCTGCATTTTTACTGGTTAACTATATTATAAAATATATTATATTACATAGTGAAAAGTGCGCGCATCATTGCAATAAACAGAAATATTATTATTTTAAATTATTAGCTTTAAAATATAACAAGTGTACAGTTATTAACCATGTGGGTTTGAAAGGCTCTTGTTACATAAGCTGGTAGCATTATATGTCATGGTTTGGTTTTATTTGTTGTTCTAGTACTAAAAGCAAACAGAATTATGCCTTTGCTTGTACTGCGATCTGTGTTGTTAAGCGATAAGTAAATGTTCTGGCAAACTTTAAGGTCACTTCAGTTCCATGTTGGATTTTATAGTCAACGCATTTTAAAAAGATATTTATATAAAACTATGCCAAAGACCACATACACCATCTACAAAATGAGCATAGCGTGTTCTTAAAATGCAATACTTTTCCCAATATTGTCACTCACAAAGGACATTCCTTAATTATTACCAGTTTGTTTTATAAAATTGCATGTAATTGTAAATAGAATATTTTCTTACATCTCGGACTGTTTTCCATTGCTATGTATAATAAATGGCAATACTGAACACATGACCCGGCCACTGTACATGATTATGTCATTTTATTACACTTAACAAACACATAGGGGTCAATCCAATTAGGTGCAAAGGGGGCGAATTTCTGCTGCATAAAAACTCCAGGCATGGCAATTTGCCCCCACGTAGCCAGATCTCACCCTGGTCTAGCACATTTTTGTACAAAATGTGTGAGTCCGGAGGTATTGTAAGCCGGCATACACTAATTTAAGTTACACTAAGTTACAATATAGCAGTTATACAATTTAAAAAAAGAGGGACATTGGCACCAATAAAATATTTCAGGTACAAAGATTTACCGCAGTTGAAAATATAACTGTAGCCAAAGTATAAAAATAAAAAAACATATAGGGCTCGATCCAATTAGGTGCGATGTGCCATTGCAACGGCGATAAAATGCCGGCAACTGCCCAGCACATCGCACCCCGACTCGCCACTGAATTAGACTGAATATGCTTGGTGTCCTATGGGGCAGAGAGCACTTTCAGGCGAATCCGGGCGGCCGTCAAGCACGGCCACTGTCACGATGACTCACACACGCGAGTACATCTCACCTAACTGGATCGAGCCCATACTGTTGGCTCATATTTTCACAAATGTATATAGGACTTTGGGGTCTATTTACTAAGCCTTGGATGAAGATAAAGTGAAAAGATATAAGGTACCAGCCAATCAGCTACCATGTCACCAGCTGTGGCCCGTATTCAATTAGTTTCACACCCGTGATACTTTTCCGCCTGCTGGACTTTTCACCTACATCGCTTGTTTTGCATGTGGAAAAGTTTCGGGCGCGCTCCCGCTATTCCTTGTATTCAATTAGAAAGGACACAAAAACGTCACCTGGCAAAACTGAAACAGGCTAAAAGTCCTGTACAAAATGGGGAACTCAGCCTGACACCCACAAAATATGCCCTAACATTGGGGATCACTATAGAATTATATATAATATATATAAATTTGGGGTACTTGAAAATGGGTGCCAGCATCAGTGGCAAATGCAGGATTTCCAGAGGGGGGTTTCCAAATGCTTGATTTTAGAGTGAGTGTGGCCAGTCCATAAAGAGGGCATAATTATCACTTAAATCAGCTTTATTATGCGTCATACAAAGTGTAGTGTATAGGTGCATACACACACAACGATTTTTTGAGCGATTATCATTAAACGATATCGTTTAACGATAATCGTTTGAAAAAATCGTTCACTTTCTGAGTCAAACGATGAACGATTATTGTTCATGTGCGTTCACGTTTGTAGTTTGTAGTTCAGTCAGACTTGTCAACTCAACGGTTTTCATTAAGTTAATATGCAAAAATCGTTTGTAGTTCATAAAAATCGTTCATTACATTTAAATGAACATAGTAAATGAACAACTTTAGTAAACGATTTTAGTTCATTTTTTCAAGGTAGAAAATCGTTTACTAAAATCGTTCATTAACTCAATCGTTGTGTGTGTATGCAGCTTTAGTCATAATTCCAGCATACACAGGACCAGCAATCACAGTAAGCCATTAAATGCAGCAGTAGGGCCATCCTGCCTGAGCTGAATGTTTTTATTTCAGCTGTGGGCAGAAGAACCTAGCACTGCCCTGGACATATATGTACATAATGGTCTCATCATGCACTGGATAGTGTATTATTATATGGTATTAATAATTAACCTTATTGATGGTCCATAGCAGTGCACCCCTAACAGTGCATGTTTTTACAGATCTCCTAATTGCACAGGTGTATTTATTACTGGCTGACACAAAAGATCCACAGGTGGTGTGAATTATTTCATTTGTTATACTGAGAAGAACATGCAGCAGGAATACAATTCTATATTACTATTTCTATGGTGGACATGGTGTGACCTGGGGAGGGGGGTTTCCAGGCAACTGGAACCCCCCCCTGCGTTTGCCTATGAGCATGTTTTTAAGTTGCTAAAGTGAAGTTTTAAATTACATTAAAAATCATCCTTCCACAATGCCCCTGCAATCAAAAAACACCTGCCCCATAGTTGGGGCCCCCCCTGAAGTCTATTTCGCTAGTTTATAAGTTTGTCCCCCAACTTTGCACTTTTTCGCCCCCAAAATTAAAGAACTTTTTTGGGGTGTTCTAAAGTCTTTTTTTTTTATTATTTTTTGACACCGTTTATCTTTCTGGGACTGTCCCAAGGGTGCTGGGGGGTTTCCCGAAGTTTGTATTAGTAGCCCTAATAAAAGTATTTGGGTTCTTAAATTGAGTCAAATGGCCGTTGTGGAAACATGATAAAAAGCAATATCTTTTGGAAATTGGAAGTGATATTGGGGGTACATTAAAATGGGTAAAATAGTATATTTTTGTGTCTATAAAGTGCAGTTTTAAAAATGTTTTAAAAATACACCTGCTGCAGCCACCTACAATCCGAAAAACACCTGCCGCATCCATACAGCCCCACAAAATACCTGACCCAGTACTTTAAACCCAAATTTCCAACACTTTTTAAATTTTCACCCAAAAAATTACATATATTAACAGGAATTAAGCATTTTTTTGCCTAATTAGTCATTAGGGGGGTGTCCAAAGGGTTCTGAACCAAGTCCCCACATTTTTAGTCAAATACAGAGATCTGGGACATTTTATCACCATGCCCTGGCATGGTGAAAATTTTTTGGCCAGTTTCTGCCTATGGAGTTTTTTCCGCACATACGAAAACTCCGGCAATTGGATAGCGCGATACGCGCGTATGTTCAAAAAGTTCGCACTGGCGAAGGCTTTTTGCCAAAAGCGACTTCGCACCTAATTGAATACGCCCTATGTATGCGCTATATTAGGCAGATCAATGACCTGACTGTGAAATAACCTGGTTAATTATAAAAGAATAATATTTCCCTTTTGTTCCTTCCTACACGCAATAATCTGACAAGATGGGTATGTAGTCGGGATGCCGACGCTCTAAATGCCGACTGTCTAGTCCTGGCAAGGGTCTAATGACAGGCATCAAGATCCGACGCCTGTCATTTTACCTACGCCGGGAGCCCAGCATACCGATCGAATGTAAGGCGGGCGCGGAAAGCCGCTGGAGGGAAGGGTTAGGTTGGGGGCTCCCGGGGGGACTCCGGGTTAGGCAACCCCCCGGGAAGGTTAGGGTTAGGCTAGGCTGGGGAAGGGGAGTTTAGGGGTAGGCACCCCCCCTCCCCCCCGGGAGACTTAGGTTTAGGCTGCGGGGAAGGGGAGGTTAGGTTTAGGCACTTACAGGTGGCGTTAGGCACTTTGGGGGGGGGGGGGGAGTTAGGGTTAGGCACCCCTAAGGGAGGGGTAGGGGGGGGGATGTTATGTTAGTAATTAGTGAAGATACTTACCTGTTAGGACAGGGGTTCCCAACCCCGGTCCTCAAGGCACACTAACAGTCCAGGTTTTAATGATAACCATACTTGAGCACGTGACTTAATTAGTACCTGTTATTTTGATTTAACTATCTGTGCTCAACCATGGATATCACTAAAACCAGGACTGTTATAGTGCCTTGAGGACCGAGGTTGGGAATCACTGTGATAGGATCTTCACTGCCGGTGTTCCAGTGTCGGGATGCGAACCATGCGTCCGGCAGTATTTCATACCGATTCCACAAGATGTACCAGCACACAGAGTTTATTATAAAGCAGCTTTTTACTGAATTACATTGCAATCTGATTTGTGTAAACACTGCATGTGATCTGAGAAACCTCAATTTCACATTTTACAGAGAAAAAAAAAAGAAAACCATAAAATGCCAATAACTGAAAGAGAATGTCACAGTGGCTACATAATAGCATCTAAAACAAGCCTGATGATGAATTGCCTCAGTGTTAGTAGTGGCAGCGGCAGCAGCGCGTTTGAGGAGAGTAACGTGTTTCTCCAATGAGATTTGGCTGATGCAATCGTCGTGCAGGAGCCATATTCTCGAAGACCAAAATTCATATTTCCCCTTATGCAAATGTCTCTACCAAAATGGATCCTGCACTGGAGACATAAATGGTAGCGCTGTACTTAAAGGCTGGGAGTCCTCTCTGACCATACACGTGTGTACTACTGTCCTCTGTCTGTGCTTTTAAGAGATTATTCTGGCAGGTGAAGAAGCTGCTGGCGGGACCTCCACTGAGAGAAGCCGCTCTTTACGCTATATAGACCTGGTATGTACCCTGATGAAGGTTATGCAAGCTGCACTTGTACAGAGAGAACACCCGGCCACCGGGCTCGCAGCTGGTCTCCTGTCACTCAGAGCCCCAGAGTAGGCATGCTGCTGAATAAGTATGTCATCCATCATGTATTGCCAGGGAGAGGTGCACAGAGCATATTGGCACATTAGGCTGGGTACTGGTATCTTATATGTTATTTATTACTATGGATCTCTGCATTAGTTTGTGGTACTGACGTGGCAGTAACTGCAGAACTGACAGCAGGTTCTTATTGTATGACTGGAGGGTTGGGGATATTGTTTCACTGCTCCTCTCGGTGTATGTACAGTAGTACTGACATGAACCAGGGTGTCTGCTTTCCTGCAGTTGGTTGTTTGACTGTCAAGGGACAATGATTGCATTTGGTGTCGGGGTATAGGTTACAGTGTATATGGGACATGTATATGGTGGTAGTTACAAAATTGTATTTGCTGTCTAGGGATGGGACAACATTATTAGGAAACCGTACACAAAGTGATGCTAATATATGTATAAATGTATGTAGTGATCACTTTCGATGTCAAGCCTTATAATCCGCTCGTTAATTAAGAAAACCTGGGTATTCTAAAGAATAATGCACCCTGCTGTACATTATACAGTTGCGTTAGAAGTAATTGAACTTTTTGTTTCATGTGTAAAAAGCCCTTAAGCCGGTTACACACTGGACGATGTGTGTGCCCAGCGACGGAAAATGCGACTGGACCAGTGCTTAAAGTAGTCCTAGAGAAGTGGTGGAAATCGCCCTCCCCCTTGGCGCTTTTCCAAAAAAAGGGACAGCGTGCCCTGAAAAAAAGAAGCGCGGTCACACAATAGTATTTCCAATTCAAATTACATCACATCACATCACACAGTAGCACAATATTGATTCATATTACACCACATAGTAATGTCCATTATTCATGCATGACACACAGGAGTGCCCCTTTTACACAATGCCCACATTTGTGCCACTTATACACAATGCCCACAGCAGTAGTGCCCCTTATGCAAATGCAGTGTCCACAGTATTGGCGCCCTGTATGCAGTGCACCCGTAGTGGTAGTGCCCCTTATACAATGCCCACAGCAGTAGTGCCCCTTATGCAAATGCAATGCCCATTGTAGTGGTGCCCTTTATGCAGTGCCCACAGAAGTGGCACCCCTTATGCAGTGGCCCCAGTAGTGGTAATGCCCCTTATGCAATGCCCCTAGTAGTGCTAGTGCCCCTTATGCAGTGCCCACAGTGGTAGTGCCCCCAGTAGTGTTGCCCCTTATTCAGTGCCCCCAGTAGTGGTGCCCTTTATGCAGAGCCCCCAGTAGTGGCAGTGACTCCAGCAGTTGTGCCCCTTATGCAGTGCCTCCAGGAGTGGTACCCCTTGTAGTAGTGCCCCCTGTGCAATGCTCCCAGTAGTAGTGCCCCCTGTGTAAATCCCCCAGTAGTTATGCCCCTATAGTGCCGCTTACACAAAAAACAATACTTACCGTAAGCCCCGCTCCTGCATGCCTCCATTCCGCCTGGCTGCTCCTAGTCCTCTAAAGTTACTATGGGAGAGACGTTCTGACGTCTCTCTCCCATAGTGCCGGTGGGGGGAGGGAAGCTGGAAGCCGGAGCTCAAAAGTGAGCTCCAGCCTCTGGCTGGCGCTGCGGGGAGGGAGCTGGGCACCCGCTGGTAACAAAATCTCAGCAGGCACCCAACAAATGGAGCCTCCCTGCGGCGCCGGACAGGTGGGTCGGAGGAGGTGGAACTGGTTACATCTCCAAATAGAAGTGAAGGAACGCAGTTCTGCCCTATTCCGGCCCACTTTAACCCCTGGACTGGACGATATATATTCGGACGGTTCGTACACACTGCACGATCTGGTGTACGACCGCCCGATATGTCTTTCCCGAAGGCCGAATCCATAAGCATGAAGTCGTTCCTCGAACCTTCAGGTTGGCCTGCACCTGAAGATGGACGAATGACGCGCTGGAGAGCGCAATAGCGCGCACACACTGGACGATGTGTCGTTCCGATTCGTCGGAAATTGGTAAATCGTCCAATATATTGTCAAATGTGTACCCAGCTTTAGTCTGCAGCCTTGTGTCTCTGTGGTTACAAAATGAATAGCTTTACAATATGACAGATACTGTCCCACATTATATATAGTATACAATAAGCATAGTAACTCTTATACGTGTTTGAAAATTAAATCTAAAAATACGAGAGTATGTGTGGATCAAGGTTTCCTTGAGTAGAGTGTATGTGTTAAGAGGAAGTGGTTGAATTACTACATACAGTTACTGGCAGTAAACTATATGTTATATTCCTGTGTTGTGTAAAAGTGGAACCAGACTCAATGAATGCACTTATTTTAATGCCGGTGTCGGAGGCTTCTATTTATTAGTGTAAAGTGTTCTGTGCTATCCTAGATCAATTCTGTAATCTCTGCCTTACCTGCCACGGAGCATAATTATTGTTCTATTTCAAATTTAGATTTTTGCTTTGTTATATTGATCACAAGTAAATTCTTTGATAATAGAACAAAAAAATTGTTATAAATGTATACAGTACATTGGGTCTGATTCAGAGGTGGAAGTGTCGATTTCGGTCACAAGCGGCCAATGTTTTCAGCCTGTGCATGCATCGGAGTCGCACCGCGTGTGTGCTGTGATGAGCTTGAGACAGCGGTCTTAGTGTGGATTATAATGCAGGATGATTGACAGACAGTGACTGTTTGGGAGAGGTAATGGCAAATAAATCACAGGCGTGTCACAATCGTTTTGGGGGCGTGTCACAACCAGTGACTGTGTCCTGTTATGCAGTGGTACTGGCTCCAGGGACTTAGTCGCAATGGACATTCTGAGCAACGATTGGGTGGCTCAGAGGTCCGATGGTGCGAGTGATGTTTGTCCGATGCCACGTCTTTGTACGCAAGCGGCGGATCTGGCAAGCTGGCGGTGGGCGTCTTTGTACAAAAATGATGGAGGCTGCGACATTTGAATATCTTCTGAGATCCGCTGTGTACGAAGACGCAGCATTAACGTGATTAGCTTTTACCTCTGAATCAGGCCATTTATATGAATAGGGAATTTTTTGTATTGATTGTAGTCAGTGACTTGAATTGGGGGCAGCATACAGTGAAAATGCAAATCAAATATGATCATTAAAAGCCTCAATTGTATTTCTTTATTAGCAACCCGCTCCGGCTTCACACGGGAGCAATTTAATCCATCTTGCCCCAGCCCCCTGCATCTCCTAACAACGTACGCCATGTCACCACAGTTCCCTGCATCTCCCCACAACCCCCTGCTTCTTACTCCTGCCCCCTGCATCCAGGCCCGGCTACAGGGGGGGGACTAAGGGGACAACTGTACTGGCACAAAAGGGGGCCGCGGATGGCGGTCTCTGTTCCAGCTGGCAGTAGTGGATTTACCGCTAGGTTACCAAAGCGGGCGATTGGGGCCCGACAGGTCTCAGGGGGCCTGCATAGGGGCGGCCAAGGCCACAGACAACCTGGCAGCGTCTGCATTATATATATAATAAATACATATATTACTACTGAGATATTTTATTACGTGTGTGTGTGTGTGTATACGTGCCTACCTAAGGTGCAACATACACTATATATCATACATATTTGCATCATACATCAATGACATAAGAAAGCGGTTATGTCACTGATGCAGACACCATCCCTCCTACCCCTGAGGCATCCACATCACTGTCATCAAGAAGACCTTGCAAGAGACAACAGACAAGAACTACAGCCTGTATCGTCCGTGACAGAGAAAGTGTGGTAAGTCATAGTGTATTTTTACTTTATTTAAAGGCTGGCATATCTTTCAGTTATCATATCATGTTCACATATCACACATGCAGGGGAGAGATGTGCGAGGATTCGGGGTGGTGGTGAGAAGGTGGGGCCCCCAGAGACATCAATGTACCGGGCCCCGAGATTTCTGTTGCCGGCCCTATCTGCATCTCACCAGTGTCTCCACAACCCCCACAGCTGCTGCCCGGCTACTGGGATGTGCTGGGAAGGGCAGGAGGATCATGGATAAGAGATTTGTATTGCAGCTACTGTAAGTATCATCAGCAGCATGCCCCCAGGGCTGGGACACCTGTGCGCATTTTCGCAGCCTCCATGCATACCCTTACCCGGCTGCTGAACATGGCGATGAGCACTGCTCTCTTTGCACAACCCTGTATTTCCTGGGCATCCTATTGAGCTTCCTCGCCGTAGTTCCCCTGCCCGAGAAAAGCGCTGACTTCCATACAATGGTGTTCCTATGTTTTTGTTTTTCTTCAATTCCTGAAAGCCATGCATCCCCTGGCTCCTTCCTGGCTACTGTGTCTGCTTCGAGGCACCTTCATGGGTTAGATGGAGATTGTCTCTCATTCTCTATCTGCCTTAGATGTGACCCTGCTCAGTCCCTGACTCCCTCCACTCTCTAGGCTGCTGCTAAGCAACATGGTACATTGCTATCTCTGATTGGCTCGCAGCCCTCGGCCCTGCAGCATCAGTAAGTCACTCGCTCACTCATACAGCACAACAGGTTTTTTTTTTGTGATTTGCAACATTCCAAGCCTCAGTTTCAGATGCTCTCCTGCTGTTTGAGCACCATGGGTAGCTCCTAAACAGCAGCTTGGTGCAAGTTTTTATTTCTGTGACTTGCTTCACTAAAATTGTCACTGCTCAGCTCCCTTTTGTCTCAGATGAATGAATTCATACACCTAGTGAAAACCTCATAAAAATCTTTCTAGTGGTTCAAGAGATTAGCCCGAACAAATAGCCAGAATCCTAAACCAGGGACATCTATCTATCTATCTATCAAATCTTACATAGTTATTTAGTATAAAAAAGTGAGCTATTAGACTACATAGTGACAAGGCAACAGAGCGACAAAACTTAAGGCTCATACACACTAGATGATATTCTGTAGGAGCGATATTGGTGAAAGATATTGGGTGTAGACACTGAATGATATAGTTCAATGATGTCATCCTGCCACATCCCTGAACAGGCAGTTTTTGACGATATCGTCAGATTGGCCTACATGTTTGCACGGTAGCAAACATTGTTAATGACCCGTGTGAGCGCGCATCGTTGGTCATTTGGTGCATACTCACTGGACGATACAAACGCTATATCGTTGAACAATATCATTATTGTTGATATCGTTCACTTTAAGCGTCTATGCCCCATTATATATAAAATTCATTGGTCTGTTTGTTTTGTCTGGTTATGCAAGGTGGTCCAGTTGGCTCCTGGACATGTTTTGGGGGAATTAGGGTCCTGGTCGGACCTCCCGTTGGTGTATGTTGGGCAGAACTTTGACACTGGGAGCCTGTCAATGTTGATTGACAGCACGCCCCCTTTGGTGGGCGTGCCGGGGGCGTGGCTGACAGACGGAGGCGTTCCCATGGTGGTAACCCACAGCTATGCGAGCGTCCAAAAGGCCGCTCCAAGTTTAGGTAGGAGGGCCCTGATTCAGAGCGAGTCCCTTATTTGGACGACCTGTTACTCAAGGCTCCATCGGTATCTCTTTTATCAAATAATGCCTTACTGACATATCAGACCCTAATCCAACACGGTTGGATAATCAACTTCAAGAAATCAAATCTCAATCCGTCCGAGAAACTTCTGTTTCTGAGCATGATCTTGGATACGGCAGCACAAATGATTTTTCTTCCAATAGACAAGGCCCGGGATATCCGGTTGTTAGTTCAGCTGGTCCTCAGAACAAGGAAGGTGTCCCTGCTTCTTTGTCTGCGTCTCTTGGGGAAGATGGTAGCAGCTTTCGAGGCACTACAGTTCGGCCGGTTCCACTCCAGGGTGTTTCAGCTGGACCTGCTAGCACAGGGGTCAGGGTCTCATCTGCTTCTTCATCGACAGATCCGTCTGAGTCCGGTTACCAGAGTGGCCCTTCTTTGGTGGACACAATCCAACAATCTGTTAGCGGGCAGAAGATTCGGAGTGTGGGACTGGATCATCGTAACAACGGATGCCAGCCTTCGAGGATGGGGAGCAGTAGTCCTCGATTATCACTTTCAGGGTCGATGGTCCCCTCTAGAACAGAAGAACAGAAGCCCATAAATGTGTTGGAACTCAGAGCGATTTACAATGCTCTTACAGAGGCAACAGACTTTCTAAAGTCTCGTCCGGTAAGAGTTCAGTCCGACAACGCGACGGCCGTCGCTTATATCAACCGACAAGGAGGGACTCTGAGTCGCATGGCTATGCGGGAAGTAACTCAGATCCTTTGGTGGGCCGAAAAACAGTCAGTAATCCTGTCGGCGGTATTCATCCCGGGTGTGGACAACTGGGAAGGAGATTACCTAAATCGACAGGATATGCATCACGGGGAATGGAAGCTTCATCCAGAGGTGTTCAACGCACTGATACGTCGATGGGGATGTCCTCAGGTGGACCTCATGGCGTCGCAATTGAATTGTCAGCTCCCAGTATACGTCTCAAGAACTCGGGATCCGCAGGCGGAAGCGGTAGACGCCCTGACAAGTCCGTGGATCTACGACTTTGTTTACCTTTTTCCTCCGCTTCCTCCTTGTCTTCTAAAAAGGATAAAACAAGAATCAGCCTCTGTAATTCTCGTAGCTCCAAACTGGCCTCGGAGAAGTTGGTTCTCGGACCTTCGGTCCCTATTGTCAGACGATCCATGGCCCCTCCCTCTACGCCCGGATATTCTGCAGCAGGGTACATTCATACACCCCATCTTAGCGCAACTGCGTTTAACGGGGTGGCTCTTGAAACCGATATCCTAAGACGCAGGGGCATCCCAGACGCGGTTATTCCCACCATGCTGTGCGCCAGGAAGCCTGTTTCGGCTGCGCATTATCATCGCATCTGGCATGCTTATATCTCATGGTGTTCCAGTCGGGGGCATCAGTCTAGAACTTTTTGGTTGTCCCGGTTTCTGCTTTTCCTTCAGACGGGTCTGGATTCTGGCCTTCGGCTGGGAACTTTAAAGGTTTTTTTCTCCATTTTCTTTCAAAGAAAATTGGCCCTCATTCCTGAGGTGCAGACGTTTCTTCAAGGGGTCTTGCGCGTGCAGCCTCCTTTTGTACCTCCGATAGCCCCTGGGACCTAAACTTGGTGCTTCTGTTTCTTCAGTCGCCCATGTTTGAACCTTTTTGGAGGAGGTCGATCTTAAGTACCTGTCTTGGAAGACTGTCCTCCTCCTGGGTCTCTCTTTGGCTCGTAGAGTTTCGGAATTGGGTGCTCTGTCCTGTAAGCCACCTTACCTTGTGTTTCATGCTGATAGGGCGGACTCCGGACGGTAGCCACCTTCCTTCCCAAGGTTGTGTCGGCTTTCCATATCAAACAGCCTTTTGTGGTACCGTCGTTGCTCGAGGACTCTGGTGGATCTTCTACCTTGGATGTGGTTAGGGCTCTCCGCATCTATGTTGCCAGGACAGCGTCCCTCCGCAAGTCTGAGTCGCTTTTTGTCCTCTATGATGCTGTTCGGAGGGGTTTGCCGGCGTCTAAGCAGACTTTGGCACGTTGGATCCGGCTGACTATTCATTAGGCTTATGATAGTGCTACTTCGGCATCCCGTTTTGGCCGCCTTGTTCTGCAGGTGCCACAGAGCGCTCTCGCCCGTGGGGAAAACTTTGGGACGTCCCCAGCGTAAGCACCTCCAGTGTCCCCTAGTGGATGAAAGAGAAAATGGGATTTTGGTACCTACCGGTAAATCCTTTTCTCTGATTCCACAGGGGACACTGGACGCCCACCTCTGCGCTCTTAGCCTGCCTGTTCGGCTCGTTCCGTATGTTGAATGCTTCTGTCATGTGCGTTCTCTCCTCTTTTTTTTTTTTTTTGTTTTTTTTTGTTTACTCCGCTTGTTCTCCATCTCCTCTCGGTCTTCATTTTCTAAACTGAGGGCTGGTGGGGCATAGAGAGGGAGGAGCTTCACACTTCTAAATTATTTAAAGTGCTGGCTCCAGTTATCCATGCCTCTATACCCCAGCGTAAGCACCTCCAGTGTCCCCTGTGGCATCAGAGAAAAGGATTTACCGGTAGGTACCAAAATCCCATTTTTGCTGCAATTACAGCATTGCAGACCTTTGGCATTCTAGCTGTTAATTTGTTGAGGTAATCTGAAGAAATTTCACCCCACGTTTCCTGAAGCACCTCCCACAAGTTGGATAGGGATGGGCACTTCTTGTGTACCATACGGTCAAGTTGGTCCCACAACAGCTCAATGGGGTTGAGATCTGGTGACTGCGCTGGCCACTCCATTACAGACAGAATACCAGCTGCCTGCTTCTTCCCTAAATAGTTCTTGCATTATTTGGAGGTGTGCTTTGGGTCATTGTCCTGTTGGAGGAGGAAATTGGCTCTAATCAAGCGCTGTCCACAGGGTATGGCATGGCGTTGCAAAATGGTGTTATAGCCTTCCTTATTCAAAATCCCTTTTACCTTGTACAAATCTCCCACTTTACTAGCACCAAAGCAGCCCCAGACCATCACATTACCTCCACCATGCCTGACAGATGGCGTCAGGCACTCTTCCAGCATCTATTCACTTCTCACAAATGTTCTTCTGTGTGATCCAAACACCTCAAACTTCGATTTGTCTGTCCATAACACTTTTTTTTCCAATCTACCTCTGTCCAATGTCTGTGTTTTTTTTGCCCATATTAATGTTTTCCTCTTATTGGCCAGTCTCAGATATAGCGCTTTCTTGGCCACTCTGCCTAGAAGGCCAGCATCCCTGAGTCGCCTCTTCACTGTAGACGTTGACACTGGCGTTTTGCGAGTACCATTTAATGAAGCTGCCATATGAGGACTTGTGAGGTGTCTATTTCTCAAACTAGAGACTCTTAATGTACTTGTCTTCTTGCACAGTTGTGCACCTGGGCCTCCCACTTCTCTTTCTACTCTGGTTAGAGCCTGTTTGTGCTGTTCTTCTTCTAAGGGAGTAGTACACACCGTTGTAGGAAATGTTCAGTTTCTTGGCAATTTCTTGCATGGAATAGCCTTCATTTCTAAGAACAAGAATAGACTGTCGAGTTTCACATTAAAGTTCTCTTTTTCTGGCCATTTGGAGAGTATAAACATACCCACAAATGTGATTCTCCAGATACTCAACTAGCTAAGAGGAAGGCCAGTTTTATAGTTTTTATAGCTTCTCTAACAGTTTTCTGTGCTAACATAATTACATAAAGGTTTTCTAATTATCCATTAGCCTCTAACGCGTTTAGCAAACATAATGTACCATTAGAACACTGGAGTGATGGTTGCTGGAAATGGAAACACCTCTGTAGATATTCCTTTTACGTTTGCAGCTAGTATAGTCATTTACCACATTAACAATGGATAGAGTGTATTTCTGATTAATGTAATGTTATCTTCATTGAAAAAAACAAGTGCTTTTCTTTCAAAAATAAGGAAATTTCTAAGTGACCCCAAACTTTTGAACGGTAGTGTGTGTGTGTGTGTGTGTGTGTGTGTGTATATATATATATATATATATATATATGTATATATGTATGTATATATGTGTGTGTTTAGGTGCATAAATATTGGGACATTGACAGAATTTTCATATTTTGCCCTCTATTCACCACCACAATGGCTTTGAAATTAAACAAACAAGATGTGCTTTAACTGCAGAATTTCAGATTTAATTTGAGGGTAATTACATCCAAATCAGGTGAACGGTGTAGGAATTACAACGGTTTCTATATGTGCCTCCCACTTTTTAAGGGCCCAAAAGTAATGGGACTATCAACTCAAAAGCGATTTCATGGACAGGTGTGGGCTATTCCCTCGTTATTTCATTTTCAATTAAGCAGGTAAAAGGTCTGGAGTTGATTCTAGGTTTGACATTTGCATTTGGAATTAGTTGCTGTTGACTCTCAATATGAGATCCAAACAGCGGTCACTATCAGTGAAGCAAGCCATCATTAGGCTGAAAAATCAAAACAAACCCATCAGAGAGATGGCAAAAACATTAGGTGTGGCCAAATCAACTGTTTGGAACATTCTTAAAAAGAAAGAACGCACCGGCGAGCTCAGCAACACCAAAAGACCCGGAAGACCATGGAAAACAACTGTGGTGGATGACAGAAGAATTATTTCCCTGGTGAAGAGAAACCCCTTCACAGCAGTTTCCCAAATCAAGAACACTCTCCAGGAGTTAGGTGTAGCATTCCTGCTAGGCTGTTTTAGCGGGGCGCAGCGCCCTGCCCTCCTTCTGGAGGGCAAAAAGCACCCTGCCCTCCAGGAGGAGGGCAAAAAGCGCCCTGCCCTCACAGCCTGCGGGAGCCGTTCTCACCCGCGGGACGCAGTGTCCCGCGGGTGGAGAAACATGCGGTGACCCGGTCACCGCCGGAGAATAGACGCCGGGTGCATGTACCCGGGATCTATTCTCTCTGTCTGCAGGGGCTTGGGGGCTGCCCGGCGTGTCCGTAAGTGCCGGGCACGCCCCCAAGAGTAACGAAAAGGGGACGCGTCTTATAGACACTCCCCCTTTTCGATTACCACGCCCCCTTCTCGGTCACGCGCCGAAGGCGCGCGCACGGGCATGCCCTCTCTAGCTCCGGTGCCCTGCCTCCCACCGGAGCTAGAGGGAACACTATAGGTGTATATGTGTCAAAGTCAGCAATCAAGAGAAGACTTCACAAGAGTGAATATAAAGGGTTCACCACAAGATGTAAACCATTGGTGAGCCTAAAAAACAGGAAGACCAGATTAGAGTTTGCAAACAACATCTAAAAAAGCCATTACAGTTCTGGAACAACATCCTGTGGACAGATGAGACACAGATCAACTTGTACCAGAGTGATGGGAAGAGAAGAGTATGGAGAAGAAAAGGAACTGCTCATGATCCAAAACATACCACCTAATCAGTTTAGCATGGTGGTGGTAGTGTCCTGGCGTGGGCATGTATGGCTGCCAATGGAACTGGTTCCCTTGTATTTATTGATGATGTGACTGCTGACAAAAGCAGCAGAATGAATTCTGAAGTGTTTCGGGCAATATTATATGCTCATATTCAGTCAAATGCTTCAGAACTCATTGGGCGGCGCTTCTTAGTGCAGATGGACAATGACCCAAAGCATACTGCAAAAGCAACCAAAGAGTTTTTAAGGCTAAAAAGTGGAATGTTATGCAATGGCCAAGTCAATCCCCTGACCTGAATCCGATTTGAGCATGCATTTCACTTGTTGAAGACAAAACTGAAGGGAAAATGCCCCAAGAACAAGCAGGAACTTAAGACATTTGCAGTAGAGGCCTGGCAGAGCATCACCAGGGATGAAACCCAGCGTCTGGTGATGTCTATGCGTTCCAGACTTCAGGCTGTAATTGCCTGCAAAGGATTTGCAACAAAGTATTAAAAAGTGAAAGTTAGATTTAGGATTGTTTAGTTTGTCCCATTACTTTTGGCCCCTTTAAAAAGTGGGAGGCACATATAGAAACCGTTGTAATTCCTACACCGTTCACCTGATTTGGATGTAATTACCCTCAAATTAAATCTGAAAGTCTGCAGTTAAATCCCATCTTGTTTGTTTCATTTCAAAGCCATTGTGGTGGTGAATAGAGGCCAAAATATGAAAATTCTGTCGCTGTCCCAATATTTAAGCACCTGACTGTGTGTGTGTGTGTGTGTGTATATGTATATGTGTATATGTATATGTGTATATATATATATATATATATATATATATATATATATATATATATATATATATATATATATATATATATATATATATATATATTATTTTTTTTTTTTTTTTTTTTTCTCTCAAACAAATCTTCCAAGAACATAAGGAGGCGGCACTCATCCGGACTCATTTAAAAAGTAAGGTGCATATTTAATAAGCCGACGTTTCAAAGCCGGAACGGCTTTGTCATCAGGGTGTAAAATGTTAAATTTTACACCCTGATGACAAAGTCATTCCGGCTTTGAAACGTCGGCTTATTAAATATGCACCTTTTTAAATGAGTCCGGATGAGTGCCGCCTCCTTATGTTCTTGGAAGATTTGTTTGCTACATACTCCACATAGGAAGGCACCACGGGGATGCGAGCAGAAATCCGACAAAAGTCCAGGCGCGATGCTGTTTTCTGCCCTTAGAGCCGGGAAAACAGCATTGCGCCGGGAAGTTTAGTCGGAGAATGCCCGTTGTCGCGCCTACACACCCTGTTTAAGGCGCGAGAACGAGCCTTCCCCGACCTAACATCGCGATGGATTGAATAGCTCTGGGAGCTCATTGCCGGTGCTATTCACTTCGCGTTTAATTGAATTGTTCCCAATATTGCGTTGGGGCTGGGCAGTGCGCCTTTCTGAAATCCCCGTGTTAGGTTACATTTTTGCACTGTAATTGGCAGGTATGGGTAACAGAAATGTAGTCCGAGCATACGCTTCTCCTATATTGCTGGTACATTAAGGACATTTATTTTCATTCTTCGCCTTTTTTCATCTATTTTTAAATGGCAGTTACAGGGACTGGGATATTTTTATCTGTTAAAATAATTTAAAGCTTTGCAATGGTTACTAGGAAACAGTCCGACTTCTATCCAGCGCGGTGTTCTTAAATCTTTTCTCCTGCGTCATAGTATAGCAGAACACCCGGATCAGAGGTGGGCGATTGTATAGTAGACTGTAATATGCAGGTTATTCAGTATTGCCTGTATAATGAGGTTTGTTGTTGTAAACAAAAGAAATTTTTTTCCCCCTGAACATTGTATACTTAAACCAGTTGTTTAGGCATGTCCATTTTCATTGGCAATTTAGTAAATGTACTTAATGTGTGTTGCGCCCTATATTAGGGCTACTACAAATAGATTGCTGAGGTTCGAGAGAAGTGGAATCTAAAAAATTTAACAAAGTAGCATCTCGTTGTAATCCATAAATAATGTTTAATGTATGTATTATCCCCATCAGGGTTATACATTGCCTGTGATACCTGTTCTGATGACACCATTTAGACATTAATAGAAATGAATGCAAAAGAAAAAAAGAACTAGGTTAATGATCAGTGTATCCTGCATGTGAAAGTGAATGCCAACTCTTTTACAGGTAATATACACAGGATGCTTTCAAATAGGCTTTGCGAGTGCATTAAGGCAGAAAATGGCACAATTTCCCATTCATTCCCAGTGTGCAGCAACCCCATTGAAATAAATGGGAGATGTACAACTAGAATATAATTTAATAAAAAAGAGCCTGTATTCAGTATCTTAGTGTTCACTGTAGCTCTGGCGGCAGGCAGGGCGCCGGAGCTAGAGAGGGCAACTTTTGTGCGCGCGCCCGAAAAAGGGGCGTGGCCATGAAAAGGTGGCGTGTCGATAAGATGCGTCCCCTTTTCGTAATACTTGGGGGCGTGCCCGGTAATTATGGATACGCCGGGCAGCCACCAAGCGCTGCAGACAGTGAGAATAGATGATGGGCGCATGCGCCCGGCGTCTATTCTCCGGCGTTGACCGGGTCACCGCACAATTCTCCACCCGCGGGACACTGCGACCCGCGGGTGAAGATGGCACCCGCAGGCTGTGAGGGCAGGGCGCTTTTTGCCCTCCTTCTGGAGGGCAGGGTGCCGCGGCCCGCTAAAACAGCCTAGCGGGAACGCTAGTATCTGCGCTAAACAGCCTGCTCTGGTTTCCACTAAAAGGTGGATGAGTAACATGGGGGTGCCTGTCCTGCTAAAGAGGAAACCAGCACTAGACTTGGCAATTTACACTATATCTGGTAAACTTGTTGCCTTATGCATCTCTTGTCATAGGGCCGTATCCAATTAGAAGCAAAAAGCCGTTTTCCGTAAAAAAGTATTGCCGATTGCATCTTTTCGCCAGGTCGGAACTTATCTCAATTCTAGCCGGTTTTCGCCTACTACACAGAAAGTCAAAACAATATAATAGGCCAAAAAGATTCGCCTCTGAATAGCAGGAGAAAAGAAGTGCAACATTGTTATTTTGGGGTGCAAAGGTGGGGAAACCTCTCAGAACCCTGGGGACAGCCCCCAAAGGACAACTATGTCAAAAAATCCCAGAGAAAAACTTAACACCCCCAAAAAAGTACTTTCATTTTGGGGGTGAAAAAGCACAAAGTGGGAGGAAAAGTACAGAAACTAGTGAAATAGACTTCTGGGGGGTGTGCAGGTGTTTTTAGGATTGCAGGTGTATGTAACAGGTGCGTTTTTCATGGTTTGTTTCAAAATTCACTTTAGAGACTTTACAATATGCTAGCACCCATTTTCAAGTACCCCAAATTTGACAGGACTATTTATTTTCACCAAAAAATACTGCTTCATGCCATTCTTCACCACTTGTGCAAAGACGCTAATAAGAAGCTATTGAAACAACTTATGTACCCCAAACACTTTTATTAGGGCTTTATCGGACACATCTGCATTGATCCCCAATGTTAGTGCATCATTTTGGGGGGTACAGGATGGTTCCCCCTATTCTGACAGCACTTTCCGCCTGTTCTGAATTCGCCGCTTGCCCTTTTTGCATCTTTTGCAATTGAATACGGCGAATAGCAGGGACGCACACAATAAGTTTCTGCGGCCAAAAGACTTGATGTCGGCGAAAACTCCAGCAGGCGAAACTTTTCCGCGGGTGCGAAACTAATTGAATACGGCCCATAGTGGGAAATGGCACAAGTCTGGAGCCTCTATGGGGAGGGGAAGCAAAAAAAACAAAAATCAACATGCACCATCAAGTGTCGGGCGCCTTGTGGTCGTGGTGATGATGAAAAAGATTTAAGGGGAGTTGTATCAAACCTTAGAGAGAGATACAGTGGAGAATTTGCAGATCGCAACCAATCAGCTTGTGTCATTTATCTGGCACAGTCTATAAGATGACAGAAGCTGGTCGGTCGCTATGGACAACTTCTCTCTCTAAGGTTTGATACATCTCCCCCTTGGTCCCCTGGAGTGGGAGCATTGCCATTTCAGTATTATAGAGTTAAAGGGTTGTAGTTAGCAGACCGACGGATGGCCTGCTGCTGGTCTGAATCCCGACGCAGGAAGTCAGACACAGGACTTTAGATGGGTGTTGAAATACCGTCGCCTATCTTAATGTCGATGCCGGAACACAGACAAGACGACAGACTGAACCATGTAAGTTCGGGGCGTTTAAGCTGTTAGCCGTGGGGGGAGGGTTAAGTTTAGGTACCATAGCAGGGTTAACGTTCAGTTTTGGGGGAGGGTTTAGACACCACAGCGGGGGGGGGGGGGGTTAGGGTTAGGCACGAAGGGGGGAGACTTAGGTTTAGGCACTAATGTGGAGGGTTAGGGATAGGCTTCAAGAAGGGAGGGTTAAGGGGAGAAGGGGGGTGGGTAAGTATACTTACACGACCCCTGTCGGGATGCCGCTGCCTATATTTTAACGGGAGGCATCCAAACAGCCGGCATTACATACCCATTCCGAGTCAAATAACGAAGACTTTTGTACATTGCATCTATATAGTACACAATATAAATGAGAGAAACCTACACTTTGGAATAAAATTTATATCAATAAAACATTTCTCAGACCCTCATTTGCGGCTTTATTATATAATAGTCTTTCTTCGTTGTTAATCTGTCATAATCCAGTATTCTGATTGTGGTCCCAATAGCTGCTCTACTAATAATAAAAAAAAAGTAGTGCCCATTTCTGATTGGCTAGCAGCTACGGGAGGTCACGGTATATTGATATCACAGGCTTTAAGTGGTGGATGCTGGTACACACCATCTGTGTCGGCTTTTATGTTTGTTTTTTCCATTTTCATTGGATTACAGAAATAGAAGTCTTTCCCATTATATCACATTGAAGAACGAAAATGAATGGAAGGGGTGTGCAGGTGCTTGTGATTACTCAAACACCAAGATACCCTTTCAGTTAATGGCTGCTAGTGCATGCATTTCCGCGATAACCGCAAAAATCGGGCAGTGAATAGTCTATGAACATTACCTTTTTTTTGTCTGACTTTCCTGTCTTTCAAGCTCTACAGTTCTCATGTGAGGTCCGGTGAGCAGGCATGTTCTGTCCATTAAGGTGCAAGGACAGAAAATAAATAAATACTAATAGGGCCCATAAATCAGCTATGGGGATTGGGGAAGCTCGGCATGTTGGAAATCCTCGATTCACCGATCCCAACCAAAAATGATCCGGACAGGTGTGTCAGAGAATTATTATCTTGCAGTGTTTCCCCGATCCTCCGGCAGATCCCAGATCATCGATGTCAGGTGATTGGATCGGCAGAACGGGGCATCGGGGCTGTGGACGTATGGCATACATTACACCTGTAGTAAATCACCTGTACATTCTCAATCTGCAAATACTGTAAATCAATGTATTTTTTCTGAATTAGATTACTTATATGATTCCTGTTTATGCTGGCAAAGAACCTCCAGGATGATATCTTCTGTAGTGGGTAGAACTGGTCGTTCTATAGTAAGAAGGCATCGTCCCAGCTATAACATACAGGACATTTTCTTTTAGCCAAGCAGTTTGTATAGTGATTAGGGGGCTGATTCTAAATCTGCCCCGCCCACAATTATTTTTCTTCGTTCTTTCTGCCCCATTGTGCGAAGCCTATCCCGCCCACAGTGATGGCGTGCTTATACACAGCTGTGATAATCAGTGAAATCACAAGGGGGGTGCGGGCCGCACCCAGGTGACATCAAAGTGACGTCTCCTCAGTGACAGGAGGCGGGTGCTGCACTGTAGCATTACATGCAGCACTCTGCTCCTGCACACTGACTGGTCCCCCAGGGCAGCCCTCTTCTCCCAGACCCCCGGAGTGACTAAAACGGAGGTTTGGGCCGATGTCCCCTTTTTGCCGACGCGTGGCTTTGCCGTGCATAGCTGGTGTCACCACTGGGGATTATATCTGAATCTCTGCCAGCCCCATTCTTGATATTAATTATCGCTGTAAAAGGGGCTGGATTATCGTGTAACCACTACAAATACTCAACAACACTTTAATAAATAATCAGACACCCATGGCACTCCTATGGAAACTAGCTTTACTGTGCGACTCAGTGATTTCCACCCACTTGCCACCCATTTCACGCTAACCTGTTATCGCTTGCGAACGCACACGGACGGAGGTGCATGAGACTTCGGACCGCTAATTTTACGCATGTAGGGCAAAAAATTGCAGCTTCCATTGCGTCTGACTCGGTGCTATTAGGCCCTAGGCGTGTGGGCCAGGAATTTCATAGATATTTGGGAACGTGCCTGGAGCAACTTCTCAATGTGTTGCTGTATGAACAGTGCTGTTCTGACATTCAGCGTATGGTTATAGAGCACAGTTTAAATATATAAACATTTTGTGTGTTTAGTTTTGCCGAAGGTAATAAAAAAAAAAAAAAAAAATCAATAATGGATGAAAAGTATATAATGAATTTACTTAACTCGTTAAGGAGCTGTTTTTCTTTTAGGTTCCCTTACTACTTTAGCCTCAAATCCAATGGTACTAAATGACTTTGCATACTGTTATCCCAGAGCATCAGGGCAGATTATTGCTACACTGCACAATGCCTGCGGTCAGAGCACTTCTTTAGGATGTGACCATTGTAGGTTATTTTAAGTGAGCGTACTCCTAACAAGGAAGTTCTATCTGTTCGGTCCTTTATGCAGGCAGTGACCTCTAAATAGATTCAAATGTATTATTATTGTTATTAATACAGATTGTTTTTACACTGCCTTAGCCTTGATTAGACTTTCTACTGTAATATCGCAACGTGCAGGAGTAAATTGCTGTCTGCATGCAGATAACATTGGGTATTTTCTTATTCCCCCCCCCTGCCCCCTGGACTAAGTACACCGCTTTATCTCTGTCTCCTTTCTGTGCTTGTCAGCAATATCATTATTATACGGCAGAGCTTTTCACTTTCATCGCCCAAGGATATGAAGCAGCTTCCAGGGCTTTAAAAATAGACACCTTATCTGCGTAATATTATATATAATATACAGCAATATTACAGACAAACAGAATGCAAAGTAGTGAAAGCTGCATGAGGGTGTAACTCGGGGTAACCTGCAGGGGGAATTCTGAGATTACGTGTTCCTTTTTGTGACCTCTGTAACTAAAGCAGTGCTGACCTTTCTCTAGTACTAATCTGCCGTCTTGCTGCCTAACTACAGTACATACAGTGTGTTGGTCTTATTGTCATGTGCTCTGTGTGTATACATGTAGGAGGTGTTTCAGGTAACGAGATCGTCTATGCAGAGGTTTCCTCTGAAAGTCCGGTCACACTGCTTCCATTGAGCCTTGGAGGAAGTTTCTATTGCAACCTGGAGAAGAGAAAGTAAGAATATTGATATTTCTGCATATTTCCGCTGGCAATTGATGGGCACATTGTAAGATTTAAGAAGAGATGGCATATCCTGAAATTAGTATTATTTTCTGTATTGTGCCTATTTATCGAATGATACTGTCAAGTGCAGGTGTCTATCTCCCTCTCACCTTTGTGCTTTAACCAGTTTCAGAAGTAGGATTATCCACATTCTGTATATTTACCGGGGGGTTGGAGGATTAGATTCAACAGTTGCAGCAAACAAGTTGTAACATGCTGCTGTAGTCGGCTTAGGAAGTTAATGGATTGGTGGAATTTTCAGTCACTCTCCTTTGCCCAGATGTATCCTCATTCACCTAGCAGTATTGTGCGACTTAGATGCTTCGCCAGTAGCGTTTTATACTTTTCCCGAACTTTTGCATCTTATTTGCATCATTGGCGCACACACAGTCACCCGCAGTGTACCACTAGATTAGTACTGTTGTTGCAAAGGAATTGATATACAGTTGCAGATTAAACCTAAAAATACGTGACGCGAGGTATGGTTCTACCCATAAAGATACATGGCGGGGATGTAGTTATGAGTGGTCTCGATACCGACATCTGAATCCCGACAAGGGAGCTAAACTAGGCGTCAAAATATCGACGCTTATCTTAATCCCAATGCCGGAACGCCGAAGGATGCCAGACCGAACGGGGTTAATCCGGGGCACCCTTAGCGTTAGATAGTCAGGCACTCAAATAATTCCAAATAGAGTACTCACTGAGTGCCCTCCAATTCAGCAGCGTGGCCGCTGCAAAACGTATATATCACAGGATGGCGGCACGTCAGATTATCCAATAAATGACACTTAATACAGCGTTATTCTTTCAATGTTTCAGCGCTTTAATGGCACCTTCATCAGGAACATCTTATATATGTCTATATGTGTATTGTGCAATGCTTGGTGGTAACTGTGCTGCTTTAACAGCAAGTTAAAGAATTCCAAGCAAAACCTGTCATTCATTGTAGTGTGTGAGGAGCTAGTTGGGAATTCACACCCAGAGCTTGTTTACCAGGGTTTGTATACATAGGTGCTTTCCATGCATCTGTGCGCGATGGTACCTTCCGACTAGGGTTTTTCATATAGATCTAAAGCATACACACTCTTGTGTGATCCAGATCCGCCTCGGCTTGATTACTTCATCACCAATTTTGTATGTGCACTTGTCTCTGTCTGCCCCAGGCCATATGTGCAACTGCCTGTACCCATGTGTGCCTCCTTCAGTACCCATGTGTGCCTCCTTCAGTACCCATGTGTGCCTCTGCTCCACTTTGGTATTTGTGTATATCCTTACCTGTGTGGCTGATGATTTGTTCCTCCTGTCCCCCCTGTACATACAGCTCACCAGCGACGCCACATTCTCTGATCATCTGTTTTAAAATATGTTGCTGCTTGGCTGACTGTGCCAGGCAGTGGGGAATATGATAACCAAGGCACAGGAGGAGGTACAGGTGGATGAAGCTGCGCAGCCCTGGTGAGCAACGGCAGCGTATCATTAAGCACCTTTTATCTTTGTGTAAGAAGTCATTTTACCAGTACTGTTATTACACAGATGCTTTATTTAAAAAAATAAAGCTATTCTTAATTCCTCTGTTCTGGCAACACCATGTGAGAATGATGTTACCGGTACCAGAAGGTCCACCCTAAGTAGGTCTCCCCAGCGTGGTTATCATGAGCGGGACCCCATTACCATATAGGGCAAAGGGAAAACAAACAATTTGGCCAGTGAAAATATGTTTACACAAAAAAAAAAAAAAAAACGTCTTTTTATGTTTGATAAATCACCCCATGTTCAAACCTTAAACCATCTTATAAGGATGGGCCGCTCATGGGCCAGTGCATTGGCCTTTCCCCCAGGATATAATGTGCCAGCCAGCCCCTGAAGATGTGTGATGTGTTAAGCTGGCCATACACCTGCACGACCAGCATATGTTCCCATTCAGCATCTGACTCCCCGGAGCTCCCTGGCAGTCCCGGCAGCATGTTTGTTTTTCTTAGCACAGGATCTGTCGTATGATCGCTCGTGTGCCTCACGCGCTCATTAGGGAAACAGTCATTTGAATGACTTGAATTGCTGCATGATGGATCGCATGAACAGAATAAATGGCACGATCTGCACACGATACAATGGAACATATACGCTGCACATGTTATCATAAGATCTGATTATAGGAGCTGCGGGAGCGCGCATCGGATCTTATCTTACTAAAATAATACACGGTTTTTACAGGATCCATCTTATGACTCATCGAAAATCAGGCAATCGGCCCGAAATCGTGCAGGTGAGGGGAATGGAGTTGGCAGGATTCCACAGGCTGGGAGTTCTATAGAGGAAGGAGCAGGGTCCCAGCAGCACAGAGTATATCAGGAGATTAGTGATGTGACTGGAGCAGTGTCATGATAAGAGGAGGGTTATGGAGGCAGCATGAAGCCACAAACTGAAGGGCAAATTTATTAAAGGATGATTTTTTTTTTTTTTTATCAATTTTAAAATCAATCTAAATCAATGTTGTGTTTGTAGTGCTAAATCACACATTTACTAACACTTAAAATAAACAAATCAAAATTGTCTGTTAGTAAATGTGATTTAGCCCCAGAAACACAACATCGATTTAGATCGATTTTAAATTGATAAAAAATTAATGAAATCTACCTTTTTAGTAATTTGCCCCAGAGAGTTATATTTTGGATGGAGCAGGGGGCCTGATTCAGACCCGGTCGCAAGCGCTGAGCGCTCGCAACCGGGTCGATGGTGGCCCAGAGCGCATGCGCACGATGGAGCCGGCTCCGTCGTGCGCATGTGCGAGACCCGGATAGTGACGGGCAAACCGCCGCTCCTGGTCTCGCACCAAAGGGGGCGTGCTGTCGATGTTGAGTGACAGCATGCCACATTTGGTGGGCGGGCCGGGGGGGTGGCTGCCCAAACGGAGGCGTTCCCATGTGAACGCCTACCGTTTGGGGCCGGCCCCACTGACATCACAAGTGATGTCAGTGGAGAGATTCCGGCTCTGTTAGAGCCGAAATCTCTCGGGCTTGTGGCAAGACCCTACCACAAGGGTCTCGTTGCAAGCCCGATGGTCGCATATATAAGTATAAGTAAACATTTGTCAGCGATAGTCTCAACGTGTTATGACCCAACCTGTTGACAAACGATTCCTATAGCAAATCGTATTTATAGGGCCGCTTACTTTTAAATATAGGTTCCCCAACCAAAAGAGCCACTAGTAACATACACAACGATGTATGTAACATTTTCCCTGCATACCTTTGGGAAATGAAAGCTTGATCTGTTTGACAGTGTATTTATTGTGTGCTTTGTGGCAGAGTAATAGCTGATCTCCCTTATCAGCTGCTGTAGGCTGAGATAGACAGTCAGCTGCCTTGTGTAGGAAATCTCTCCCATTGCAATCATGACTTTGGGGCCCATTTATTAATGATCGCATTTTGCAATGCGATCAGGGCATGCAGTACCGCCCCTGATCGCATTGCAAAATGTGGTCCTATCTGCCGGATGTATTATCCGGGACTTGCAGGGAGACGGGCTCCGAAAAGAGCCCGTCCCTGCGATGTCTCCGGAGGGCAGTCGGGGCTTCTGCGCATGCGCAGTCCCGCGGACTGCACATGAGCGGCGCCCATTGCCGGCGGAGGGATTTGGCAGATCCCTCCGCCGGCTGATATGCGGTAAGTGCCCATAGGCTACAGCGGCTAACGCTATCTTTAGATAGCGTTAGCTGCTGGGGCTAATATCGGGAATGCTTTGCATTCCTGATAATGATACATTTGGCAGCATCGCATCCCCCATAGAAACCTATGGGGGAGGCGGCTGCCGGCGGCAATGGAGGGATCGCAGCAGGTATCGGAGATACCTGCTGCGGTCCCTCCTTCATACATTCGGGGGATACTAAGTATTTGAGGTAAACCCCCGAAAACAGGTGTTTTTGGGGAATTTACCTCAAATGCACTTTGATAAATGGGCCTCTTAATGTCCTATATCCTCAATCCCGCTCCGGAAACTTACAAATGATGGACTTTGGTTTTAGGAGCAGTTTTTACTTTCATTAGCAAAAGCTCATTGATCCAGTATAGCATTTGCAGAACCCTAAAAATGTCAGGGGGCATCCCACTGATCTTTAGAATATCACTTATGGGGGATGGTTCAAAAAAAAAAAAAAAAATAAAATATATATATATTATATATAATCACAGGGGCTCTGCACTCACCATAATAGCTAATAATAATAATAATAAACAGTGGGGTTTTGGTTTATGAATTGATCAATGCATTTAAGCTTGCAGCCCATCGTCACGGGACCCCACTTTACTGCAAGTCCCTACTCTATTGCTCAGAATTATAACATGGACATAGCCATCACATTAGTGTTAAACTCAGGGTATGCTATCAAGGTTTAAAGCTCACAGCAACTTTGCTTTTAAATGTGAGACAGTCACCAAGCACACCTGTTGCAAAGCACCTAGGAAAACAGCTGACACAAGTTAGATAACTAGTTAATAGGGGTGCATGAGAAAATGTGATCACAAAAATGATTAATTATAAAAATTAATCATAATAAACAAAAAGCTCTAATCCACGGCACTCACCATTCCAAACCCCACTGTTTATTATGTTTATTATTATTAGTTATTATGGTGAGTGCAGAGCCCCTGTGATTTCTATTTAAACAATGTGGTCACATACCATGTTGCACCCCAAAACTAGGAATGGTGAGTGCCGTGGATTAGTGATATAGATATAGATATATATATATATATATATATATATATATATATTCTAATATCATTTTTTTTTTCCCCGCTGCATTACTGGGCGCCCGATATAGCAATTAACTGTTTTTGGGCGCCCATTATTTAACACTACAAAAAAAAACCATTGAATCGACCCCCATAAGCGCCCATTTAGACTGGTTTTAGTCATGTAAAGCGGCTAAACCCATCTAAAGTCCTGGTTACCCAGAGGACATGGCAGATATTACATGGAATCCTGTGATGCTTTTGCTCTGTCATTGCCGTATAGACTGTATGATGTCCATGCAGTAGGAATAGAGGACACACACATTGGTGTTACTGTGAGTGCAGGGTTATGGCACAAACTGAGAGATAAAGAGGATGAGCCAAGAGGAGTGCAAGGTATATATGGAGAGAGCTAGAATTAAGGAACATGTTAAAAAGATATAACGTTTAATAGCTATCCAGCTACTATCCACCCTGTGGTAAGAGGCCATGGGGATCTGATCCTCTAAGTAGAATCCACAGGTATCCTTAGAAAAAATACAAATCGCATTAGGTCAAGGCCCATCTTTCCCCCGCTGAGTGTGATTTCTCCAGTGACCGTACTGTGAATGTGCTATGAAGCTGCATTAAATGGTTAATGGGAAGATTTGAGAGTCTGTTAGTGAAGTGTTTACAGTAACTATGGTCGTAATCGTGGGAGTTAAAGCCCAATCGTGGGCGAAGTGCCTGTTATGGAAGTGACAGTTGGACACTTTATAAAACAACATAGCTGAAATGTATATTAAATTTCTATTTGTCCCAAGTTTTATTCATGCTACTTATGTCCTCTGTACATTCACTCAGTATTGTGGGCAGCACGGGGGCACAGTGGTTGGTATAGCTGCCTCACAGCATTGGGGTTGCGGCTTCCATATTGATCAGGGTATTGCGAGGGTACCCTGCGGGTGCTAAGCTGTCCCCTCACACTCCAAAGACATACTGATAGCTTCTTTGGCTTCCACGGGGTAGGGAATATAGATTTTAAGCTCCATATGTGTACCAAGCATACGTTATTCATAATTTGGTCAGTCGGGAAGATGTGTACCACGGAATACTATAGTATTTACCAACAGTAATTATGCACCAAGTACGTTTTCTGGGGCGACCAGAGTGTGAAACATTCCCCAGCCTCGCTCATTATCCTGTATGGATGCATGATCCTAAACCTACTGGGGCTGCTGCAGAACTGAACGCAAGTTAGTTTGTGGAGCGTGTCTTGCGTGTTTTCACATTGCGCATGATCCGATACTAAGCATGCGCGACTGCGGCGTTGCAAAATCATACGCATCTCAGGCGCATCTCCACTTGCCACCGAGTAGGTTCTCTAATGTGGGCCAAGTTCAGTGAGGGCTTGTCAACGGAATTACGCTCTATACACAATTGCGCGTACGTGTAAGCACGCCTGTTTTCAGACGCATCAGCCCAGTCTTTGGTGCAGAAAATTTAAGTGCACACTAATAAGGACAGTTATCAAACCAAAGCAAGGGCAGGTGCGGCCCAGCCACAGAAACGCGAACATCTCTGCATAAGCATTAATATAAATGCATTTTGTTCCGTGCGCGCAATGCACGTGCTTGGCTCAATTATTATCCCGTGCAGTTTGCGTGCCTAACAGGCTAACTGTGCTGAAGCTTAATAAATACAAGGATCTGTTGCTAGTCCCTGCAGTAATTTCTATGCCTTGCTTTTGTAATGTCATTTAACAGGTGAAGGGTTTAAAACTGCAAAGAAATTTGCTCGTGGCTATTAGGTCTGGGGTGTGGCGTCACACGCCTCCTAGAACCTTAACCTGAGTGGCTGAGACGAAGGGGGGAGGAGACATAGGAGGCCGGTCTGTTTTGGTTAGAACGTGTTGGATGTTCAGCACTGCTGGATGACATTGTGTATTTATATAATCTATCCATGAGACCAAGGAACACTCCTAGTTGGAATCGCTATGAGCTTTAGGAGGGTTGAGGCTTCTAGACTGGGAATGTGGACTCATTCAGACCCGCTTGCAAGTGCCTGAGTGCTTGCAAGCGGGTCGATGTTTGGCTGTGCGCAGGTGCAGAGGCTGCATTACACGTGCGCAAGCCCCGGAGAGAAAGATAAATTCTCTCGCTCCGTGGCTCTCTACAAAAGGGATGGCTGTCGATGTTAGTCGACAGCGCGACCCGTTTTGTAGGCGGGGCGGGGGGGGTGGCTTCACAAACTGAGGCTTTCCCAAGCGAACGCCTGCCGTTTGTGGGCGGCCCCTCTGACATCACCAGTGATGTCAGTGGGAGAGCTTCCGGCTCTATTAGAGCCGAAAGCTCTCTGGGGCTTGCGGCAGATGAGACCCTACCTCAAGGGTCTCGTCGCAAGCCCCGGTGGTCGCGATGGTCTTGACCATGATCCTGGCCACTTGTTAAGGCTGTGGGTGGTAACCCACAGCCTAGTGAGCGGCCAGGAGGCCGGATCATTTTTTAGATGCGGCCGCCCTCATTCAGAGCGAACGTTCGCATTTTGCGAGTGGCTCTGAATACAGTCCTGTGTCCTCAGAATCCAAGACCAGATGGGGAAATTTGCAAAAGTATTTGAAACAAATGCTTTTGCTAGTAGGTATCTTATGGCTGCAGCCTTTCTAGTAATATCAGGCTGTCAAAGTGGAGAAATAAGAAATTACTGCAGGTAATAAAGGGCATTTAATTTCTTAGAAAAAGGGACTGCAAATGTAACTATATACAGGTTGAGTCTCCCATATCCAAATATTCAGAAATACGGAATATTTTTAGCATGACTGAGATAGTGAAACCTTTGCTTTCGGATGGTTCAATGTACACAAACTTTGTTTAAAGCACAAATTATTACAAATATAGTATAAAATAACCTTCAGGCTGTGTGTGTATAAGGTGTATATGAAACGTAAATGAATTTCATGTATGTACACAAACTTTTTTTGATGCACTAAATTATTAAAATATTGTATAAAATGACCTTTAGGCTATGTGTATAAGGTGTATATAGCACATAAATGCATTCTGTGTTTAGATTTGGGTCCCATTTCCAAGATATTTCATTATTTTATGCAAATATTCCAAAATATGGAATATTCCGATATCCAAAATACCCCTGGTCCCAAGCATTTTGGATATGGGAGACTCAACCTGTATTATATTTAACTGGATATTTTACAACCTTCCCTGTATTTCAAAGGAAGTCAGGGCGCCAGAGATTGAAGGCTGAAAACAGACAACATACGATAGCAAGTGTAAAGGCTCATACACACAGGACGATTGGATCTGGTTTTTAGAAGCCAGTGTGAAAAAGTGATAGAAAATTTTCTAGAGATAGGATATCCCCCAATTCTTTTAAATAAGACTTTGGATGAGGTTTTTTTAATGGATCGAGATGATCTGGTAAAACCTTCTCAGATGTTTAAAGGTAAAAGTAACATCACCATCACTGTGTGCGAAACCCCACAAATCAGCTTATCAAATTCCATTCTTAAGGGGGACCCCATTCTTAAAGACATTATTGATGAGGAACCCCTCATCATCTTTAAGAAAAATCGCAATCTAAAAAGTATCTTAGCCCCGAGTTTCTTTAGACCAAGTACTCAGACAGTTGAACAGACAAATTTGTCCTGCATTCCAAGTATTCCACCAGGCTTCTACAAATGTGGGAGTACAAGATGCTTGATGTGTTATCATACCAAAAATAAGAACAAAGAACTTACGTTAAACTACTCTAAAAAGATCTACAAGATCAAGGAGTTTGTGTAAAACAGCGTATGTTATATATTTGCTACAATGTAGCTGTAATCTTCCATATATAGGAAGGACAACAAGAAACCTCAAATTAAGATTTGGAGAACATAGGAGGAATATCCTAAATATGGTCATGACGCACAGTGTAGACACTTTGCGTTATGCCATAATAGCAAGGTAGAAGGAAGGTCTTACTATTACTGGCATAGAACACATCAGGCATACTTGTAGAGGGAGTGACAGGTTCAAATGACTCTGTACACGTGAGGTATATTGGATACATGAGTTCAACAGTCTCTCTTTCCTGAAGGTTTCAATGAGACTGTGGACCTTAATGAAGTACTGTAATGGCAATGAGACACTGGACCTTAATGAAGTACTGTAATGGCAATGACCTCACGTGCTCTGTCAAAACTGTTTGACTAATGTCATCATATGTCTTCTTTGGAGTTTTGATTCATGTTGTCCTCATTATTTATTGTGCATAGGGTTAGTGATGATCAAGCATCTCTTTAGGGTTAGCATGGATGCACATACATGAGACACGAGTGGCTGCAGGTTGGTTGCGTGACGCATGTGTGGTTCGTGTGACTAATGGTGCCGGGCCTTAATGGGACATGTACTTGCCCTGCAGATTTCATCACAGGCAAGCTGTATAAATATAGGCAGTTAACTATGTGGATGTGTATGTATATGTTTTTATTTATGCACTTAATTGTTAGAGTAGTGTTTCCCAACTTCGGTCCTCAAGGTACACTAACAGTCCAGGTTTTAGTGATATCCATGAATGAGCACAGATGGCTTAATCAAAATAACTGAGGTACTAATTACTACACAGTATGGCTATCCTTAAAACCTGGACTGTTGGTGTGCCTTGAGGACCGTGGTTGGGAACCCCTGTGTTAGAGATATGGGTTTGTTTATTATTATTATTTACTATTTTATTTTATTATATATTAGATTATATCGGGCTAGAAATTCCTTTGCTATGTCTCTGAGTCAGAGAGTCTCTATTGGTTCAGCATAATAAATAAAATCAAATAAAGTAAACAAACTTTAGGATGGAATTGCTATTATCATTATTATATATATATATATATATTTCTTTTTTATTGTCTTTTCTGTGATCTATAAATAATAAAAATGTTTTAGGACAAAAGATCACCTTTTTTGTCCTTCTTATTGTAACTAGAGTTGATAAATCGAATAAATTGGGGTACCTGATTATCAAAGTACAACTAAATCCCCACATCAAACCTTAGATATATTAAATAAGCCTTTCTAATACTTAACGTTTAATAAACCTTTTTTGATATTTTATTACATTATAAATTTTCTAGTGTATGTATGTGTGTATATGTGTGTGTGTGTATGTGTATGTGTATATATATATATATATATATATATATATATATATATATATATATATATATATATAATTTATTTATTTTATAGTCTTTGTATATATTTTAATAATTGTTTGACATTTTCTAGTTATTAATTGAGCCGTTATTGATAGTTTTAATTATATGCAGTTGTATTTGTAGGGCTGCATATTTCTTAGAAAAAGAGTAATACTGATATTCACAATTAGTAACCATTATCATGTCAGTAAGAATTCTAACTGATTAACACTAATTGAGTCACGATATACAGGTGCCAATTGGACCTGGTATATCAGGGGTGAACAGACTTCTATCTAGACACACCCCTCTGAGGAAATCTCGATTGGGAAGAATCGCGTCAGTGATTCTAACCAGTGTCTTTTCTGATCACCACCACAATTTCTGATCCTGTGTCCTCTACCTCTAAAAGGGCGCACACAGTGGACAGGTCCAAGTCTGCCATTTGGGCCAGTGCATGGAGGAGGGCTGGACAGAGCTTGTCCCACGGAGATGCCTTCATCTGCCAGCACGCTGCTGTAAGACGTCGCAGGCAGTGGTATAGCAGACGCCATCCAACAGTTGGTCCATTGTGTGATCTGCCCACAGCATTGTGTAAAAAGTACTCCTCGGTCGGCACACAGAACTTTGCCACCTGCCAGTCCACTGCCGCTAAATAGCGCAGACGATAGCACAGAAGACTCCATCTGGCGGCTGAGCAATAGTGCGTCGCCAACCGCAAATCAGTACGGGAAAGTGCACGTTCTCTTGCCGTGAAACGGACGGAGCCTGCAGACTATCATGCTGCTGTCTCTACTATGAGGTATAAACTGCAGATTTGTTCATGAGACAGATGGAGCATGAGGTGTGTTGATGAGTGAGGTCATACTGTATATATTGCCCTCATTGTGAGACACTAATTCCACAAAACCCACATTGAAATTGATAGTGGAATACTATCTCTAATTCCCTCATCTCTATTTCTGGACAGTTGTCATCAGTGCTCAGCAGGATTCACTTTGGGAATCACTGTTTAAATTGTCGTTTCACCTATCCGGATGAGAGATTTCTTGAAAGTCACTATTAACATTACATTTTTTGCGGGGCTTTAAACAGTTCTTCGTTTCCATGCTCACATATGAGAAGTGCTATTCTTTATGCCCTTATCATTTTTTAGCATCCAAGTTTCCAGCTGTTATATAAGGTGATTGTGGTGATCTGGACATATAGTCATTACTTTTGTCACAGTTTTTATTGGCTTTTTTGATGTCAAGTTTTAGACATATTGTATATGTGTATTTATATTTGTTACATTGGCCAATGATGTCTGTTATATATTATTACATTTTGCACATTATGTACATACCAGTCATATTATTTATTTTCATTCTTATTTCTGGCTAATTTTTATTCAGTATTGATTCACATTTTAGGTGTCACACAGCGCTGTTGTCCATTTTCTTTTTATACGTGTAAGCACGCCTGTTTTCAGATGCATCAGCCCAGTCTCTGGTGCAGAGGATTTAAGTGCACACTAATGACAAGGACAGGTTTCAAATTAATGCAAGGGCAGGTGCGGCCCAGCCGCAGAAAGTTGAACATCTCTGCATACGCATGAATATAAACGCATTTTGTTCCGTGCGCGCAATGCACGTGCTTGGCTCAATTACTATCTCGTGTGGTTTGCGTGCCTAACAGGCTAACTGTGCTGAAGCTTAATAAATACAAGGATCTGTTGCTAGTCCCTGCAGTAATTTCTATGCCTTGCTTTTGTAATGTCATTTAACAGGTGAAGGGTTTAAAACTGCAAAGAAATTTGCTCGTGGCTATTAGGTCTGGGGTGTGGCGTCACACGCCTCCTAGAACCTTAACCTGAGTGGCTGAGAAGAAAGGGGGAGGAGACATAGGAGGCCGGTCTGTTTTGGTTAGAACGTGTTGGATGTTCAGCACTGCTGGATGACATTGTGTATTTATATAATCTATCCATGAGACCAAGGAACACTCCTAGCTGGAATCGCTATGAGCTTTAGGAGGGTTGAGGCTTCTAGACTGGGAATGTGGACTCAGAAGCCGAGACCAGATGGGGAAATTTGCAAAAGTATTTGAAATAAATGCTTTTGCTAGTAGGTATCTTATGGCAGCAGCCTTTCTAGTAATATCAGTCAATGTGGAGAAATAAGAAATTACTGCAGGGAATAAAGGGCATATAAATTGTTAGAAAAAGAAGGTACTGGAAATTTAACTATATACGTATTATATTTAACTGGATATTTTACAACCTTCCCTGTATTTCAAAGGAAGTCAGGTTGCCAGAGATTGAAGGCTAAAAACAGACAACCCACGATAGCAAGTGTAAAAGGCTCATACACACAGGACGATGTGCTGTATGAACGATATTGGGGAAAGATTTGTGTAGCGCAGGACAAATGAGATTGGGTGTACACACTTTCAGTGATGTCATCCTGCCACATCTCTGAACAGGCAATTCTTAACGATATCGTCAGATTGGCCTGCATGTACGGATAATAAAAAAAGACATCGTTAACGACCCATGAGAGTGCGCCTCGTTGGTCGTTCACTGCATACACCCTGAACGATATGAATGATATATCGTTGAACGATATCGTTATCATCCATATCGTTCATAAAAATAGTCTAGTGTGTATGAGCCTTAAGTTTAAAAAGTTTTCCCCAGTGCATAAACAGCCGGAAAACTATAAATTATATTATTGATTCCTCCTAAATCAGGGCTAGGCAACCTTAGGCACTCCAGCTTTTGTGAAACTACAAATCCCAGCATGCCCTGCCACAGTTTTAGCATTCCTTAACAGCAAAACTGTAACAGGGTATGCTGGGAGGTGTAGTTCACATTTAGCTGGAGTACAACAGGTTGCCTTCCCCTGCGCTAAATTAGGAAAAATAATTGTAGAACATAAACAGAACTGATGTTTTTTTCATTTTGTTTTTTCCTACCTGTGGGAAATAAGTTGTATAGCAATAATTTGCTCACTATTAACGAGGTCTAACAATGTCAGAGGTACAGTTATGTCTGTACTAGAGAAATAGGAAAGATAAAGCATTAGCCCAGGCTCCATCCACCCATGTGCAATTAAAGGAAGTAGGATGGAGCACAGTTTCTCATATATGGATTTCCACATCCATGCTGCAACATGGGCGGAACCGGGAATGTATAGATCTGGGAACCTGACGTCACTCGTGGGTAAATGATTTGAAAGAACAAAGAGGCACAGGGTTCTGAAATATTTCGGAGAAATGAATTAGATGACCCAGTTGCCAGCGCGCTTTACATGAATAAGTTGGCTTTAAATCTCAAACTGCGCTGTTTTTTTTTTTTTTTTTTTTTTTTTTTTTTTTCTCTTCTGGTTACTGTAAGTGTAGCTAGGTTGTAGAAGGCCGGCAAGTTCATTAACCATATTATAAACTGGATTGGATGTTTCTTACAAGAAATGGTGTTTATAGCTAAATGGTACACCCTAATGGTGTGTGGCAGTGGTGATACAGGGTTTCTCAGGGTATGTCCTCTTAACATGGAGGAGATAGACACGCAGTAGCACATGTTGGAGGTCAGGTCCTAGAGGTCAGGTCGCCGGCTCTACCTGACGGATGGAGGAAGCGCAGAACGGTCTTCATCCAACACCTCCTGTATTTTTACCCAGGTTGCTTTCTTTATCCTGAATTGTGCGTCTTAATTCGCTAATAGTGTACAAAGTACTCGGGAGGAGTGGTTTTGTTGCACAAGAATTGGTATTAAATAGCAGCTTATGGGGCATGTTTTAAGGAGAAGTCTCATGGCACGGCTAAATCGAACAGTCCAATTGCGCCTAATGGCTCCATCTGGCGTGTCATGTGCCAGATGGGGCCATTTGGTGCAATTTTAGAATAGGTGTATGCGGATTCATCTGTATGTCTTCCTCTGGAGCACACCTGTGTGTCTTTGTTTTTTACCCTAGCTGTGTAACTATGCAGCTAGTTTGTGTTGGCGCAACCCCAGCGCTAGAAGCAGAAAACTGATGGGGTCATATCTGCAATATTCGGTTTATTCAGTTGTATACGATCACCTCATACTGGCTGGTCACACTGGGAGGTGGAATGTATCTGGAGAACATAGCCACGTATGTGCTTCCATCGTTAATAGGAAAGCTTTGACTTCAGTTCTGTAGAGGTTTGTGTGTGGCAGCTCAAAGAAAGCAAAGTAAAAGCTTATGGACTCCTATTACCAGACTGCAGTATTACAGGTTTTTTTTTTTTTTGTTTAAAGTGTATTTAGCTCCGGTCATCGCTCCTTCTTATATTGCATATGCCTCTCCTGCGCATCCATGTTGCCTTTAGTTTTGAAGTTAGCGGCATTAGAACCACCTGTAATTAATCAAGTTGGAGTGGTCACAACTGCCTGGCCCATATAAAGCTGGGTACACATTGAAACGATGTCTGCGTGATAAGTCGCTTCCGGCCTAATCGGAACGCCATATCGGCCGCATCGCTCAGTGTGTAATCCTGATATACCCACTCCCACGGTTGCATGCGGTATCGTCCGATCGTTTGTGCTGCACATCCAACCGAATAATAGCGCATGCGGCCCCTTTGCAGGTAATGAAAGATGGAACGAGGGATCCGTCTGTCGTTCATTACCTTGTTCTGATGTGTACATATCGGCTGGGTTCACATCGCTCAGTGTGTACCCAGCTTAAGTCCGTGCGCCAAACTGCTTATTGGAACCATTTCAACAACATCTCTGGACTACCCATACTTTGTGGGTGAACTTCAGAGTTGTGAATGCCAGCGTGACCAAGCAGTCAGTAGCTGCCAGGCCTTGCTGGGACTCGTAGTTCCCCAGTTGTGTCTTAAGACATGTGTTGAACTGAGGCCTACTGTGAAATTAGGCCCAGTAGGTACCGGGCATTCTTTAACTACAGCTAATTAAGGTTCTGTGCCACTCCCAAAACTTAAATGTTTCTTAATTAATCACAAGTAATTGAGCTGCCCTACCACAGGCTCATTCCTCTCTTCTCCCTATACCCAGCACAGCGGTGTAATGTGTTGCTGCTGAATCATATTGGAAGTGTTCTAGCCTGGAATATTGCCAATTCCAATCCCTAATTTCGTATTCAGAGTACAAAGTTTACTAATATAGCCTGGAGCACTGTGCCACCCATGTACCAGCTCGCGTGTTCCACCATGTGCCATCAGCATGGATCTTCCTGATCAGCAACCATGCGCTGCTTGTCTCATCTTGATCCGCCTTATCTTTAGTGTCACTTCTGGGAGGCAGCTATAATGAATTTGTCGAAAAAAAAATAAAAAAATGAAACGCATGATATTTTTTTATTTTTATTTAATTTTTTATTTTGTAGAGAATAGAAAAAAAACAGTAGCCTGAATGGTTACGAAGATCTTGTATGAGCGGCTGAGTTTCCTGATCAGTCTTATACATTTGCCATTGAGTTTTCTATCCATTTGTTGGCATTTGTCACCTTGGTGGAACCTATAGTTGTGTAACTGTATTATTCTGATAGACTAACATGAATGCTATGCATAGGTTAGTAGAAAGGGAGACCACAGGTTATAATGCAGGGAGGAGATACTCAGAGGTTAGGACTAAACCGTGTATTATACATTAAATATTTATGGCTTTCGTTTAGTTTTTTTTTTTTTTTTTAAAGCAACAAAAAAATTTATTATACTGCAGGCAGCATAATTAGTGTAGATTCATGCCGCAGAATTAGGGATGAACATCGGAAAGCCCATGGTTAGCAAACATTACTGTTTCAAAATCGATGGAAGTACTTTTCCCATCTAATTCCGGGTGTCACGATCCTGTTCTGACTCACAGATAGAGCAATCTGGATCAGCTGGTTGTGACGCACATCAATCACTTACCAAGATACCCAATTCTTCTGCCATCACGCAGGCTTTTTCCTTCAGGAGTCTTGTGATCTCCGAACAATATTAATAATGAATCACCTTCAGTTACACAAAGCTATGTAGCAGGGGCCTTGCAAGCTCCCAAGTTCAATAAGACTCACTGAGAAGTATGCTAGATTAAATGTGTTTAATCCAAATAAATATTTTCAAGGCTTAGTTACAAAAAAAATTACTAAAATGACACAGATTATATATGCAAATATTTTCTAAAAAAAATAAAGAGAAATTAACTCTGAATTTCTAAGACCACTTATAACCCCGTTCTTAGCGCTGTTGCTGAGTTTTACCCATAAGAAGGTCCTGGCGCACTCACAGCAGTTTCGTCTGCCCCCAATGAATGAACAACCTGGGTAGGGAGAGATGCACTCGTATCTGCGCAGGGACTCTCCTAGACCCCACCTTTCTCTCCTGACTCTCCCAGTGCTGGCTCTTAATAAATTCTGTGACTTACACCACACATTCTGCTCTTCAACTGGCACAAGCCAGTATTTCACATTTTACTCAACTGGTCAAAAGGTCCCATAGCTGTCTGATTAGGAGATAGACACAGTTGTGTAAACATTCCTTAAATCGCAAGAATGGTCCTAGATGGTTATCGCCCTCTCTTCCTGGTATGGCTGGCTTTAAAGGATTCCCAAGTTGTAAACCGCAGTGTACCCATCAGCCCATCTGGGCCAAACACAGGTTAACTACAGGGCATAAAATGCAGCTGGTTTATGACCTATAGATCAAGAAATATAGTTTCTGGCGATTATTCTGGGCCTATTCGCTACACCGGGTCTTTCGATGGTTGCCAGCAATCGGATGCAGCTTTCCATTGCCCATCCAATGGCTGGCTACTTGTATGCAGCTGCGGACACCCAGAAGTGGTTTTCACAGCTCAATGTACTCGTATATGTGCAAAGCTTCGACTGCTTCTGAGCATTCGCACATAGTAACCATAACTATCGATGGTTATGTCATTGAATGGTTTCTATGCAATGGCTTATTAGCTATCGCATCCCTTGATTTGATGTCGGAAGCCTTCCAATGTCAATCACTAATATCCCTGACCAGTGATAAATAAGTCTGCTGGCTCATCCAAATCTATGCCCATTTATCCGTATTCTCCTGTGGACATTAAATCTGCTGGGAGGTATGTAGATCTCTTATCTATACACCTTTGACTGTAAGTACTTGCCAAGCTGGCTGCCTTCACACGAAGTACACCCATCACCAAGAAGGGACTTTTTCTCATCCCATGGAAAAAATGATTGAACCTATATCATCTAGTTATTTGTCCCAGACTAACTTAATCCTTCTTCTTTCTCTCATTTACAAATCTGTCCCTCTTTTTCCAGCCTGAATTCCCCTGCCTCATGACAGTACTTCAGTATTTCAGATGAGGGGAAATTGCCTGTTTCGGCAACACTTTAGTGGTTGCAAAGTTAAAACATGACCCCATACGCTGTGCTTTGGGAGGGGATAGAACGCATAATTACAAGATGTGTTTTTCCTGTTTAAGTACACAGTACTCTAGGTTTTGTGGCCTGCCAAGTCTGATTTGACTATAATTTCATCATTGCTTTAGAAAAATCAATTCTCTTTTAATTCTCTGAACAGGAAGAGCATCTGCAGTCCTCTAAATTGTTTTGCCACTGGCATTTCCACGGTTACTAATCTTAGCCTCTTATTTCATGGATCAGGCCTCAAAAAATTCCTAGTATTCCCGCTTTACAAATAACTGTTTTATATGCTGATCCCCTAATCTACATCATAAAATGCTGCTGGGATTCATGAACAATTAGCCTAGCCATTGATTGCAGAATATTTATGAATGGGAAGCTATGTTTAGACAAACTTCCTACTTGATTTACTATCTGAGCCAAATTAACGGTCAAAAAAACCCCTCACTGAATAAATTTGGCATGGTTATTATCTTTTCTATAGCTTTTAATTATATATCGCCGGTTTCGCTTTACATCACTGTTAAGCTGGGTACACACGTAAAGATTTTCTGTCCAACTAGTTGATTGGTTGGAATGAAAATCTGGTAAGGAATGGGAGTAACTGATGATCAGCAATTTGCTCCTAAATGCCAGAAAACAGATGAAAATGGTCGTCAGACAAGTTTGAACAAATTGTTTAGATCAAACATTTAACAAACAGTTTTTGTCCATTTTCCGGCGTTTGGGAGCAAATTGCTGATTGTCATTTGCTTTCATACCTTACCAGAATTTCATTCCAACCAATCGACTAGTTGGATGGCTGGACAGAAAATCTTTACGTGTGTATGCAGCTTATGACTAGGTACACACCTAAAGATTTTCTGTCTAACCATACAACTAGTTAATTGGTTGGAATGAAAATCTGGTAAGGAATGAAAGCAAATGACAATCATCAATTTGCTCCCAAATGCCGGAAAATGGACAAAAACTGTTGTTTGAACAAATTGTTTAGATCAAACATTTAACAAACTTGTCTAACGACCATTTTCATCTGTATTCTGGCATTTAGGAGCAAATTGCTGATCATCAGTTACTCCCATACGTTACCAGATTTTCATTCCAGCCAATCAACTAGTTGGATGGATGGACAGAAAATCTTTACGTGTGTACCCAGCTTTAGGGGCGAGCCCGACACTTACGGGCATGCCAGGCTGCCCCCAAGCTCTCCTCTCTATGTGAATAGATGTCATGTGCATACTCACGGCATCTATTAACCGGCGGTGGTCGCTACACTGCTATTTTTCCCACCCGTGGGAAATTGTGGCCCGCGGGTGGTGACTGCACCCACCAGGTTGTTTTAATGGGGCACCGTCAAAAGGCTAAAACAGCCTAGCGGGAACGCTAATTACATATTCTCTGTATATCAGTCCCTGCCCCATTGGAGCTTACTGTCTAAATTCAAGAATCAACCTTTAAGTGTGTACAGTAATGTCACTGGCTCCCATGGAAGTTAATGCGAATTCTTTAGTGAGCCTACAAGTTGTGCCACTACAGTATATGGTTATAGCTGTCATTATTACATGAATGTCTCTTATGCTCATTACCCGCTGGTGTCAGAAATCACAAACTGCATGTGAAAAACCTAGAAGTGCTTGGCATTCCTGCCTGCATATTAGATGTGATTCACAGGTGGTATACTTGTATTTGATATGGGCCAGTTGGGATTATGTGGGCCTGTGAGTGTGTTGAGAATATAAGCAGCTATGAGCTTTCCCATTTATTTTAGTGTGACATCCATGTAACATATTGTGATATATCTGGAGTAATTAGCTCAGTAGAGAGGTCAGTGGTGCAGTACCTAGGTGCGTTATAAAGATCCACGCACAGCTTTGCAGGTTTAGGTACAAGCAGTGAGGTAGTGCTCTGAATGAGGGGCTAGGTTGTTAATTATTTTGTCAGCATTTCAGGAACAAAATAATAAACAACCTAGCCCCTCATGCAGAGCACTACCTCACTTTTTGTATCCTAGCCCCTCATGCAGAGCACTACCTCACTGCTTGTACCCTAGCCCCTCATGCAGAGCACTACCTCACTGCTTGTACCCTAGCCTAGCCCCTCATGCAGAGCACTACCTCACTGCTTGTACCCTAGCCCCTCATGCAGAGCGCTACCTCACTGCTTGTACCCTAGCCCCTCATGAAGGACGCTACCTCACTGCTTGTACCCTAGCCCTTCATGCAGGACGCTACCTCACTGCTTGTACCCTAGCCCCTCATGCAGGACGCTACCTCACTGCTTGTACCCTAGCCCCTCATGCAGGACGCTACCTCACTGCTTGTACCCTAGCCCCTCATGCAAGGTGCTACCTCACTGCTTGTACCCTAGCCCCTCATGCAGGACGCCACCTCACTGCTTGTACCCTAGCCCCTCATGCAAGGTGCTACCTCACTGCTTGTACCCTAGCCCCTCATGCAGGACGCTACCTCACTGCTTGTACCCTAGCCCCTCATGCAGGACACTACCTCACTGCTTGTACCCTAGCCCCTCATGCAGGACGGTACCTCACTGCTTGTATCCTAGCCCCTCATGCAGGACGCTATCTCACTGCTTGTAATGGAGACGTTAGAAGAATCTCAGCCTCCACCCTCTCCAGCTTGTTCCTCTTCCCCTAGCTCTAATATGCCCCCTAGTGACTCACCTTTGTTCCAAGTTACTGTCCATCAGTGCGATTCTTTCATGATTGGAGTTTAACACAAAATGCATTTGCAGGATACTGTTGAATTTCAAACTAGGGCTCAATTCAATGCAAATTAAATAGCGCCAGGAAGGAGCCTCCCAGAGTTATTCAATTCAGCACGCTGTTAAGCCCGACTGAAGGATTTCTTCTCGTGTCCCTCTTAGGTGCAAGCAGAAATCTGATAAAACTCCTTGCGCTATGCTGTTTTCTGCCATTAGCGCGGCGGAAACAGCATCGCACCAGGCACTTAAGTCGGAGAATGCCGGTGCTCTCGACTAAACACCATGTTTAAGGCGCGAGAACGGGCATTCTCCAACATAACAGCGCGCTGAATTGAATAGCTCCGGGAGCTCCTTCCCGGCGCCATTCAACGTTGAATTGAATTGAACCCATTGATACGCTGACTACAAGCTGGATGACAATAAAAAAATATATATATAGTACATTTGTAATACTACTGTTTTTAATTTTACAGGCTTAAAACTCCTGGAGTAAAGAGACTCTGTATAAGGTTGGAGACTGCATTGAGAAACACTAAATAATTGTGACCTCAACCAATGGAAAAATCTGTTAATGAACTAGAGGGCAGCATCACAGGGGAGTCCAACCGTGATCTGATACCGGAGACCTCCTCCCGCCCCACCTGGGGCAGTAAAGTGCAGTATATCCTTGCTCAGGTTGGATTTTCTGTCGGTCTTGGAAACGTCTGGCGGTTTCCTTACCTGTGTCATCAGAATGGTGGAGGTAAGATTGGTTGTGTTTCTCTATCTGGTTAACAGAACGCTGGAGCACCTGCAAGACCCGTCCGTCCATTGCGTAATTATTATGCCTCTTTCCTGTGGTATACTTGCTTCGGAAATCTGAATTTTGAGAGATTTACCTCTCTGAGTTATGGAATGTAAGAGATGCCAGTGGTAACACAACGTAGTGCTCACGGGGAAAATATGGATACCCTGTGTCGCTTAGGGAAAGGAATGTTTACCTGGGCTGTCGTGGTCTATGGGATGTGGATTGATAGTCAGCAGACACCATGGCAACCCTAACCCTCCCCCTCGTGCCTAACCCCCCCCCCCCCCTTCTCCCCCTCATGGTGCCTGACTGTTACCCTCCACCTGGTGCCTACCGCTAACCTCCCCACCCCCGGTGCCTAACACTAGAAACCATGAAAAACCTTGTCTCGACATTTTGTCCCTGTCAACCTATTCACAGGCTACCTTCTGGTGTCTTTATCTATTGACTGTCTATCTACCATCCGGACACTGTTCCTCTGATCTGAACCTTCTTATCACTGTTAGTGTTTCTAAGGTGCGTGAGACATAGCCGTGAAAAATATATAAAACAACTGAGACCGCGGCAACCCCGATCGCTAAACCGCAGATGGCTACTGAGTCGGCTCTGTTGTACTTTCTTACATCAGTTACAATGTTTATCAGATGTGATACAGTGAGGAGCGGCTCACATGGCTGGGTAAGGGCAGTCAGCGGCTTATGTACACACGCTCCCTTATTGACTTCCACTATCAGTACTCCCTTTTCTTGCTCCACAATAGTCATTGCCACATGCCTGCGTTCTTGGTTTGGATGAGTAAATATAATGATGTGTATACAGAGAGTGACATTATTAGAGGCTTGTAAGAATAAAAATTCATATACCCGGTAACTTGGTCTACAACCGATATAATATCAGTGTAGCCACATAATCCTATATTATACTAGTCTGGATGATAGATTCATATCAAGCCAATTTATATGGCCCCTGTAAAACCTTACATACCTTCCCATTGTACATTTTTGGGGTACTGTAAATGGGTTCACCTGTGTGCTTAGCAGATGTTAGAAAGGGGTGCTACAAACGCTGCGCCCTCCACCTAGTAGTACTGGAAACCAGTGTACTTTTTTTGCTGTGGAATTCCTATGCGGTTACTCCATGCAGTGTTACTAAAGACTGCTGTAAGTCCATTCATCCATCACTATCGGCCCCCGACAGTGCTGGACTGGGGCCAGAAAATCTGACCAATTTGAGCAATTGTTGGCGTGAAGAGTACAGGTAATAGTGTGTGACATTGATGTGAAGCATCCACTAATGAGTATCTATGACCTGCAGACAGTGGAAGCAGCCATTATACAGTACTTACTACCTTGAGACAGTGGAAGCAGCTATCATACAGTACCTGTCACCTGCAGTTAGTGGAAACAGTAGTATATATACGTACAGTGCCTATCACCTGCAGACGGCGCAAGCAGCCTTTGTACAGTGCCGATCACCTGCAGACAGTGCAAGCAGCCATTGTACAATAATTTGCGGTCTCCGTATACTGACTTAAAGTAAATGGTGACTTCATTGGCAGACAAAGATGTAATTACTCTCTCATCAGCTGAGTCACAATATTACATGTTTTATCATATGTTTATAAAAATCTGAATATATATTAATTTCATGGTTAAGCTTAAGATCATTCTCATGAGAAATGGAAACCAGTTCTTTCTTTAAACACAGAAATTCCCTCAATGTCTGGGAATGTCTTTATCAGTAAGTTAAGGTGTAGAGGGATTAGTGTGCCTGGTACAAAACTTAGGTGGATATATAGTATATTTTTCAATATTGTATTGTCCCGTTATCTAAATTGGGTTTCTGTATGTCATGATAAATCATTTTACATTTTTATATTTTTTTCCTTGCTTATACAGTTTGTGGTTTTACTGCCATCTAGTGACTAAAGTTATTTATGTTAATTCTGTATTGTATGATGCTGAAATGAGGGGTGTCTGTGATATTCTGAAAACCGTGACGGAGTTTCTCTTTTAGAATGGTGATGAGATGTGATCCTGTACGCATCTCTTTATTTTCTGCCAGGCTTGATTAAAATAATTGGTTAATTCCGCTTTCAGTCTCTTTTGTCACATCACAGGGGCAGAATGTATCAAGCACAGGAGAAGTTGCCCATAGCAACCAATCAGCTCCTACCTATTATTTTATAGAGTGTACTTGATAAATGTTACTGTATTTCAAAGCCGATTGGTTGCTATGGGCAACTTCTCCACACTTTTGACTGCTTGATACATAAACCCCTCAGTATATTCCTCTAAACTTGTGTTTGAAGTCTAAGCTCTCAGCTTTCAGGCAGGGTTACAAGTTATTGTACAGCTGTGTCATTTTCCCAATTCTATGTCTGATAGGTAACTGGGCTTTTTTTGTCTGGCAGGTGCCTTCCTGTTGTTGTACTTTCTGCTCCTCCTCATCATCGGTATCCCTCTCTTTTTCTTGGAGCTGGCTGCTGGGCAGAGTATTCGTCAGGGCAGCATTGGGGTCTGGAAGCACATCAGCCCCCGGCTAGCTGGGATTGGCTTTTCTAGCTGTGTGGTAAGTCTACTGTCCAAGTATACTTTGAGACGTCCGTATAAGGATTGGGCACAGGATCCCGACGCAGCATACCGACAGCGTCACCCTGACAGCCAGAATCCCGACGCTTAAACATAAATACCCTAACCCTCCCCCTAGTGCCTAACCCCTAATTCTAAACCTAACCGTCCCCGAAACCCTAATACTTACCATCGGGATGCCGGCGGTCGAAATTCTGGCGCTTCCGACTGCTGTCAGGATTCTGGTATTCTGAGTGCCGGCATCCCAACCGCCGGGATTTCAACTACATCCTCTGTCTTCAGTTATCTCTCATCCCTCATTATACTGAGGAACTGCATACAAGGGGACATTAGTGTATATAGTCAAAGCTTCAGTAGCAACCTTTGTTAAGGTACACAGAGCGCTCCGGTTTCTGCAGGCTTGCGGTGGTGGTAGATTACAGGTGTCACCGCAAGCACTCTTCCAGGAAGGAGCAGATCTTGTGACTATATTTGACAGATACCATCAGGGTCATTACTGAAGACAACTACCCTGATTAAAATCTGTGACACCAAGAGCACTTGCAACACTTTCCTTCAAGTAGCTTACAGGTGAATACAAAGGGAGTGGTAAGTACATGTGCGGGACACCGCCTAAAGTACGTAACACCCACCTGTTCCCTTACCTCCCTGCCTTCACTGACAACTACATAGTAGTACCCTTGGGGAACGTATGATAAAAGCCCCTAAGCAGAGATCATACGGAGAGCTATCCCAGAAGGAGACGCTGACACCCCACAGTGAAACAAGGAGAGAAGTACCTAATATATACTGTATATTAGATTGTTTAATTAGTGCTCACTGAAGATGGCTTAATAACCTTTCGGAGGAAAGAATGAAGAATGAGAGTTGCTTATAGCACAGATCATACGGAAAGTTGATCCCTGCAAGAGAAATTGACCCCCCTCCCCCCCCGCAGTTAGCAAGGGAAGAATAGGACACAGGTGACAAACATACTTATCCTGTTTTATATATAAATTTAGATATTGTACAAATGAATAAATTGGTTTTTGTTTTTACACTACAGTCTAAGGCTAGTTTTCTTTAACACAAATTCCAGTCAGTTGGGCGCACCTGATATCTATATAGACAATGGATTTAATAGTATAAGAGAGGTGGACCCCTCTTTGTTGGGTGCTGCCACAGATTGTGGACCTAGTCCAACAGTTCCCAGAGTGCAGTTTGCCCTAATTAAGGGGACATTAGTGTAGTACCAGCTTGATTGGAAGTGCGATGAAGATAGAGGGATGGTGTACGGAGACATAGGTGTAGATCTAGCAGGATGGGAGAGCACAGAAGACAGGGATGGTGTACGAGACATCGGTGTAGATCTAGCAGGATGAGAGAGCACAGAAGACAGGGATGGTGTACGAAGACATCTGTGCTCTCTCATCCTGCTAGATCTACACCGAAGACAGAGGGATGGTGTACGGAGTCATCGGTGTAGATCTAGCAGGATGAGAGAGCACAGAAGACAGGGATGGTGTTACGGAGACATCGGTGTAGATCTAGCAGGATGAGAGAGCACAGAAGACAGGGATGGTGTTCGCAGACATCGGTGTAGATCTAGCAGGATGGGAGAACACAGAAGACCGGGATGGTGTACGCAGACATCGGTGTAGATCTAGCAGGATGAGAGCACAGAAGATAGGGATGGTGTACGGAGTCATCGGTGTAGATCTAGCAGGATGAGAGAGCACAGAAGATACGGATGGTGTACGGAGACATCGGTGTAGATCTAGCAGGATGAGAGAGCACAGAAGACAGGGATGGTGTACGGAGACATCGGTGTAGATCTAGCAGGATGAGAGAGCACAGAAGACAGGGATGGTGTACGCAGACATCGGTGTAGATCTAGCAGGATGAGAGAGCACAGAAGACAGGGATGGTGTACGGAGACATCGGTGTAGATCTAGCAGGATGAGAGAGCACAGAAGACAGGGATGGTGTACGCAGACATCGGTGTAGATCTAGCAGGATGGGAGAACACAGAAGACAGGGATGGTGTACGCAGACATCGGTGTAGATCTAGCAGGATGAGAGAGCACAGAAGACAGGGATGGTGTACGCACATATCTGTGCTCTCTCATCCTGCTAGATCTACACCGAAGACAGAGGGATGGTGTACAGAGACATCGGTGTAGATCTAGCAGGATGAGAGAGCACAGAAGACCGGGATGGTGTACACAGGCATCGGTGTAGATCTAGCAGGATGAGAGAGCACAGAAGACAGGGATGGTGTTACGGAGACATCGGTGTAGATCTAGCAGGATGAGAGAGCACAGAAGACAGGGATGGTGTACGGAGACATCGGTGTAGATCTAGCAGGATGAGAGAGCACAGAAGACAGAGGGTTGGTGTACGCAGACATCATTGTAATCTAGCAGGATGGGAGAACACAGAAGACACAGGGATGGGGTGTAAAGAGAAATTACCGCTCTCCTCATTTTACACCAGCATTCGAGTCTGAGAAATAGTGCATTAATATATCCACTTACATCCAGACTAGGCGTGCACAAAGTGCCGCCGCCGAGGGGCCTTTCACAGCCCTGACATATACGCTCTCATCGCTGATGCATTATGGAATCACTGCTCCACACCTAAGCTGTCAATGCTGGTGATCAGTAGTTAAAATGTCACAGCTTTTCACAGCCATGGTCATCATGGACCGGAGATTTTACAGCGGCCAAGTCATCCGTTTAGCACCAAAATGTAATTAAGTTTTTGTGCAGTTTGACAATAATATATGTAATGCTGGGCATACACAGCCAGATAAATTGTCTGTCAGACCGACAGACATTTTATCTGGCCGGCTGCCAGCCGCAGATGTCCGCGGCATACACTGTGAGAGAAATCTCAGTGTATAGCCCGACATCCGTGCTCCGCCCCCGGTGGAGGAGACATTTCCCTGTTCCTTCCGTAGGAAGGAACACAGGAAATGTCTGTCTGTCGGCTGCGCTGGGCATACACTTGCCGATGCGGCCGACAGTTTACCGGGTAATATCGCATCGGACGGGCATGCTGGACAATCCAGCATGCCCGACCGAGCAATATTTAACCCTCGGTCGCCCCCCCATGCTACAATTATCGCGGTGATCCGCCGATATCGGGCGGATCGTCCCGATAATTGCAGCGTTTATGGCCAGCATTAGGATTTCTGTTCTGTGATTTATATGTAACTTGATGGATATTTATACTTCTATAAGTATCGCATATCCGCCGGTCCCTAGATACTGCCTGTGATGTGTCAGCTACAGTGCTTGTTGCCTAATATTAACTGCATTGTCCCGTAAATTCCTAATAATGTTTCAGAGTAAAGCCCCAGCCACATTAACGCATCTTTGCACAATGTGCTTTTTTTTCACCGGGGCTTCCATAGCTCTGGAGATGGTTCCTAGACTTTGTTATTCCTAGTATTAAGGTGCACCGCAGCTTAGGTCTGTCATCACCATGAACACAAACCTTGGGGCGACATTGGTCTAAGTCGAGATGGGAGGGCTAAAGCTGGGTACACACCTAAAAGATGTATCTGCAGATTGACTGACTGATCATACACACTGAACAACCATCATCTGTCATCTGCCCGTGGGTCCCTCTCGACGGACAGATCTATCTGCCACCGGCTGTGCAGCAGACCCGACGTGATATGTCTAAACGACGTCGTTCATAGACCTATCGCTGGTACACACTGGCCGACGGGCACACAATATATTGGCCGATCAATTGATCGGCCAATATATCTGCCAGTGTGTACCCAGCTTAATAGAGGGTAGTAATTGGAATGCCATCAGCATATAATAACGTTGATGGAACATTAGCAATGAGAAGTGATGATTAGAATGAATAGGTTATGCAGTATCTTCTGTTTTGCAGGTGTGCTCCTTTGTGGCACTGTACTACAATGTTATCATTGGATGGAGTCTCTTCTACATGTTCAATTCCTTCCAACACCCCCTACCCTGGGAGAACTGTCCCTCGCTGGCCAACCAGACAGGTGAGAGCTGCATTGATTGGACAATGCCGTGTTTTATAGAGTGTTTGCCGATGTCTGCAGGGTGGATTGTTGTGTTCTATGTGTCTTTGTACTGCTGGCTTTCTGTTCACTGAATAAACAGTTCAAAGGAAAATTGCATTTGTCACACAGAACATCTAAACCTCTATCGTTCATCAGTCGTTCATCATGAATACATTTTAAATACCCAACAGGGGTGTTACATGTGAGTGACAATAATAGAAGCTATTAAAAAGTTGTGCCTAAAATAAATTAATAAAATTAGGTTATTTTGCATTGTCGTTAAGTTTTAATACTTGTGCAAATGTTTAACTATTTGTCTGCAACCCATCTACAGTGCCCGGAAATGTATATTTATGTTCCTTGTAGAGCCAGAGTGCGCCAAGAGCACTCCCACTACGTACTTCTGGTACCGAAAGGCCCTGGATGTCACCGGATCCATTGGAGCCTCAGAAATGAATTGGCCGATGACTGGGTGTCTCATTCTTGCCTGGGTCCTAGTGTGTGGGGGTATGATCAAAGGAATTAAGTCGTCTGGGAAAGTAAGTTTATGAGAGTGCTCACTTTGTGGTTTTAAAAGTTCATAAAGTAACCTCCGATATTACAACTAATACTTATGACTACCTTTATACAGCCGCCCTTCCATTCAGTATTAGGCAGCTAGTTTTCCGTTCAGTATTTTATATCAGGGAATTGTCCACTTTAGGGCAGCTCTCATCCTTATGCACTCCACATTAACGTGGCTGCTGAATGGGAGTGGAAGAAGGAGGACCTTGTTGGGAGCTGATTGGTTGGCACCTTATTGCTTTCTTATCACTTTTCCTAACACTGCTTAGTAAATAGACCCCTATGTCCTTTAGGGGTCTATTTCCTAAGCAGTGTTAGGAGACGGAGTGGAAAGTGATAAGGTGCCAGCCAATCAGCTCCCAACTGCCATCTCACAGGCTGTGTTTGAAAAAATGACAATTGGGAGCTGATTGGCTGGCACCTTATCACTTTTCACTCTGTCTCCTAACACTGCTTAGTACATAGACCCCTAACTCTGTTACTGTACCGGAAGATTAACTCTGTAACTGTAGCAGTAACAAAAAATGTTTGTTTTCTCTCAACCTTGCGCTAATGATTTGCAGCTTGTTTCAGTAAAAGGAATACCACACCTTACCACACCTCCACAGCAAACATTAAAAAGAAAATATACTGAACCAAAGCGCAGAACGATCAGATCATGGTATGTCGAGCAGATGATCACTCAGATCAGGAGTTCTCCATAGTAGAGGAAGTGCTCCCCTCCTGGTCCGGGTGATCATCTGCGTGACATTCGTGATCTGAACGTGCTGCACTTTGATTCAGCATATTTTCTGTATCGGTAATGACAAGGCTTCTGGGAAGTGACTGGTCTGTCATCCAGGGTGTTCACTGTTTAGTGACAATCTCCTTTTTAATAAATCTTACGGTTTCAGCTTACTGCGTTTTGTTCTGCCATCAGAAGTTTGTCTGGGATTCAAAACTGGAAACTCTGTTTACCCTGTGTGTCTGATCCTGTCATAGGTACTGCACCTGCGAATATTACAGGTTATACTGTATAAGATTTAAAAATGAGTGGTGAGCACTCCTGCTTAAATGTACAGTATAAGGCAGGCAGAGTTTTACAGTATACACTGTAAGCGTATGGAGCATATTCAATTACCATAGGTACTTTTAGCACCCAGATTAAGAGCCTGGAGTTATTCAATTAGGAACTTAACTCATGAGCTAAAAGCCCACGGTAAGTTCCGCAGCTAAGTGAATATGCCCCTAAATTTGGTAACTTTTTTTTTTTTCTGTAATACATTTTTATTGGGTTTTCCAGGTGATGTATTTTAGCTCGGTCTTTCCCTATGTCGTTCTCTTCTGCTTCCTGATCCGTGGGCTGCTACTGGAAGGGGCCATAGATGGGATCCGAATTATGTTTACACCAAAGGTATCTAGTGCTAAGTCCTCTAAATGAGGTCTTGTTTGATATTTTTTTTTTTGTTTGTATTGCCATTATCAATATTTTTTCGTTAATGAATCTCTTTGATTGTAAAAAAAAATAAATATAATATATATACGTAGTTTATTTCATTCAGCCAAATGCTTCAATCCGGCGACCGTCCAAAATGAGGAAGATCCACCAGAATGTGTTACAGTAACCACACCCACTGCTTTCTAAATCACAAGTATTTGAGTGCCGTTAAACACTAGGGGGTATATTTACTAAAGGTAGATTTTAATCGATTAACATCGATGTTGTACCCCTAGTGCTCAACCCCATTTCCTAATACTTTATTTATTTTTAAAGGAACAGTTTTTATTGGCACCAACGAATTCGTACAGGGAAATCGGGAGCATAGTTTTACATGTGTACAAACTGGTTACAAATTTTTCTGTTAAAATAGATTTTCAGAGAAATGTCTAAAAACTACATCAAAACTCAAAAAAATAAATAATTTTTACATGACAGTGCTATTCAGTCTCAGAAGAGATTTTTGTGGGTTATATCTCATACATTCGGATATCCCGGTTCCACAATAATTTACTTTTATTAAAGGATCACAGTGCTTATTGACTATATGGGGGTCCGATCAGTTAGGTGCGATTGTTGAGTTCATCGCATTCCACAGCTGCAGGATGCGGAACCCCCTACATGGGTGATTTTTGCTCGTTCCTGCAGAGGAACGCACAGGAATCATCGAAGTAGCCGCGATTTAGAGGGTACCCGGTGTTCTCCCCAGAAATTTTTACAGCCGGATGGCATCCAAAAGTAGCCGGGTGGGGGCCTTCGCAATTATGCGCGCCGGGAAAAGGGGTATCTCCCTTACCAATCCAGCCCAACAGGTCTCAGGCTGCTTCCCCACTGGCTCTCAGTCAAAAGTGCCCATTATACAGTGACCCCTGTAGTTTTCCCCTTTATGCATTGCCCCCTGGCTGAAGTAGTGCCCCTATGTAGTGCCCCCAGGCTGGCCCCTTATGCAGTGCCCCCAGGTTTAAGTGTCCCTTATGCAGTGCCCCCAGACTGGTCCTGGCCCCAGCCCAGCGCTTACTTTTACTTGCTGGCCGTTGCCTCGCGCTGACTGGATCTAACTAGATCCAGCAGGCGCGCGAGGCAGGTTCCTCACGTCGCAGGTGACGTCATGACGTCACCCGCAAAGTGCATCACTGGGAACGCTGGCCTCTGAAGCGATCGGAGGCTTCTTTAGCCTCTGGTCACTTCAGAGGCCAGCGTTCCACAGCGGGGGTCAGCGGGGAAAAGTGCCGGGCGGCATGCTGTTTCTGCCGGGCGATGCGCACGCAGAAAACAGCCCGGGGAAGAACACTGGGTTCCATATCTGACAACTGTACATAGCACACGCAAATCGCAGGTAATTTACATTGATCCCTATATGTCATCTGACCCACAGGAATATTAGCCTGTAACCAGCATAATCTAGTTAGGAAGTCACCAGAAATAGTTAAGGTACCATAGATGGGAGATCACATGGAAGGTCTCGGGGTTATCAAACCTTGTCAGCTGTGTTTATTTAATATGTATCAGGACAACCCTGATTCCATAATCATTGTAACACTGACGATGGTAAAGAAATTAAGTGACTCCTTTTTTTTTTTTTTGGAGTTTATATTAGACATGGGTTGGAAACTTTATATTTGCAGTTGCAGAACCTAGGGGGGAGACTTATCAAATCTTGGAGAGAGAGAAAGTGGAAAAGTTCCCCATAGCAACCAATCCGCTTCTAACTGTTATTTGACAGGCTGTGCTGGATAAATGACAGTTAAAAGCTCATTGGGTGCTATAGGCAACTTCTCCACTTGATCTCTCTCCAAGATTTGATACATCTCCCCCATAATGTAGAAAATACTTGTGTGAAAGAAGCTCTTTCATACCAGCTGCTGCAACACCATATTTCCCTGTAATAACCTTCTGTATTTCTACAGCTGGATGTTGGCCATGGCTGAATGTGAACCAGTGTCTTTCTCTTTTCAGCTGGAAATCTGGGGAAACATGCAGGTTTGGCGACAGGCAGCCACCCAGGTCTTCTTCGCTCTAGGCCTCGGCTTTGGAAGTGTGATTGCCTACTCCAGCTACAACGATCGCTATAACAACTGTCACTTTGATGCTATTCTGGTGTCCTTTATCAACTTCATGACCTCCATTCTAGCTACGCTGGTCGTCTTCTCCGTCTTGGGATTTCGCGCAAATTTCATAGCGGGAAAATGCGTTGCGGAGTAAGTAGTGGTTCCTTTGTCCCCTGTACTCTGGGAAAATGAGACCTTATAGATATACCAGTTTTATTCTAATTATTGACCACAATCTGTATTCTGGCCCTGAGAATGGATGCAGTATGATGAGCACTAATCAAAGAATTAATCATATTTGTACTTTATGGTTACCTATAATTTTGCACTCACTATGGGATCTATGTACTGGATGGAGAGAAAGAACCAACCAATCTGCTCCTAACTCATTTTTCAAACACAACCTGTAATATGACAGTTAGGAACTGATTGGTTGGTAATTTGTCACCATCCACTTTCTACAAGGCTTCGTACATAGACATATATAATATACATACACATACAGAACACCAACCATACTATTGCCCTGCATTACATTTCACCATTCCGCTTTTACCGGCCTGCGTAGACACCCACAGGTCTATCCAAGCCCCATGCAATGTCCATCTACTGTTCTTCAATCTGTGACTGGCAGGATTTGCTGGGACTTGTAGCTCCATAACTTCTGGAGATCCAGAGGATGCCTAAACCTGGTTTAAAATGGCAGTGATAGAGGGAACCTTCATACTACATTAACATATTTGCATACATAAAAAAAATTCATCTATCTTAATCTATCAAATTCTATTTCAGAAACCTGGATAAGATCACAGTTTTGGTGAACAAAGGGATATTGCTAATCAACCCTGAAAGCGTGGAGAACCTGACTAACGTGGAGTACAGCCAGTGGTATGTGAGAACGGACGCTGCCATCAATCTGACACACTATGGCATTCAGAACTGCCGGGTGGAGGACGAGATGAACAAGGTTGGGGAAATCTATAGGATAATTTGACATTATGTAATTCAGTCATTTGCCATGATCTTTAACCTCTGCTTTCCTCCTCCTCGCAGGGTGCAGAAGGTACAGGGCTGGCATTCATAGCCTTCACTGAAGCTATGACTCAATTACCTGCATCCCCGTTTTGGTCTTTGTTGTTTTTCCTTATGCTGTTGAATTTGGGGCTCAGCACTATGTTCGGGAACATGCAAGGAATCCTCACCCCGCTGCTTGACAACTTCTCAGCTTTACGCAAGAGGAAAACCATATTCACAAGTAAGAACCTTTTATACCCCTGCCCCCTTCAGAGCAGGCGTCGCTTGTGCTTCGTCTGTGTTGGCAGAGAAGCCTGGGTAGATTGTTGTGGAGGAGTCTGGAGTGTGCTCCATTTACTGGTGGAACGCGTTGGTGCACATTTTGGCCTCTTAGGAAAGAACCCACGTCCCATACCACTTACATGTTTTATTTTTTCTTTCTCTCACTATACAAGAAAAAAAGGCAATTAAATGTAATAGGTGACCAGGGATTATTATTTTTTTTTACGTTTTTTTTTTTTTTTTAAACAATCCTGTTTGTTTTTTCATACAACAGTATGGGTTTTTTTTATTTTATTTTTTTAAAGGCCAGTTACACAAAGCCAAATTGGCTAAAGTGACACCTGGAATTTTTCCTGTTGAAAAAAAATAAAATGAATAACTAGCAACTGTTAAAAATATATATTTGGTGACTTCAAATCCCACCAGCAGTACTAAGATATACATATACACATTGTACTCGCTAAGTTTATATATTTTATATGGAGTAGAAGTGCAACAAGAATATAACTACATGTAATTCAATTGACAAAGCCTTTACACTCAACTAAGATATAATATAGATATTACCCTATATTTTGTATTTGTTTAACATAAATATTTAGGCATTCCAGTATAAAATATTCCTGTTATATGAGTATGCTATTAAGATTGCTTGCAGAACTCAACATTTATTACAGTTACATTTTTTGACTTCTGTATCCTCTGTGATAACTTCGGTTAATTAGCTCGGTAGAGGGTGGATTGGTACAGTGTTTAGGTGCTTAATGAGGGTCCGCACACAGCTTTCAAGTAAATAATTGTAATAGTCCTTTACTTTTCAGCATGGAATTCAGGGCGTCTAACTCACTCCTTGACCCCTGACTATCATGGTGCAGCTAGTCTGCCAATAAAGTCTCTGCCTGCTTCTCTGCAGGTCTATTGCTGGCTCCAGCCTGGCTTTGCTACCACAGCTATTCAAAGCACAGTCAGTCTTGGTGGCCTTTCCTGTATCCTACAGGTATAGGCCCTGGCTTCCTCAGCCTGCAGCCCAGCTGCTTCAATGTCACACAGTCTGAGAGGTTTGTGGTCCTCCCTGCCTCCTGCAGGTCCGGACTCAGGCCTCCTGAAACCCAATGGCTTCACTGGGCTCTCTGGCTGCCACAGTCCCACTTAGACTGTCTCCAACGGCAGCCTGACTGGTCTGCCTCCTTATCAGCCCACAGCTGAGCTCTCGCCAAAAGGCACCCTTACACATCTTCCCACAATCCTTTTCTCCTCTGTGTGGGTGGATCTCTCCTGCCACACACAGAATCTGCTGCTCGCCAGTGCCATCTCTGGTGATACTGCCACACCTGTAATTCATTTATTTCTGCCCAGAGCTTATTTGTCCATGTAATTGAGGTCTAATAATTCTTATGTAACAAAATAACGGTGGCAAAAAATATGTGGTGGTGGTGTCAAATTTCGGGGGAAAACATTTCATAGGGTATACGGGGACCAATAAATACATTTAAAGTAAAATAATATCAAATGAAAAATAATATCTGATTAAAATGAGAAAAAATAAAATAAAACCAGTTTCAGAAATGGAATAAAATAATAAATATGCAGTAACTCATAAGATGGCTTATAAAAGGTCAAATATTTTTATAAAATTTAAAATACGCACAATTCCTATCTTTTGCTGCTGCATGGAGTTTACTATGTAGTTTTCTTAGGACACATTTTATACATACTGCAGATTTCAACCGAACGGTTTTAATCAAAATATATCAGACAGCCGTACAATGTTCCTTTTTGGTATCTGCAAGTAACTTTTTTTTTTTGTTTGCATAAAGGAAAAAAAATGGGGCTTCAGTAGTTCTATATTTAGTCATTAAGCAGGTAGTCTGGGTAGTGTCGTACAGCCGCAGAAGGGAGGAGAGTCCCTAATACAAGGTGTGTGCAACCTTTGGCACTAGTGCCACAAGGTGCCATTGTGAGGATGTTTTGAGTGGCACCCCAAGGATTGGTGCCTATTCTTCTACACGTGCTGTGCTGCTCCCTCCTACTCCACCTCCTTCCCTCACAGAGGAGTTCTTTTCATCCTCTCCAAGTCAGAGGTCCCAAGCATGGCCTGCATACCCAGCGAAGCCTGGGCCTCTGATGAGTGATCCCTGCCACATTTAGTCCTGCTCAGTCGAATAACAGTACACAATTCTGAAACCCGTCGTTGCCAGACTATAAAATATCAATCTAACTGGAGTAAACCAGCCTCAAAGAAGAGGGAATCCCCTGTTATTCTTAGTACCCGTCTGTTAAGCTTGGCCATACACTAGCTCCCAGGCAGCTCCCGACGGCACGATTTGGTGCTTTTTTCACACACGATCTGCATACGATTACAATAGATAATATGGGCTGCACATCTGTTCATACGATACTTTTTAAGAGCGGCGGGAGCGCGCATCGGATCGTATCCTACCTAAATACTACACGATTTCCACACAATTCGTCGTACGACGCGTCGAAAATCGTGCAATCGGCCCGAAATCGCGCAAGTTAATGGCCAGCATTATATTTGTAAATGTTTGTATATTTGGTGGTGGTGATCTGGAGCTTTTATTGTTGCATATGTGTGACCCAAAGAATAAAAATATCACCCACCTGTGATTTAAGACCATCTTAATGCATGTAAAAGTCTCCTGATGTTTTCCCATTATGTGTAGACTCACTCTCCAGTATTACACCACTGTGTCTAGTACACGTTTCTTTTCCTTTATGTGCGTAATTTCTAGGTTAGGTCCTAATCTCTGAACATAAATGACAAATAGCCGCTAATATGTGTTGAGTACGGGATGCTGGCGCTCAGATTCCCATTGCTGGCATCCCGGCACAGTTAGGATACCGACACTTATCGGACAGTATACTAAACCTCCCCCTCTCCCTACCCATACCCTTCCTTCCCCGGTGCCTAAACCTAACCCCCCAGTGCCTAAACCTAACCCTTCGCCTAGTGCCTAACCATAACCCCAGTGCTTACCGTTGGGATGTTGATGTCGGGATTCCGACTATCTGTATTATGACCGAATCCCACTAATGGATCACCTCCGATGCCTCCAGAAGACAACTTCTAGCCATACAGCATTTACAAGAAAACTATTGAATCAATAGCTTTGTGTGTGTATACGATAAACCTATTTTATTACTCTCCTTTTATTATGCTCACACTTATTTCCCCTTTTTGTTTGTTTGTAGTTCTCTGCTGTATAATTGGTCTTTTGATCGGGTTGCTCTTCGTCCAGCGGTCAGGATCCTATTTCGTGGCCATGTTTGATGACTATTCAGCCACTTTGCCTCTCATTATCGTGGTGATATTTGAAAACGTGGCAGTGGCCTGGGTGTACGGAGCAGACAGGTACAGCAGCATCTTGTGATCTGTTTTTATACTTGATGTTATAGTATTATATATGAACATAAATGGTGCTGGAACATCGCCCGTTACTGCTCGGTGAGCCCGAGATTGTACTCCGCCGTGTTTTGCGACAATTTGTCACTATTGTGTTCCAGCTGGAGGGCGCTATTTACTGACTTTTAGTGTAAATGTTCAGAAATTGTTCTGATCAGTGCGGCACAAGTCAGACCAGCAAGACTATCTGCTGTCAAATTCTAGGTTTCTATAGCATCATATAGGGTTGAGGTTCCCGAAAGGTTAAAAAAGGCCAGATTAGATGGGCCAAGTGGTTCTTCGCACTGAATGCAGCTGCGAAAATATGCTAATAGTTCCAAAGCCCACTGCTGCCTTCTCATATGCATATGTTGTCTCTCTTACCTGCGTAAGTATCAGTAACATCGACGTACATCAAGCGGCCATCTTGCCCTTGTGGAGGGTCTGACCAGCCACAGTCTCTGCAGCTTTTCTGAGATCGCTAGGGCTAATTTATGTACGCCCTTGTAACGGTCAGGCACGCCTGTGTTTTATTGCCCCCCAAACCCTGACTACCTGTCACTCATTTTACGAATGGTTACTCAGTGTGTGCGGAGTTGCAAAACAATCACACCGCGGCTTATGCGCAATGGCAAGTAATCGCATTAAAAATTGCATTACTGTCCTCTGAATGAAGCCAATTGTTTGTAAATTACCCCCCAAGTCTGATACATAAATTCCCCTCCAACTCCAAGTTAATAACAGATAATGTATATGGAATGAACTTCTAAGGATGAACTTGTATATATCTTGTAAGCCATATGTGCAGTGACCAGCTTAGGTGTTTTCCTTGTAATGGGTCATGCTGACGTCTCTCCCGGAATGTCTGGGAGACTCCTGAATCTCTGGAAGCTCTCATACGCTCAGTAAAATTGCCGTTACGGGACTTGATGACATGTTTTGCAGCAATCATCATTCTGGCCCTATTCCACGCTGCTTTGAGTGGAGATAATGAGCGGTGTTTGTGGGGGGGTGGGGGTTCCTGATGTCCTAATTCACCATGCCAAGCCCTCTGGTATCTCCCGGAAGAGGACCTTTTTACAGTGTTGGCAACTATGTATAAGAACAGACTTAATTTCTGCCATATTTATTACAATTTGACCACTAGGTGGTACTATTGATGGTGGATTACTTTGAATAATAAACATAGGACAGAGTTACTTTGGTTGCTATGGGCAACATCTCCACTTCTAAAAACTCTCACTTTAGTAAATACATCCCTTTACAGTGTATTTTCACATGGTTTAGTGAAAATGAACTAAAGCAGAATCCGGCTTTAGATTTAGTGAAAGAAAATGCTGTTTCATTTAAATTTAGATTCGTATAATTTATTGGTCTGTCCAAGCCCTCCTGCACTTTTACTGTGTGCATTGCATTGTTTTGTTCTGTGTTCTTTTTCATCATGTACATTTATAGTGGTGCGAGGACACATGAGCAATGTTCTTATTACTTTCATTATCGGTGATATGTATAGAAACATAACAAACAATGGCTAACTGCATATCCCCATATAGATAAATCTATCCAGTGCACTGCCTAGAGCCAAACTGTGTAATTCCTCATGCACTTTAGGTGTCTATGTACTAAGCCTTGCAGAGAGATTAAAGTCCCAACCAACCAGCTCCTACCTGTTATTTTTCAAACACAGCCTGTAATGTGACAGGAGCTTATTGGTTGTCTCTATCTCTATCTCTATCTCGATACTTTTTACTATTTGGGCACATGTTTCTGCCTGCAAATGCAATTACAGTAATGAGAAAGTTGCTCATTTTTGCTGGCACCTGTGTGAGGATGGTTACCGAGAACATTAGGCCTAATTCAGCAGCAGGTGCTAATGTAATGGCATCGGCAATTTCGCACGAAATAAAGCTGACAAAATACAGTATGCTAATGCTTCCAAAGCCTACTCAAGCATAGGGCTGCCCGTTGCTGCCTTCTCATAGCTGTCCGACGGCAAACAGCGTAAACGTCGGTAACATCGATGCACATTGGCCGGTCACGCAGCATGTAAGGCAAGTCTGACCCAGCCACAAACACTGCAGCTCTCCTGATACGCAGAGAGGTCTCATGCTGCATAGGAGATCACAATAGCTAGTTTATGCACGGGCATAAACCGGCGTTCAAACGGTCAGGCCCGCCGGGATTTTTCTAACTAACCCCCCAAACACTGACTACCTGTCACTCACTTTGCAAATGTATCCGCTATGCGTGTGCCATCACCAAAAAAATCGCTGCACGTGCGCAGTCCGGCGGACACGCATGCACAATGGCAAACAATAGCTCGATCTGCGTAAAAAAAACGGCTTTGAGTCCATCTCTAAAACCAATGTGCAGAAAGAAAATAACCGCGAGGTTATTACGGAACCTCACGGCAGCCGACAAGATTGGATAATATGGGATTAACCATCAGGCTTTAGGAAATTAAATTTTAACGTTAACATTTTTTTTATGCTGTTGGTGTATTTTCTTTTCAGAATTTGAATGAAGTATTTTGCCAAGTTCACAATCAGTAAATAAATGCAATCTTGATTCAATTTCTGCAATTTGTGTCCAGGTTTATGAATGACATCCAAGGAATGTTGGGCCATCCTCCGTGGAGAGTGTACAAGTACATGTGGAAGTACATCAGTATCCTGGCCATGATTGGACTCCTACTTGCCAGTTTGATCAGGATGTGCATTGAAGACCCAGTGTACCAGTCTTGGAATAGTGAAACGGTATGGCTGAGAGCTGCTCTACTCCTCTGCTTTCTAAAACGTTGGCGAGATCTGAGGAGTCCACTACTTACGTTGTCTAATTCATCCAATATGTTACTTTGGTGTTTTACTACTAAAATTTATATTATTTACTACTTGTCTGTTTTTGTTTCTTTTTGTTAGGCAGTGGAAGACAAATTGAAGTATCCACCATGGGCCCTAGGCCTCCTAATCAGCTTGATCATCGTGGCTGCCTTGCCCATTCCGGTTGTGTTCCTAAAGCAGACTCTGCAAGACTGGTTAAAGAAAAGGACAACAAAGGAATTTGGCCATTGCGAATATAGCCAGGGCTGCACGGTAGATGAAGTTTTAGAACCCTTGGAAGAGACTCTTCCAAGGTGTGGCAATGGCTACCTACATGTGGAGATGGAGGACCTTGCAGAAAGGGGCAAACTTCTCTCCAGTGGAGAAGAACTGGATGACGCAGAGGAGGACAGTGACAACGTAACAGGCTGAATGGACGCGTAACCATCAGGGAATATTCCAGGGATTAGAAGTGTATTGAGATTTGCTAAAAGGTCACTAAAGCACCTTCAGATAATCTCCAAACGTTCAAATGGTGCCAAGTAGACAAACAGACTTTAGACTTCCAGGATTGTTGGTCAAATTCATCATAACCTGGTAGTAAAGCCTGGATGCCTATTAGTGCCAACGTGAAAGCAATTCTGTGCCAACGCCAACAAATGCAGGTTTTTCTGTCTTTGCTACTTCCAGTATTTTCTGTTCCTACCTCGCTCATCGACATCTCATAGAACAAGGATACAGATTTTCCAAACTTGATATTTATACATATTTTTTTAATCCTCTAAATAAGAAATGGATATTGGGAAAGTTGAAATCCACAAGGGAAAGAAGTGTGTCGGCATCAAACACTCGGCACTTTCAGTTACAAGTCTGGCGAGCGAGCCTGTGCCCGGTCCACACAGAGGACTGTTGGAGCAGATGTAGACTTTACCATTGTCACTTTGGCTGGACCCAATTCTGTTCTATAATGCCGGGATGTAGTTACTGAGTCTTTAAGGAAGAGACCTACCTGTTACATAACTTACCTATTGCACAATGTGTAATATATGTATTTTGATGTTTTTAAATGGAGCAGAAATATGGATTACATTGAAATATTATTTCCAAATGCTTGAAAGATACTGTTCTTTAGTTTGATACTGAAGAAGAACAAGTTCACAAATCAAAGCTGTTTTTCGGAAGGGAAGATTGCGCTACGCAGGTATACCATCTACCTGTTCTGTTTGGGTGGACCTGTAAATATTATTTATGGCTTTCTGCAAGCTTGGGCATTTTGAATTGGATATAGATATTTTATAGAAAAAGTATTTCTTTATTTGTTTGCCTCTTGTCACTCAGCGAGTATAGTATATATATTTTATGCAGGGCTTGCCTTTATTATTATTATTATTATTATTATTATGTTGTCGCTGCGATCACGTTCTCACTTTCTCGTCATGTGTCTGTAGCATGAGCGAGCATCTTGGTTCTGTGAAAATCATGTTCAAACATTAAAGACAACTGACTGGATAAAAGAGACCATTTAATTGAAATTGTACATAATGTATATTTGTTTATAATATAACATTGAGGAAAGTATATTGTGTAGATACAAGAGTAATTTGCACTATTTTATTGCTGAAATGTCCTACATTAATTATTGCTGACTACACACTTTAACGACGGATCGGTCTGCACTCTCCAATCGTCCGCTCGATGTGTCTGGCAAGTCATCACAACTGCGATGTCCGTGTCAGCGGTCCCTGCAGCCAGTGTATGGGCGGTCGAAGGGTCGGGCATACACACAGCCAGACGTACCGCTATATATGCAAATTCTGGTATTTAGGATCAACAATTTGCTCCTAAATACCAGAAAACAGATGAAAATGGCCGTCAGACAAGTTTGTTAAATGTTTGATCTAAACAATTTGTTCAAACAACAGTTTTTGTCCATTTTCCGGCATTTGGGAGCAAATTGCTGATTGTCATTTGCTTTCATACCTTACCAGATTTTCATTCCAATCAATCAACTAGTTGGATGGTTGGACAGAAAATCTTTAGGTGTGTACCCAGCTTTAGTCTAAAAAAAACTCATGGGGTGCATTCTGCAAAACTGTCACATCTCCAACCTCCGGCCACTTTAGGACCAACACTTGCATTACATTAAACTTTAAAATTTTTCTCCTAAAATACTGATTTTATAAGTAGCATTGGTATATCGGTTTGTTATATGTGCTGCTTTTTGTGTGTGTTATAGTGTTTGCTTTTTTTTTGTTTATTGCTCCTACATTTTTTTTCACTGCTGAAGTCATGGGAATGTGCACAATGCACCAGATTAGCTAAAGCCCTATCTACGCCTTCTCAGCTGGTGCAAACAAATTATTTTTGCAGAATGAAACTGATCAACTTTACATAAAGCAAAGAAGGTTTCTAAAAATGGCCCGACAAAACCCCTTAATCTCCTCCTTATAACCCTGCTCCACAAAACATTTCTCCTAACAGTAGGGGGTATATTTACTAAAGTGCGGGCTTTTAAAAGTGGAGTTGTTGCCCATAGCAACCAATTTAATTCTAGCTATTATATTTTAGAAGGTGCTAGACAAATGAGAAGTAGAATCTGGTTGCTATGGGCAATATCTCCACTTCTAAAAACCCGCTCTTTAGTAAATATACCCCTAGATGTCTTGAATTGGAAAGTGTGGGTGTGGGTATGGCTGTGGCGTACTGGCAGTGTGGCCACCACATAGTGGGCGTGACCATGTTCCCCAGGTGGTGAGGTCTCGCCCTTGTGGGCATACTTGGCAATTCTGTGCTAGGCCACCTACAAAAGCCATCATTGTATTGCAGCACGCAGTGAAGGCACCTTATTTAATTAATATGTTAAAGTAAGTGCACCTGTGCACACACAATGCAGGAACGCTGAAAGATCTAGTGGGCCCCAATACTGGGTAGGGGGTGTGTCTATGACCCATCGGATGGCCTGCCTGGCAGTCCCCCATCCTACCTGCTTGAACACATGAATGTATGCTCCAGCATAAAGCGAAGCAGGGGACGTTAGTTAATAGGATTTTACGCTGCACCTCAGCCATTTTATGCTTCACTCGTCTGTGAAAAGCCACCATTTTGTGAAATTGTGAGCTCACATACAAAATTCATATGAATTAAGAGCAGAGGCAGATTTAGACTTCATGGGGCCCTAAGCAAGAAATTATTTGGGGCCCCAGTCCCTCAACTGCATGCAATTTTAGACACAAACACTGCCACCATAGCCGCACACACACACATGCACTGTCCCATAGCCCCGCACACACGCACTGTCCCATAGTCCACATATACACACTTACCCATAGCCGCACACACACTGTCCCATAGTTGCACATATACACACTTCCCTATAGACACACACACTGCCCCCATAGCCGCACAAACACACTGCCCCCATAATCTCATATACACATACTGCCCCCATAATCGCACACACACACGGTCCCCATAGCCATATACATGCACACTCTGCCGCCTACAGTAGCTGCACGCACACACACTGCCTTACTGACGCAGACACCCCTAACTGACAAATAACACTTATTGACAAATACACACTGACACAAGCACTTACTGACACACACACTTATTGACACAGATACCACATACTGAAAGATACCCCTGTGCCACTGACTGGTACATTAAGATACATACTTGCTGACAGACACCCCTTACAGACACAAACACACTTACAGACAGAAGAGCAAATTACCAGGTCATACATTTCTACCTGGTAGTTTGCCGATCAACACAGGTATTTCTTCTGTCTGAAAGGGTCAACCCTCCGACCTTGGTAAATTCCTGGGTCGAAGTCCCGAGAATTTCGACCCAGGTGACCCTTTCAGACAGAAAAACGACCAGTGTTAATCAGCAAATTACCGTGTAGAAATGTTTGACCTGGTAATTTTTTTTTTCTGTCTGAAAGGGGTATTACTGATACGCACTTACTGACAATGACACCACCTACTGACACACACACTTACTGACACTGACTGACAGTCATATTCATTTATTATACATGTACACGGCACAAGAAGACACAGGGCTCGATCCAATTAGGTGCGATCGGTGCGGGCTGCGTAGGGTGCGGCCTGGCACATTGCACACAACGCAGCCCGTCTCAACACTGAAATCGCCTGACTTTCAGGCGATTCAAGAACGACCACTGTCTCGATGACTCGCACACTATTTGGATCGAGCCCACAGTCTTCATATACTTGCAGCAAACCCCCCACCCGCAGAACCCACTCCACTCCTCCACATCCCCCAAAGACTATAGCAGGAGCAGGTGGGTGATGAAAACATAAAACACCCCCTCTTCCCTGCGAAAAAAATGTCAGTAGACAGTCTGAGCCTGGTAATACTATACAATGTATAATCATATATTGGCACAAGTGTCAAATGGCTAATAAAGCTGCCCCTATGTCACTGTCACTATCAGAAAAAAATAGCAATGCAGACACTTCCTATCTTCCCAGATCCCTGCAGATAACCCCCTACCCACCTTTCCCTTTTTATGGAGGCAAATGTAGCACTATAACTAACCTCAGCTCTTCACTCTTATGCTCCTCAGTATCTCCGATCGGTGTCCCTGGCCTGTTATATGGGTAGCGCTGCGGCGATGCCGACGTTTAGAGGTGCGGGAAGCTCTGCATCTCATTACTGTAATTACTCCGGTCCTGACTGCTGGGGCTGGGCTGATCCTGGGGTTAGGTCTAGATTATACAGCGCTGATGGACCTGTGACGTCACACCCACGTGACCCGGCATGAAAGGGGGAGGGGCAGGGATGCTAATGGGGGACCAAAAGTGTCCCCTCGCGGGCTCGCTGCGCTTCGGGCACGGTGGCTTGCTGCGCTTGCCACAAATATTTATTCCCCCTGTATGCCCTAGTGGATGGTAACACCAGAGCGGTCCAGCCTCCTGCAGCGGTCACGTGGTGGATACGTCACAGAGGTCCTTTCTCCACATTGGAAATAGCAGCAACCCTGAGCCTGGGCTTGTGCAATGATGCACTGAGAAGGCAGAAGAGTGGGGCGGGACCACGTTACGTTAGGACGTCGCGTGGTGCTCCCCTGGGACATGTTTTGCAGAGGCACAGATCGGAGCCTCTGTAAACCATTACCAAAAGAAGAGAAGCCCGCATTTGTAATGGGGACAAATTTCAGGCACCAGATACGGGCCCCTTCGGATCCGCCGGGCCCTAGGCGGACGCCTAGCTTGTGTAGCGGTAAATCCGCCTCTGATTAAGAGATGAAGTCATGTGAAATAGACAGTCACCCTGCTCACGGGACTTCCTCTCTTACAGGGGGAGGTAGAGTATGATTCAATCATTTAGGGGCCCACACATGATGTCCGTCTAGTTTTTACTAAAACAGACCTACTGTACAGTAATTAACTGTGACAATGAGTCATTTGTGACCAGTTACAGCAGTTTTGTATGATGGGCCAATATTCATGGCAATACAGCCTGTTAGTTGATACTGGACTATATACCTCACTTATAGTCAGGATCAACAAATGGCTGCTTTCAATGTGTGACTGGTCCACTCTATTATTGCCTCTGTATGGCAAACAGTAAATGGGCCTGATTCCGCCCTGGATCATGTGGAGTTTGTATGTGCTCCATGTGTTCGTGTGGTTTTCTCTGGATGCTCCAGTTTTCTCACACAGCTGGTTAGGTAATTGGCTTCTCTAATTGCCTTGTCTGTGTATCCATCTGGCAGAGAATATAGATTACAAGCTCCACTGAGGCATGGAACTGATGTGAATGACATTAATCTCTGTAAAGTGTAGATTAATATGTAAGCACCGGGTTGGGTATGAAGTCCCGGCTGTCGGGATGCCGCTGTTCAGAATACCGACAGCGACATCCCGACACCCATAAGAACGGCTGGTAAGTATTTTCCCTAACCCTCCCTCCCCGGTGCCTAAACCTAACCTCCCCCTCCCCACACCCTAATCCTAACACACTCCCTGCTCTGTGCCTAACCCTAACCCCGCTACCTAACGCTAACTTTCCCCTAACACCCCGATACTTACCTTCAGGATGCCGACAGTTGGGATACTGGTGCTGGGATCCGGTCTTGTCGGGATTTCTGCGCCGGTATTTTGACCGTCGGCATCCCGTACGCCGGGATGCCGACTACATCTCGTAAGCAACATAGGAAAAAGAGAGAATAAATAAGATATTCACCTTTTTGAGCATTTTCTTATGTTTAATGCAACCACATTAAGTAGTGGTCAGAATTTATACTTTAACAACATTGCTCACATAAGGCAGACATGATACTGTTCTATTTGTATCTTACGTAAGATTATTGAATTAATATTCTTGGAAGCTTTGCATATCCTCCAAGGCAAAATGCCTCTGATACATATGTCTGCAAGCTATAAATCACTGCTGTAAACCTAGCCATGGTGATATAATATCAGTGCAGCGCTTATTCCAGTGCTTTGAAGTCCTACAACTGACAGCAGAACATTAATAACGTTTATATAGCGTCAGCAATACTCTGTTGCGCTCTGCAATTGGGATATTATTTGTTAGTGTTAAACATAAAACTCTTTATTGTGCCGTCCACAACCAGTTGCCTAGATGGTGGAGCTTAAGCAGCGATGTCTTGGTTTCTGTGCATGATCGTGTATCGCTATCACATTTGATAGAACGCCTTCTGTGTTTTTCACATGTTCACCAGGGGCGTATCTATAATGGGAGCAGGGTGTGCAGTGCACATGGGCCCCTGGGTCCAACGGGCGCCCCACGATGCATACCCTGCACCCATTAACTCTTTATACTTACCTGTCTGTTGTCTCCAGTAGTGCTGCTTTGCAGAGCAGCAAAAGTCACTGGCAATATGGCAACGGCCATTTTTCTGGTGACTCACGCATGCACAGTACTGCAGTCCCCGGGAAAACTGCGCAGGCGCCTTTTTCCTGGAAACCCGCGCAGTAGATACTGGCACTAAGCCGGAATCTACTGCCGCGCCACCCGCTGCGACACCACAAGAGAGGAGGGGGCCCATATTGAGTCTGCACACGGGCCCCCTCCTCTCGTAAACGCCCATGATGTTCACATTGCATAACGGACCCTGTGTCAAAATATATTTAACATATCATGACCACACTCCATAGTAAATGTTGGTAGCTGTAAGTAAAGGCTATATATGCACATTTGCGTGTTTCTAACACTCGTGTTATCCATGCTCCCATCAAGATGTTTTTCAATGTTAAAGATCGAACTCTCCAAAGTTTAGTCACACATTAATAGAAAGTTATCATCTGAAGCTACAGTAATTTACACAGGTGAACACCATAATTCACATCCCTATATAAGCCACACCTACAGCCATTGGACCTGTGAGGGATTTTGCAATAGAGTTCATTGGAGCTGTATGCTTGTGGGCTGCTTACTATGGCGGAGCTGTGCAGGAGGAGGGCGCAGGAGCATCACCAGGTCCCTATTAGGCTACGTGCCAGCTGAGGCTATAGACTGAGGATGGACCTGGACTCCCTCTCGGATTATGAGGTAGTTCAGCTATTTAGGTTGAACCGCACACACACCTCATGACCCTATATGAGCAGGTGAGAGATGATTTGGAGCCTTTGGCTGGTAGCTACTATGCAGTGCCTGAGCTGCATTAATGAATGTGTGCCCTGCACTTTTTTGCCACGGGCTCATTTCAGTCAGAGTGCTGGGGATTACACAAGCCACTTTCTCTAGGCATTTATCTCAAGTGTTATCTGTCATGAAGAAATTGTCGGCGAACATATCTCATTCTCCTGTTGTGAATCTGAGTGGCAGGATCTGAGGGCAGCTTTCTACAGGCTCTCAACATTGCCTAATGTGCTGGGAGCCATAGACTGCACCCACATTGGGATCAGGTCACTGCACCGGAGGGGGTATGTCTATGTAAATAGACATGGCTACCACTCCCTCAATGTGCAGGTGGCCTGTGATGCTAACCTCAAGATTCTCAGTGTGGTTACAGGTTACCCAGGGTCTTGCCATAATGCCTATATCCTGCGACAGTCAGCCCTGTGGGAGAGGTTTGAAGAAGGAGGGCTGGCTAGTTGGTATATTGTTTTGACTGTACCCTATTTATTTAATTTTAGCTGTACCTGGTGTGTTTTACTCTAGGACTGCACAGTTACAAACAAGCATCCTCCCCCACAAAATAAAACCGATGACTCAGGGCACGGGTGTCTTACTTGGCTCATGGCCCCTCTGTTGAGACCACAAGGCCCTTCACAGCATCGGTTCAACAATGCACACATTGCATAGTTGCCTACCTTTAATACTCTCTTCCCGGGAGAAGCCCGGGTAAGAGAACCAGCAGGGGGCCGACGGGGGCGGGACTTGAGGATTTGCGTCGTTAAGCCCTGCCCCCCGTGATAAAATTGCCGTGATTGGGTACAATTTACAAAGGGGGCAGGGACAAATGCTGTGATTCATGCAGAATCACGGTTTAAGCCCCGCCCCCTTCACAGTCCCGCGATCGCCGTGGATAGTCTCATTCTGCCCACTTCACTAGGTAGTGGGCAGAATGCGGGAGAAATGCCTACCCTTCCGGGGGTGCGGGGGGTTACCCGAAAAATCGTGAGCCTCCCGCGAAAACCGGGAGGGTAGGCATGTATGACACATTGCTACACGTACTGTCATTGAGCATATGTTTGGCGTACTGAAGAGCAGGTTTCGTTGTTTGGACCGGTTAGCTGGCATTCTGCTTTACTATGCCTGTAAAGTGTGTGACATCATCCAGTCATGCTGCATGCTCCATAACCTGGCCCTGGGTCAAGGCCATGATGACCTTGGGGACATTGATGGAATAGGGTCCGGCTCCTCCACAGCTGCTACAGAGGGCGTTGTCAATACAGAGGTCAGGAACGAGGTTCGACAGAAGATCATACAGCAGCATTTTTACGTAAGTCTGTTTTTCAACATGTTTGAAGGTGATTGTTTAACATTTCTGCATAAAATATGTTCCAATAACATTTGTGCATTACACAGGGGAGTGAGCTTTAGCCGCAAAATGTACTGCTACTGTATCTATATATTGTGTGTCTTGAATGTAGGGTGAGTTAATTTACTATCAGGCCAAAAAAAAAAAGTTTTGATATCGATTTTTACCAAAACTATACCTATGCAAACCTTTGGCACAGATGGGGCACTGTAACTATGTTTAAAAAAAAAAAAGAATAAGCAGCTGAGGTTGACGGAGGGACAACCTTGATGGCTAGAGCGACACCAAAGGCATAAAACAACCAAGTCTCTCACCACCTGCAGGGGCTCTTCCGCCCACCATCCGACTCCTGGTATCTGGAACTGCAGACCCGGGATGTAGAGCACCGCACCGGGCTGTGCTTTATCTCCAGGGTTCGGTAGCTGCCGGATCTTCTGGCTCCAGTAGTGAGAGGTAAGTGACAGTAGGATCTGCCTTCCTGTCCTCAGGCTGGGGTCCTCGAAGGGGTCTTAGAGCAGGGGTCGTCTTGAGAGGATCCGTCAGGCATTGCACCTCCGGCAAGGTCCAACCCACGACTCCAGCCAGCGCAGATCCTCTCCCCGGCGGCAGTCTCCTGCGCGGATCCCCTTCAGCGACGGCTGAGTGGCAGCATTCTTTCAGCAGCGGTACCCTCAGTCAGGCAATCCTCAGGGCAGCCATCCACTCCAGGGTCCTCTTCTTCCTGCAGCAGCTCCGTCAGGTCCGGGCAGTGGTGAGTGGGCTCCTCCAGACTAATTTTGGCGGTGTGTTCTCCAGTCCACTGGCATGTTTTTCCAAGGTGAATGTGTTCCCCCACATGAGTGCAGTGAAACCGCATTAGCTACTCATAAATGTAGACCGATCTCATTCCTACCTCTAATGTAACTGTGTACATTGGGCACAAGGGGCCCCATAAATGAATGAGGAGACACCTAACTTAAGGTTATCACTCTAGCAAATTTCTTAAGTTGATGGTATTCACTTGTTCGGTTTGTTTTCTACTTCAGGGTCCATAGGGTATCCACAGGATACCTTGGGGTATAGGTGATGACGTCAGGCATCGGGCACCATAGAGTTAAGTTTTCAGCCTCCCAGGATGCACTAGGGTCCCCCTCCTATACCCTTTCCCCGAGCCAAGGCATCTCAGTTTCGTTGGTGCCCGGCTCGGAGTCGGATGCACCTGTTTAGAGGGGGGCTAAGGATAGTCCCTGAAGTTTTTCTACAAGGCAGCTGTGGCTGCATATCTGGAGGTACGGCATGGACAGTCATTCTTGACGTCCATGCTGTCTTCCCTACACCCCTGCCGGTACCAGAACGCCGATACTGATCCGGGGATGCTGGTAGACATCTGGGGTCACAGCTAGCGGTGACCCCAGATGTTTGGGACCATGGCCGGATTTAAGGGGGACAGCAGGTAAGCAGCGGGGTCCTGCGGTGGGTCCCCGCTGGAACATGGTCCGGAGTCCCCAGGCAGGGGGCTCCCTGGGGACTGGCTGCAGTGTGGAGCCAGGTTAAGGACCTGCGCTTCCACTACCCCCCTGGGACAGCGGGCCACAGCTGAGCGGTAGCGCTGCGGCGTCCCAGGGGTTAATTGCATGCCAGGGGAGCGCGCCTTCCCTGTACACAGCCAGCGCCTCCCCCGCTGCACACAGCCCTTTCTGCACCTGCCGATTGGCCCTGTGGCAGCGCTCCCCCCCCCAGGCCGGCCTCCTCTCTGCTCCTCGGTGACCATCTTTATGGAAGCATGGTGAACGCTGCTGGAAGCTGCTGATCAGTGACATTGTGGTCTGGGTCCCCTGGCATACCTCTCCTCTGTTGGAACAGGTCTGTGTATGCAGCGCTGTGTCCTACCAGGCCCTGTGTCTGCGTAGTTGAGGATCAGAGATAGTGCAGGGATTGATTTCTTTGAATTGTATGTGACTGCTGCTACCGTCTGCTGCCTGTACTTTCACTTTCTACTGTCAGCCTTTTCACTGTCCCTGCTCTTCTGCTGCTAAAGCCCTTGCGGTGCGGTGATTGCAGGGTGGTTCTCTCACTATACTAACGCGTGTCAGTGAGAGGGGTCACATACTTGCCATCATGTCTGAAAGTGATTTTCCTCTCCAGCTTCTGTGTACTACATGTAAGGTACCTATAGCGGAGGGGGAGCGTAGAGCGGAGGGGCTATGTCGGCAGTGTTTTTTATTGACACGGCCAACTACTGTCACGGCTTCGGTACAGGACCCGCCCTGGGCTTGTTTCGCTAAAGCGCTTACATCCCTATTGGGCCAGTTAGCTCCGCAACCTGCGTTCCCTCAAATGGGATTGTCCCAGCAGTCAGTGGTGTCGTCACCCATGCAGGGTTCCCGAGACAACTGATGGTACCTCACAGTCTCCCTATTTCCCCTCCTCAGGTCTCTCAGGAGCCTGCGTGGGTTAATTCTCTGACAAGTTCTGTGCAGCATTTGTCAGACGTGTTACAAGGGGAGTCTGTGTTGTGGCCTCACAAGCGACCGGTGGCGTCTCTGTCCACTCCTTATGAGGATGACGAGGGGACGACCGATGATGGGGAGATTCTGGATCTGTCGGACCAAGAACCTCTCCGTACTAAAGAGTCGGACGCTAAGTCTAAGGTTTATATAGCTGGCCTTGTTCGTGCAGTCCGCACAGCTTTAGTTATTAAGGATGATGAACCTCCGGTATCAAAATCCAAATATGCCTTTTTCAAAGATGTTAAGGGTGACGCCACAGTGTTTCCTCTTTCGGGTCAATTGGTGGACCACTTAGAGGAAGCGTGGAAACATCCTGGCAGACGGTATCAGCCTCAAAAACGTTTAGCAATGGCTTATCCGTTTGTGGACAATTATTTTGCTAAGTGGGAATCCCCATCACAGGTGGATTCTCATGTGACACGCCTGGTCCGAAGTGCCACATTGCCCATGCCCTCCATGTCCTCCTTAAAGGATAACACGGACCCTAAGGTGGAAATCTGCCTGAAGTCCGTTTATTCCCTCGCTGGGGGGCAGCCAGGCCGGCTATGGCCATTTGTTGGGTAGCCAGAGCTATGGAGCGCTGGGCTAATAGTTTGGAGGCGTCTTTCGATTCCGACTGTTCGGCTGAACAGACCGAGTTGATAGGCAATATCCGGGATTCAGCCACTTACATTAACGAAGCGGCTTTAGATATCAGTACCCTGACTTCTCAGGTTTCTTCGGCAGCTGTAGCGGCTCGTTGCACCTTATGGTTGCCTTTTAATGGAGAAGTCCTATTTGGTCCGGATCTGGACAAAATTGTAGCCACGCTGGCGGCAGCCAAATCGGTATGTCTCCCGTCTGCTGCAGTTCCTTCAGTTCAGGTACGTCGTCCTTTTGGCCTTACAGGGCCCAGGGTAGGCCTAAAGCACAGTCCTTTCCCCGTCAGGCTGGCCCCAAAAAATCGGCCAAGCCCCGGAAGCAGGCCTGGAGTACCAGACGTCCGGCCCCTAAGTCCGATGACAAACCTGCGGCCTGACGGTCCGGGCCTCCCTTTGGGGGATCCCAGAGTGGGAGGCCGCCTGCTACGGTTCGCTCAGTGTTGGTCGGTAACCACGACAGACAGTTGGGTTCACAAGGTGGTTTCTCACGGGTATGCCCTCTCCTTTCGGCACAGGCCCCCATCCCGATTCTTCACCACGCGTCTTCCATCAGACCGGAACAAAGCCTCGGAACTGCGGAAGGTTTTGCACACTATCCTCCAGGCTGGAGTTATAGTGCCTGTTCCTTTCTCCCAGAGGGGCTGGGGTTTCTATTCAAATCTGTTTTTGGTGCAGAAACCCAATGGGTCGTACCGTCCGATCCTCAACCTAAAAGCACTCAACAAGTCCTTGCAGGTGCCGAGCTTTCGGATGGAGACCCTACAGTCCATAATTCTGGCGCTGGAACCTGGGGATTACATGATGTCGTTGGACATACAGGACGCTTACCTGCATGTCCCTATTCTTTCGCGCCATCAACAGTTAATCAGGTTTGCAATCTGCAACAATCACTTCCAGTTCCGGGCGTTACCTTTTGGTCTGGCGACAGCACCACGTGTGTTCACCAAGGTTATGGCGGTCATGGCGGCTTCCCTGCGGCTGCAGGGAGTCCGCATGTTGCCGTACCTAGACGACCTTCTGTTGGTGGCAGGATCTCCGGAGCTCCTTCTACACCATTTGGATCTGACGATTGCAGTACTGCAACAGCACGGCTGGTTGATAAACTGGCAAAAGTCCACCCTGATCCCGTCTCAGAGGATTCTGCACCTCGGAGCCTTGTTGGACTCCAGTCAGCAGAGGATCTTTGTGACGGGGGAAAAGATCTCTGCCTTGCAGCTGAGGGTGCGCAGTTGTCTGCAGAGTCACAGTGTGTCTCTTCACTCGGCAATGAGGTTACTGGGCTCCATGGTGTCCGTATTCGACATGGTGGAATATGCCCAGTTTCACTCCAGACCTCTGCAGCAATTGATCCTGTCCAAATGGAACGGACTGCTTAGAGTCTCAAGTCCCAGACGATGGTGCTCACTCCGGAGGTTCGCCTGTCCCTTGCCTGGTGGTTGCAGATGACCCATCTCAACAAGGGTCGTCCGTTTTGGGTGGCGAACTGGGTCCTATTGACGACGGACGCCAGTCTTCGGGGCTGGGGAGTGGTCTCTGGTCCACACTTGTTCCAGGGCAGATGGACTCAGGCGGAAAAGGAGCTTCCGATAAACATCTTGGAACGCCGCGCCGTTTTCAATGCTCTCCAGCAGGCCCATCAGGTTCTCCATGGTCATCCCGTGCAGGTCCAGTCGGACAACGCCACCACCATGGCCTACATAAAACGGCAAGGAGGAACCCGAAGTCGGGCGGCACTCGTAGAGGTGTCTGCTCTCCGCCCAGATCAGGATGCGAATCTCCCTGCCATATCAGCAGTATTCATCGTGGGAGTCCTCAACTGGGAGGCCGACTTTCTCAGTCGCCAGGACGTTCATCCGGGGGAATGGTCTCTGCACCAGGACGTCTTTCAACTTCTGGTGGACAGGTGGGGTCTTCCAGAGATCGACCTCATGGCGTCACGGCACAACAACAAGTTGCCGGTGTACGGGTCTCGCACAAGAGACGAAAAGGCGTCTCTGGTGGATGCTCTGTCCGTCCAGTGGACGTTCCGGTTTGCCTATCTCTTTCCTCTGTTTTCCCTTCTTCCACGGGTAATCCGGAAATTCAAACAGGAAGGAGGGACGCTCCTGTTGATAGTTCCCGCGTGGCCCTGATGGCACTGGTTCTCAGACCTTCAGGGTCTGTCCGTGGACATCCCTCTGCGGTTGCCGCTACGACCGGACCTACTGTCACAGGGTCCTTGTCTTCACCCGGACCTGACTCGGCTGTCTTTGACGGCGTGGCTGTTGAGACGGCCATGTTAAGGTCCAGGAGGTTTTCCAGCTCTGTAGTACGCACTATGCTGAGAGCTCAGAAACCGTCTTCTGCAAGAATATACCATCGTGTGTGGCATACGTTCTTCCAATGGTGTCGACCGAGAGGTTATGCACCTCAGGAGTTCTGTCTGCTAGAGTGCTAGCCTTCCTACAGGCGGGATTAGACCATGGGCTTGGCCTTGTTTCTTTGAAGGTGCAGGTGTCTGCCCTGTCTGTCTGGTTCCACCGTAGGATTGCTACAATCCCTGATGTGCGCACCTTTATGCAAGGTGTTCTTAGAATTCAGCCGCCATTTGTTCCACCAGTGGCGCCTTGGGATTTAGCTGTGGTCCTGAGGGCTCTCCAGGGACCGCCGTTTGAACCACTGGGCTCAGTGGATCTTAAATGGCTGACAGCTAAAACAATTTTCCTTCTGGCCATCGCTTCAGCCAGACGTGTTTCTGATTTAGGGGCTCTCTCTTGTAGACCCCCTTTCTTGATTTTTCATGGGAACAGGGCGGTGCTGCGCACTCGTCCTGATTTTCTTCCCAAAGTTGTTTCCCGTTTTCATATCAACGAGGAAATAGTTGTGCCGGCTTTTAACTCACCTGACCTGTCGGTGGGTGAGGCCACTTTGGACGTTGTGCGGGCCTTAAGGATTTATGTTGACCGCACTTCTTCGTTTAGGAAGTCGGACGCCTTGTTTGTCCTCTATGGCTTCTGTAAAAAGGGTTGGCCTGCTTCAAAGCAAACTTTGGCAGCTTGGATCCGTATGGCCATTTCAGAAGCTTATCTTCATGAAGGCCTGCCGGTTCCATCCTCTGTGAGGGCTCATTCCAGTAGGTCTGTGGGTCCTTCGTGGGCAGCTCGATGTGGTGCCTCTGCAGTCCAGATCTGCAAGGCTGCCACGTGGTCCTCGGTCCATACATTTGTGAGGTATTACGCGTTTGACACCTTTGCCTCTCTGGATGCTTCCTTCGGGCGGCGGATTCTCCTTTCAGCACAGGAGCGTCCCCACCCTTGAAGGATACTGCATTGGGACATCCCCAAGGTATCCTGTGGATACCCTATGGACCCTGAAGTAGAAAATATATATAATATGGTAAGAACTTACCTTTGTTATCTCTATTTCTACGAAGTCCATAGGGCTTCACAGGACTGTCGCACCTGTGCTGCAGATGGGCTTTACTCTGGTCACCGGTTTTTCCGTCTCCCTTGCAGCCCACAGACACTTACCTTCTATGTTTTATGGCTGCTCCTCTTCATGCTATGGCTGGATCCTCTGTCAGTGGTGCAGCGTGCGGGATATCAAGACGTCTTGTGCGCCCAAACTCAATTTAAAAAAAACTTTATTGTATCATGCAGCCGCAATCCCCCACCCACACTTCTCTCTCTCAGCAATCTCCCCACATTCTCCTTTTGTGTCCTTTGTGTGTTACTGAGCCCCCCCCACCAAACACAGACACATTCCCTGCTTTCTCTCTGTGATCTTCACACACATTCCTCTGTCAGTAAGCCCCCCTCCTCACACACACACATTCCCCACCGTGAGTGAACCCCCTCCCCACACTCATTCTCTGTCAGTGAGCCCCCCTCCCTACACACACACACACACACACACACTCCCCTCTGTGAGTGAGCCCCCTTCCCCACATGCGCACATTCCCCTCAGTCATTGAGTCCCCCTCCCCACAATCATTCCCCTTTCAATGAGCGCCTCTCCCCACACACACACATTCCCCTTCGTGAGTAAGCCCCCCTCTCCACACACACATTCCCCTGTCAGTAAGCCCCCTCCCTACACACACACACACACACACCCAATTTCCCTCTGTCAGTGAGCCCCCCTCCCCACACACACACACATTCCCCCACCCACACTTCTCTCTCTCAGCAATCTCCCCACATTCTCCTTTTGTGTCCTTTGTGTGTTACTGATCCCCTCCACCACACACAGACACATTCCCTGCTTTCTCTCTGTGATCTTCACACACATTCCTCTGTCAGTAAGCCCCCCTCCTCATACACACATTCCCCACCGTGAGCCCCCTCCCCACACTCATTCTCCTCTGTCAGTGAGCCCCCCTCCCTACACACACACATTCCTCTCTGTGAGTGCGCCCCCGTCCCCACATACACACATTCCCTTCTGTCAGTGAGACCCCTCTCCCCACACATTCCCCTCCGTGAGTGAGCCCCCATCCCCACATTCATTCCCCCATGTCAATGATCCCCCCTTCCCACACACACACCCATTCCCCACCGTGAGTGAGCCCCCCTTCCCCACATGCACATATTCCCCTCAGTCATTGAGTCCCCCTCCCCACACTCGTTCCCCTTTCAATGAGCGCCTCTCCCCACACACACATTCCCCTTCGTGAGTAAGCCCCCCTCTCCACACACATTCCCCTGTCAATAAGCCCCCTCCCTACACACACAATTTCTCTCTGTCAGTGAGCCCCCCTCTCCACGCGCGCGCGCACACACATTTCCCTTTCCCTCCGTGACTGAACCCCCCTACACACACACACACACACACACACACACACTCCCCTCAGTCAGTGAGCTCCCTCTTCTCACACACATTCCCCTCAGCCAGTAAGTGCCCCCACACATTCCTCTGCCACTGAACCCCCATCCTCCTCTGTGAGTGACCCCCCACACACACATTCCCCTCTGTGACTGACCCCCCCACACACACACATTCCCCTCTGTGACTGAGCCCCCCACACACACATTCCCCTCTGTCATTTTGTCTCTCCCTTACCTTTGTCTGTGCTCTGTGGTGCCCTTACTGAAGACTGTTGCAGCAAGTCAGAGCAGCAGAGCCACTGGAAGGGAAGAAAGGAGCTCTTAGTAAGGTGTAAGGTGGCTGGTCCGGGGGAGGGGCATTGGCATTGACACAGGCAGCTGCTGCTCGGCTCTGCGGATCCTCACTGATGACAAGCACTTTGATCCCAGCCGCCGCTGACCCCTTACTCCGCGGGCCCCCTTCTCTGTATCTCTGTCCGGGATCAGTAACGGGGAGCAGACTGGAGGATGCAGGTAGCCGCATTAGTGTAATGGCGGCAGGCTGTGCATCCGGGGGGTGCGGGCAGGAGTGTGCAGCTTTTGGTGTCACCCCCTTGGAGGGTGACACCCGGTGCGGCCCGCACCCCCCTTGTGACGCCACTGCTGCTTATATCTAAAACTTTCAAGGGACATAGCCAGCTCCTCAACAGAAGGGGCACGTTGAGGTGTGGGTGTAGGCTGTGGTGACATGTGCCAGTTGCTGGGTGTCGTCTGTAATCACTTGTGTGATATCTTCCGCAGGCAGAACAGGATCAACTGGAACTAATATGATTTCCTGCTGATCTGCTTCTTCCTGAAGGACAAATGGTGGTCTTGGTGGATGTGGACATGAAAGACCTAACAAAAAGATAAGGATTTGTAATCCTATTTTATTGTATAATTTTGCACGGTACATTAATTACTGGAACTCCATAATAATCCATCCAAACCACTTTTTTTTTTCTTTCCATCCATTTTTTGATGTTTACAAGCAAATAAGTGAAATCAATTTCAGTCACTTGAGGGTGCGCCTAATAAAGTCATAAAAGCATACATTTATTAAAAAGAAAAACATTACATTTATCGTATATCAGATACAAAAAATATTACAAACATCAAATATAGTGAGTCATAAATATGTTTCAAGAAACTACCCAATAACAGAGTGAATTTGTATTCCACCAGTCCTAAATGATTGTGTCCGCTTGTAGATTCAACCAGAATAGGAGCTGCAGTTAATTGATATCCTTAGCCACAATAAGCTGATCATAGAGCTTGATGAAAATGTCTCTCTAATTTTAACAGTTGTAGCAATTGTACAGATAATTTGTAAAGACAGTGAACTTAAAACTTGATACAATGTCTCTGTAAACTGCAGTCAATTATAGCAGAAAGGTTTGCAAAGCGCTTGTAGCAACAGGGCCAAGGTGTGGCATGATGTAATTGGAATAGCACGCCATTATTACATGGAGATCATAGTCCTGGTATAATTAACCAACTTACAGTTCCTAAACGAATCCTGGGGGTAAGACTGGTCCGGTAACAGCCATAGCTGTTTAGCATCTCCTAGCCAGGTGAAATCCCACAATACGGCTTCCGGTCCAACTGCAGATAGGAACCATGGGAGTCACAGGGGATGGTGCCATACACCTTTAGGTGATGTCCCCTGTACCGTGATGCTCAAAGCAGGATCACCAACAATCCGAATGGAAGCCGTGTGGTAGTCAGGCAGTAGATGGGTAGTAATTTAAAAATCCTGATGCGTTTCTCCATCAAGTGATGTTTTCTCAAGGGATTATTATACCAGAGTCCGAAACAGAGGTGTCTTAAATACCCCTCCTTTTGCATCAGGGGCCAATCCAGATCTTCATAGTATTTGAATGGAAATTAGGTAATCAAACTCCCATGATTATTATGGTCCACCTGATCCAGCAATTAGAATCTTAGATATGTATCCAATATATTGTTAAAATACACATATATAATCACATAATAATTAAAACTTTGTGGACAACTTGAGTACAATTATGACAAGGAATGTTGTCACTACAGACAAAAAATGTCCTTTCGTTAGAAGGGATAGAATATATTCCACCCATCACTAGGGGAGGGGACCAGTTTATTAAATTAGCTAGAAGAGAGGCCTATTGGATTTTTGTTATGGGTACTTTAACACCAGGGTCACTCAATGAGAATATGGAGCTCAATAACATATAGGTGGATATATTTTTTTTTAATCTATTTTTTATTTTATTATTTATTTATTATTATTTTTTGCCTTGATACCTATTAGTAAGTGTTTATTCTGATCTTTTTTACTTTTTTCATATTTATTTTTATTATTATTATTTATTATTTTTATTTTATTTTATTTTTTGATATTGATATAGTAGAACCAGTTTTTTTCTAAAATTAATAATTAAAATAATATCTTGTTTCATTAGTCTGTGCCGGGTGCTAAACCCGGCTCTCTGTGCAGTCTCATATTCTATTGAGCCAGTGAGGCTCTATGATCTGTAGGTGAACTTTAGATAAATTTATTCTCTTAAGTGATTTGTCCACTAATAATTTACATTGCAATTGTGTTGCTCTAAGTAGAGTTTCAAACCAACTTACTTCCTCCTAAAGTGTTGTATACTATTTTATATTTATATTTGGATAAAAAGAAAAATTGTATATAATTATTTGTGCCAGGATTTGAACCCCGGTCTCTCAGATCCATCTGCTGCTCTGTGTTCTGTTGAGCCGTTAAGGCTCTAAATTTTGAGTGAGATATTTAGATGAAGTTGAGTAATCTGTGAGCGATGTTTTTTTCTAATTATATAAACCCCTGGGTATTATTATTATTATTATTATTATTATTATTATTATTATTATTATTATTTTGTCTGTAGTGACAACATTCCTTGTCATAATTGTACTCAAGTTGTCCACAAAGTTTTTGAATTATTTATGTGATTATATATGTGTATTTTAACAATATATTGGATACATATCTAAGATTCTAATTCTGGATCAGGTAGACCATAATAATCATGTGAGTTTGATTACCTAATTTCCATTCAAATACTATGAAGATCTGGATTGGCCCCTGAAGCAAAAGGAGGGGTATTTAAGACACCTCTGTTTTGGACTCTGGTATACTAACCCTTTGAGAAAAAAGTCACGACGCAGAAACGCATCAGGGATTTTTAAATTGCTACCCATCTACTACCTGACTACCACACTGCTTCCATTCGGATTATTGGTGATACTGCTTTGAGTATCACGGTACAGCGGATATCACCTATAGGTGTATGGCACCATCCCCTGTGACTCCCATGGTTCCTATCTGCAGTTGGACCGGAAGCCGTATTGTGGGATTTCGCCTGGCTAGGAGACGCTAAACAGCGACAGCTGTTACCGGACCAGTCTTACCCCCAGGATTCGTTTGGGAACTGTAAATTGGGTAATTATACCAGGACTATGATCTCCATGTAATACTGGCATGCCATTGCAATGACATCATGCCACATCTTAGTCCTGTTGCCACAAGCGCTTTGCAAATCTTTCTGCTATAATTGACTGCAGTTTACAGAGACATTGTATCAAGTTTTTAGCTCACTGTCATTACAAATTATCTGTACAATTGTTCATAAAGTTATACAAACATTTTCATCAAGCTCTATGATCAGCTTATTGTGGCTAAGGATATCAATTAACTGCAGCTCCTATTCTGGTTGAATCTACAAGCGGACACAATCATTTAGGACTGGTGGAATACAAATTCACTCTGTTATTGGGTAGTTTCTTGAAACATATTTATGACTCACTATATGTGATGTTTGTAATATTTTTGTATATGATAAATGTTTTATGTTTTTCTTTTTAATGTATGCTTTTATGACTTTATTAGGCGCACCCTCAAGTGATTGAAATTGATTTAACTTATTTGCATTATTTCTATCAATAGTTGGTTAGAGCTATTTTTTGGGTAGCTGCTTTAGGTTTATTCTTATATATAGTGGACAACTTGATATTTATTGCACCTAGTTTTTCTCATTTAATATTTTGATGTTTGATAAAACTGAATTTTTTTATTTTTTTTGGGTGGAAAATGGTATACAGTTCTTTTTCTAATGTTTTTTGTTTGTTTTGGTCCACATTACATTTTAAATGGTTATGTGGACAAATATTAGGATACTATTAATGTATCGTTACTTTATGGGTGTTTTCCTGTTGAATGCTAATGCGGATACTAATTTTTGCACACTTTTTTTTTTTTTAGCACCTACCTGCAACATGTTCTTCAACACGTGGACAAGTCCTTTTGGAAGAAGCCTTGTGCCTCCCTGGAGCTGCTTTTACATGATTACATAACTTGTTCATCTGCCCCATTAAATATATTCAAAAACTTTTTAGACATAAAAACAAAATCTGTATCTTTGCTAACTACATCATTTATAAATAATTATTCCTAAAACAAAACTGTCTGTGGTTTCTGAACTAACAGTGTATAGGTCTAAAATGAGACATTCTGTGCTAGCGTACATCACAAATATTTTCATGTGTTTTTATATGGTTTTTTAAAAAAAAATAAAAAATGGAGATATAGCCATTTACATATCACAGTGGACATTATTAATATGGACTTTATCAGATGTAGAACAACACATCCCAGCATGCCCATATAGTTTTAATATTTTACCCTGGCCAAACTAGGTTACAGCATGCTTGTATGTGTTGTTTTACAGCAACAGCTTATTGTCCACTACTAGAGTAACCCTAACACCAAAGTTATTATTGTTAGTACAGAGATGTAATATAACAGTAATTAGGGGTCTGGGCTGGCGGTCTGTGTCCTCTTTGTGTTTTTAGGAGGATCTAAGGTGGTATGATCTGTTTTAGCTGTATAGTGTGTGGGGATGTGACAGCCACCCCCACGCCTGCGGGACCGCTTAACTTCATCCACCATCTTTCCCTTTAACACACGTTTTACATCATTAAACTTTTTTTTTTTTTTTACGTTTGAAACTTTGCGTTGGCAGTTATTCACAGCATTAATGGCTTCTGTGATGGCTACCCACATTTGTTTTTTCTTCTGGTCAGGGATGTACAGTGTGCACGGTCTCCAAGGAGGCGTGGAAACACTGGTACCATAACATGTACCAGTGCTGAATTTTCTCCGTAGGTAAAGGGCACATTGTGCCCAGTGCGTGTCTTCCCTGGCAAAGGAGCAGCAGTCTCCTCACCTTCATCCTTCTCATCTTCATCCTCCTCCGTGTCTTGCTCCTCCTCCTGCGCTTCCTGGTCAGCACTTCTTCCCTCCTCCTGCTCACTCTGCCTCACAAACACTTCCTCCTCCAGCCTCTGCTGAACTCCGCCTGCTCTCCTGTATGCCATGATGCAGCAATAATGGAATAAATAATGCTCTCTCACTGTCTGCAGAAAATCCTTCTCTCCACTTCCTATCAAAGTACAAAATGGTGGATCAGGGGTTTTAATATAAGGTGGGTGATGCCTAATTCATGGTACTTTTGGCTGCCAATGGGTGAGTTTCTTTGAAAAAGTATGACTGTGAAAATGAAGCTCACATTCCGGTTGGTCAGAAACTCGCTGGTTTTCCAGTGAGTATTGTCGTGGGAAGTCGCATGCGATCAACGTATGTGGCTGAAAACTCGCACCCTATTACATAAGCGAGCTTGGATTCAAACTCCACTTTAAAAACTGCGAGAAGGTGCGAGATTAAATTCGCAAACAAACTCACACTCTATTACATTTACTCCCTGGTGCCCATAAGTGGTCAAAACCATGTTTTGTTTTTTGTTGGTAAAGTCCTTTACAGGGCCATTTTATTGACTTATTATTATTGTTATATTTATTTTTATAATGTCCTAATAGGGCACATATTTAGGAAAATTGGTGTAAAGCAGCCCAGCTTACTCTGGTCCTTTGAATACTCTGCATAGCAGAAGGCTGGTATGGAGGTGTGGAATGGACCGGGCTGTAACACTTATGCTGGGCATAAACTATACAATTATCTGTCAGATATCTGTCCAATCTGGCTGGCTGAAATGAAAACCTGGTAATGTATGGGAGCCAATGACAATCGACCATGTGCTCACAAACACTGGAAAACCGTCAAAAATGGTTAATGGTTAAAAACACGCATTTAACCTAGGGATGTGCAGGCTCGGATAGGTTCGAGTTTGCACGTGGAGTTCGGATTTTTCCCTCCAAAAAAACGGAACTCAGAACGAGGCAAAACGTCATCTTACATGGACGAACATCATCATTCCTGGACAAAAGACCAGGAATGATGATGTTCGTCCATGTAAGATGACGTTTTGCCTCGTTCTGAGTTCCGTTTTTTTGGAGGGAAAAATCCGAACTCCACGTGCAAACTCGAACCTATCCGAGCCTGCACATCCCTAATTTAACCAATTTGTACAATTGTTTTTTTTTGTCCATTTTCCAGTGTTTAAAACCATATGATCGACTGTCATTTGCTCCCATACATTACCAGGTTTTCATTCCAACCAGCCAGATTGGACAGATATCTGACAGATAATTGTATAGTGTATGCCCAGCATTAGGAAGAATACCTATAACTACACACACACAGGTGTGTGTGTGTGGGTACAGTAGTTACAAAACTGAGCTGAAAGAATGTAGAGATGAGCAAGTACTTATGAGATAATGGGAAGGGAAAATTGTGTTAATAATGTAACTCTTTTGATACCATGCACTTAACTGGGTATACACCAAAACGGTGATGCGACCCAGCGATACCACGTAACCATGCATTGCAATGCTGTACATGCTACACAATATATCATACGACGGTGTAAAGTATTGCTGCATGGTGCATGTAAAGACACAGCGTCGCTCGTGGAATCGTCTTATGTGCAGCACAGCTGATGGGATCATCCAATGGGCGACTGGCTATACACACTATACCAGAAGTTCTCAAACGTGGTCCTCAAGGCTCTCCAACAGTTCAGGTTTTAGAAATCACCATGGCTGAGCACAGGTGACTTAATTAGTATCTCAGTCAATTTGATTTAACCACCTGTTCTCAGCCATGGATATCTCCAAAACCTGAACAGTTGGGGAGCCTTGAGGACCACGTTCGGGAACTTCTGCACTATACGATGTGTGCAACATATTGTTCCGTAACGCGCTAGAATGATATATCACACGACAGATTGTATAGCGTGTACCCAGCTTTAGAAGGCCTTTGCAGGAAACTTAACATTGGATAGCATTCACTCCCATGTCACCCGGCTCACACCCATTCCTGATGTATAGTCCTGGACGCCAGGTTACTACATCGACATATAGTTCACTATACTCCTGCGTCATAATGATGGGCAAGGGACAATCAGGAAGCTCTGGTGTCGTGACTATAAGTGTATCCAGTCTAGTAAGAACCACATTAGTCTTTGGCACAGTGCCCCTAGTGGTCGAGCATATTTTAGGGTATTAAGTCATCCAAATGCAAATAAATTTAAATCTATTTAGTGGACTATGGTACCGTAAGAAAGCACAATATGTCTTGAAAATAATAGCTATATGCTAGAGGTTCTTAAACTCTGTCTTCAAGGCACCCTAAAGGTGCGTACACACTGGGCAATTAGGAAAGACCGTACGATTACGACATCGTAATCGTACAGTCGTTCCTTATCCCCTGTAGTGCCTACACTGAACGATCAGTCGTTCAGTGTAGGCACCCTCCATCATTCCAGAAAATGCATGTTCAGGCATTGGACAATGTCGGGAACGACCAGCGGGAGCCCGCATCGCTGGTAGTTTCCGACATTAAAAGTGCACGATTTGTGCATGATTACTGAGCGATTGCACGATTAGGATATCTTAATCATGCAATCGCTCAGTAAAATCGCCCAGTGTGTACACAGCATAACAGTCCAGGTTCTAAGGACATCCATGCTTGACCACAAGTGACTTAATAGGTACCTCAGCCAACTTGATTTAACCACCTGTGCTCAACCATGGATATCTCTAAAACCTGAACTACTGGGGTGCCTTGCGGGTCGCGTTTGGGAACCTCTACTATATTGGATGTGTGTGTATGTATGTATGTATGTATGTATGTATGTATGTATATATATGTGTGTGTGTGTGTGTGTGTGTGTGTGTGTATATATATATATATATATATATATATATATATATATATATATATATATATATAGCCACCCTCGTGTCCCAGTCTTCTACACCTTGCCTAAATTGCATAAGGACTTATTAAATCCACCGGGGAGGCCCATTATAGCGGCCAGAGACTCGCTCTATTATGAAGTATCCAGATTTATTGATTTCCATTTGCAGCCTGTAATACAAGCTGAAGATACTTACCTGAAAGACACTTCTTCGTTTTTGCACAAATTACGTAACCTGACTGATCTCCCTGTTGATTGCCTGTTATGCACTATTGATGTAGTGAGTTTATACACAAGCATTCCAAATAACAGAGGATTGATAGCAGTTGAGCAATTATTGTGCAATAATCCTAAATTCCATGGCCCTGATTTATCTTTTTTTCTACAACTTTTGTCTCTTACCTTAACCAGGAATTACTTTCTATTTGATGGGTCTTGCTATCTACAGACCCTCGGTTGTGCTATGGGTTGCTGTGCGGCCCCAGCTTATGCCAATGCATTCATGTATCGGGTGGAAAAAGACCTGTTTTTTACAAACAGAGTCTATGCTGATAACATCAGGTTCTTCACTCGGTACATAGACGACATATTTATGATCTGGTTAGGTAGTAGGAATGAGTTCCTACTGATGATGAGTGAGGTTAATGATCTGGACCCAGATATTAAATTCACTTATAACATCAGTGTTGAGTGCATTAATTTTTTGGATGTACTGATCACGTTCTCTGATGGTCAGCTTAGTACATCCATTTATAAAAAACCTACAGACCGTAACAACCTGTTACATGCGTCCAGCCATCATCCACAGAGTCTAATTAGGGGACTGCCCTATTCCCAATTTTTAAGAATACATAGAATTTGCAGTAATCCCATCGATGAGGCTTTACATATGGATACTATGACAGAAAATTTCCGGCAGAGGGGGTACTCAGCAAGTACCCTCCAACGAGCCAGACAGAAGGCCCTCCTGGCCCCTAAGTCGGTAACACAGTCAAGAAACAAAACCAATGATGCAAAGGGCAAACTAGTTTGGGTCAATGGATACAGTGCCAGTAGTGGCCAAATCATTAAAACCGCAAAAAAATATTGGCCACTGATTAGCACCGACATCAATCTCCCCACATTACATAATTCCACCCTACTATCATGTTACAAACGTGGTAAAAATATTCGCGATTGGCTGGTGCACAATGACATCACCAGTTTTGAGAACCCCACTAAATCTCATTTTATGACCAAAAAACCTGGCAACTATAAATGCCTAGGATGCACGACTTGTGGTTTTCTTGAGACAGGTGACACCTTTGTACACCCACATACAGGTCATCGTTACAAGATCAATTATGTCCTTACTTGTACCAGCCAATACGTTGTATATTTTATTAGGTGCCCTTGTGGTTACCTTTATGTTGGGAAAACGACCCGCCAGTTACGTGAAAGGATGGCACTTCACAGATCGGCCATTCGACAAGCCCTGAGTGGTGGTGACACTGATCAGCCAGTAGCACGCCACTTCAAAAGTCATCGACACAGTCTATCGACATTACGGTATAAAATGATAGACCACGTCCCCTTGAGTGTGAGATGGGGTGATAGATCCAAACGGTTGTTGGAGATTGAGGCACAATGGATACATCGCCTCAACACTCTGCAACCTCATGGCCTTCATGAGATATTGTCTCTTTCGTGCTTTAATTGATATTCTGTTTCAGTTTAGTCCACTGTCTGTGCTTTCGGCCGGTTTATCACCTATAGCCTCATTTTTATCTAGATCTATTTGTCCTGATTTAACTACTGTTGCAGTGATATGCTCTCCTGCTACTCTGTAACATATGTGCAGCTATTTTTGCTCAGCCCCGTTTATATATTCAGTTTTGTGCATAGTTTAGACTTTTATGCACATGTAACAATGTTTGTTATGTTGGTGAAGGTATGTCACTATCATTTTGTTGATTCTGCTTTCCATAGCAACGGACACGTCAGACGTCGCGCCCGCTGCATAGTGCGTAGCAATGTCAGAGGTGATCGCGGTGGACGAAAATCTTTGTTGATTGAAACGTTGAAGTGGTATTAGAGGTTCTTTCAACCCTGCTTTAATAGTCTTTTTTTGACGAGTGCCGCTGCTCCTTTGTCGTGATTGTATGTTTACATTATATGCAGAAGGCACCGACTTCACATTGGGACTTTGAGTGCCAGGCCCTTGGTACTTTATATATATATATATATATATACACACATATATATATATACATATATTCGGGATGTAGTTATGCGGCCGCCGGTCTCAATCCCGACACTGGAATCCCGGCAAAGGGTTTTAACATAGGCGTCGAAATACCGACTCCTATGTTAATCCCGACACCGGAATGCCGAGAGGACGACGGACTAATCGTCCTCTGCCGGGGGTAAGTTTTACTCGTAACCGGGGATGGGGGAATTAGGTTCAGGGACCCCCGGGGGGGACTTAGAGGTAGCCTCCCCCCATCTTGGGGAAGGTTAGGGTCAGGCACAAGGCGGGGGTGAGGTTAGGGTTAGGCACCCCCCAGGAGGGTTAGGTTTAGGGTGCGGGGAGGGAGGGGTTAGGTTTAGGCACGAACGGGGGGAGGTTAGGGTTAGGCACCCCTAAGGGAGGGTTAGGGAGGGGGAGAGGAGTAGGAATAGTAGACTTGTCTGCATTTTAACCCATCGGGCAGCCAGCGTCGGAAATTTGAACCACTGGCTGACGTCCAGCGGTCTTTCATACTGATTCCATGCAATTCATCATGAGTGGAGTTAAAATTAAACCTTTACTCCTAGTGAAAGGAAATCTAAAAAAAATGTCTGGGTCTCCAGTTTTAGTGCTGACTTGGCAGAGAAAGTATTAGTAAAGGACAAGCAAAGGCTTGATTCTCTATTAAGAAGTAACTCTGTCTCAGAGCTGGGAGTAATGAGATGTACAGAAATAAATGTTGTTTTCTGTTTCAGTGTGATGTCCTTTTTTTTCCAGAGTTCACTTACTGAGCATCATGGGAGATGTCTTAACAGTTTAGATGGCAGGTGCGCTCTAACATCAGTGCTGATAGCAGTAATGGGAGCAGCTTACTGGTGAGGTCACCAGTAACCTCATAGATAATTACAACCAACATAAACACATAATTGTGTTTAAACCAGCGAGTGTTCAATCATATGTGGTCTGCTCTTCGGTTGCTGTGTTTGAGTAATACAGCTAAACATCTATTGTGTTTGCCAAATCGGTGGGAGATGTAGTTCAGGAGCTGTGCTGGTGTCCAGAAATCTAAACCAACAGGCAGGCCATCTATATAATAAGTGAGAAAATGTGTGTCTGTCTGGCCGTGCTTAAAGGACAAAAAGCCGGACAGAGTTTTGGACCTAGCTCTACCAAATTTGGCAAGGTGCTGTAGTTTGACCACGATTAGGTTTTTGTCTAGGTTTGAACTTTGTCAGCGCCACACACTGTCACACAATTGCTGAAAATGGGGACACTCTTAAATTACACAGGTTCCAGGGCTGGCTCCAGTGGAAATTGGCAGTCTGACAAAAACCTGTGAGAATGCAACAAAAGTATCCTTTTCACCTCTGAGCAAACTTGATGACACATGCAAGTTCATATTAAATCCAGATCCTCGGTGGTTGCATGCAAGGGCGTAACCAGGGTCGTAGAGAGCCGCCCAGGGAAGGGGCTATGGCCTAATTGTGGGAGGCGTGGCCATGCCCTCTTAGGAATTTTTTTTTTTGCGGCACTGCAGAGGGGGCGCTGTGAGCCCCTATGCCCAGCAAATCCAGGGGGGCATAATCATGTGATCGCTCCCTCTCACAGGCAGAGGAGACTGCTGCTGCACTGCAGCAGCAAGCAGTCTCCCATTGCAGCCCAGCACACAGCTGTTGTATGCTGGGCTGCTGACAAGTAAGAGGAAGGGGGGACCGGCCTCGGACTCTGGCTCCTGCCGGGCCCCACCAACAAGCCCAGGCCTGGGTAATTAGTACCCTCTCTGCACCCCTGGGCATAACTAGAACATTGTGGGCCACATAGCAAGATCTTAAAAGGGCCTCGCAGAGGTAAAATAAACACATACATTTGCCTACACAGACCCCATTTAGATTATGCCACACAGTAGTACCCGTTATACACATTGTACCAGTGCCACACAGTAGTAGTGCCCCTTATACATTATACCACACAGTAATGCCCTTTACACTACACAGATCCCATTCAGATTATGACACTGTAGTAACCCTTATACACATTATGCCACACTGTAGTAGTGTCCCTTATACATTATACCACACATTAATGCCCTTTACAGATTATGCCACATAGTAGTAATGCCCCAAATAACACATTATTTCACACAATAGTAGTGCTCCTTACACATTATGGCCCCCCTCTAGCAACTCTCCTCCCCCTGTGTGCCATCAGCAGCCAGCAGGTGTGGATTTGTGGCCAGGCTGCCAGCTAATTACAGCTGGCGCACCGGCAGCCAGTGGCAGCCATGGTCAGACAGCACCGGCACAATTTGAATCTGGCTCCGGTCATGAGCCAATTGGAGCTTGTGGACCGGCAGCCAATCAGGAACCTCCACTGCCGATTGGCTGCCAGTCCGCGAGCTCTGATTGCCTTGCTATCAGCGGAGCTGTCTCTCCATGACTGCCTGCCAGTGCGCCAGCTGTGATCAGCTGGCGGGCCGGAACCATATCAACATTGCTGATGGCCCTGACTGGACCGGCCCACCTCGTGACTGGGCGCATGGGGAGCATCAGGCCACAGAGGCAGCTCGGGCACCATAGCAGCCGCACCCCTTGCACTCACGGCAGTTACACGACTGTTTGCATGCATGTTAGCAAACAGTGGGGTCCTTTTCAGGATCAATGGAATGGGGTTATAGGTGAGGACAATGTAAACAAATAAAGGCTGCAGGTGTACTTCAGGGTCCAGTCTTCAACCCGGGCAACGCCAGGTATCCCAGCTAGTTCTTAATAGTGCGTCATCATAACTGGATTAAAGTTACTTATATAATAAGTATCACTGGGTTTATTTTGCATGTTTTTCAAATGTCTCTTGGCTGAATCAGTGTTTTCTGTGTGATTCATAGGGACACTCCACAACGTGAGCTGTAGACACTGTGCCTTACATCTTCATTCTTATCGGTGAGTGTGTGACTGCAGCTGGCAGCTGCTATAATATAAATGATTGTGCCTAAGGGCTGTCATGAAGGGCTGTGGTTATAGCAACGTTTTATTCAGGAAGTTTCAGACTTATTTTTGGTTGCTGCCCATTTCCATGAAATTAGGACATATTGTCAGTCATACAATGATGACTACAGTAAAATACCTGACCGCACTTCCCCCATTCAGGTTAATGACAATCCTAGGCTATAAACACGTTGATAACATCATGTCACCTAGTTCTTTTGGCACACAATCCCAGCCTGTGTGGGGAAATAGATCCAATCGTTGGGCAGCGCTTGTTAACATAATTATATTATGGATTCATTTTTCACATATGCAAAGTTTTTGCAATGTTACATTTGTGTCTGGAATAAATATAGTTAGAAAAACAAGAAATCAAATCTGCACCTTTTGTTGACTATTGTACATTATTATTGAATTTACTCACCCCTACCCCATGTTTAGCTGCAGTATTATATTTGGCACAGTGGGCCTGATTCAGACCCGCTCGCAAGCGGGTCGATGGCCGGGCAGTGCGCACGCGTGAGAAATCACTCGCTACGGGGCTCGCAACAAAATGGGGCGGCTGTCGATGTTGATCCCAAAGGAACGCCTGCCGTTGGAGGGCGGCCCACTCGTGATGTCAGTAGTTGAGCTTCCTGCTCTATTAGAGCAGGAAGCTCACTGGGGCTTGCGGGAATGAGACCCTACCACAAGGGTCTCGTCACAAGTCCGATGGTCGCGATCATCACCTGGCCGCTCGCAAAAGCTGTGGGTGGTCACCCACAGCTTAGTGAGCGGCCAGGAGGCCGTTTTTTAAAAAAAGCGTCCGCCCTGATTCGGAGCGAGCGCTCGCTTTTTGCGAGCGGCTCTGGTTCAGGCCCAGTGTCTCCAACTCTTAATACCTGTTGATGTCGGCAGCTTTCATATTAATCAAAAATGCTTTTCAACTGGCCGGCTCCAGTGGGGGCCACACCCTGTGCAGAACAGGACTTAGGCGCCCGTTACCTGCGAACGGCAAAAATGGGTGTGTGGCCTAATTACCATAGGAAATGCCCCTAAATTACGTTATTTGGGGGCATGACCATATGGCACGCCTCCAGTTAACATCAGGCTGGGGGCAAGTCCAGCACTGTGTCAGTAGCTGGGCTGCCCCCAGCTCTCTTCCTGCACTGAATGGAAGCGCACGGCATCCATTCCTCTTCTGTGGGGCCGGCACCGCCACACAGCTGCAGCAGCAGAGGTGCCCAGCCTCCCGAGTGCCCATGGGACACTTTGCCCTGCGAGTGGAACAGCGGGGCAGTGCCCGAAAAACGGGACTGTTCGGCTGAAATCGGGAATGGTTGGGAGGGGTGCGCCCTCTATGGGGTGGTGCCCCTGTTCGACCACACTGGTTGAACGTGCCTCCAGCCAGCCCTGGCTTTTCACTCAGGAGATGTGACGGCCATTGACGTTGAGCTGCTGGTCCAGCACTAGCTGGGCTTATGAAGGAATGCAGGTTGAGTGTAAGAGACACCCACAGCACTTTGAAATAGTGTTTGATACGCACTAGTAGGGGGTGGGGAAAATGTGTCAAACATGCAAAAGTGGAGAAGTTGCAACCAATCAGCTTCTAGTTGGCATTTACCAAGTACATTCCATATTCTGTTAGGTAGAAGCTGATTGGTTGCTATGGACAACTTCTCAAAGCTGGCACAGAATGAGTGACAGGTTGGCAGACTTACTTTGCCGGAATGCACTATGTGGATTGAATAATTTTTGCAGAGAGTCAGGGCCGGTGATGTCACAGCAGCTGAAATGACTGCATTTTCAACTTTTTTTTTTTTTTTTCACCTGCATCAGATGCTATCAGGAGCCGCAAAGATGCAGGAAGAGCATCAGCTGTCTGTAATGAAGCGGGGAGGTCATCCTAATTTACAGACAGCACTGAAAAGGTTGACACTAAATATATTTTGCCACTATGGATAGAAATGTAAATGTTGTCTTTAAAATGTGTCAATATTAACAATAGGTCTAATGTATAAAGTACATCATAGTAAAGTTAAAGACCTATGGAAAAAAGGACTGGAAGTCTGGGTAGACACTAGTAGATATATCGTTCGATCGGAACGATATATCGCTAGTGATGCAGTGGGTGTGAAGTGAACACAATCACTCAGACATATCAGGTGGGACCAGCAGCACTGCCGATGCTGATGTATATTGCAGATATATTGGGACATCTTCATGAGTGAACAGGGGGTCCCGCTTTTCACCCATACACTGGCTGCAGGGGCCGCTGACTATGATATCACAACTGGGTGGGCATTTAAATGCCTGTCCAGTTGTGATGTCTGACCCAACATATCGAGATGCCGATTGGTAAGCATGTATACTGTAGCTTACTAAATCGGCCACTCTGTCAGTATGACAGCTGGTTGCCTAAGTGTTAAGTGTGTACCCAGTTTAAGATTTTAAGAACCATTATTTTACTGTCAACAGGCACACAATTACCTTGGGTGCCTGTTCACAGTAAAATAGTGGTTCTTAAAATCTTATAGAAATATCCACTTAAAGTTCTTGCTGTGCTACCATTGGTGGATTATCTTTTTAAAGTTTACTTGTGCAAACTCATTAACAACTTGATACCTAAGGAAATTGCCTCGGTTGACGTTCCCATGACCTGACACTGCCTGTATTTTATATACAGACTATGTTATCATGCTAATGTCCCTCTAAATGTGCCAGCTGGCTCCTACTTAGAATATCTACTGATTACTGTATTAATATTTCCGGTGCATAAGTTTGCCCTACATTTTTTTTTATAGTCTGACATAAAAAGTTCTAACCTAGATTGCAGGAAGTAGAACACGGGGCACGCATCATATAATCTCCTAGGATTTCCTACCTGCAAGCCTAGGTGTAGGTTTGTGTTTGTAGCCAGATTGACATATGCCACAAATATCTTCAGCCATCTACAATACTAAGTGCTTGGAGGGGAGGCTTATTTCCAGAGGTGAAAAAGTCAGGGGCCATGCAAGTAATTAAGTCAAAAAAAATGACAAGTATTTATCTCAGGTTACAGGTTTTAAATTCTGATCAAGAAAAGTCGGAACAAGCAGCTGATTTGCTAAATATATGTTGGGTGGGGAAGTTAAATAAATTTCTTGTACATGTTTTGCGTTCTCTTGTATAACTGTCAATCAGGAAGGCAAGCCTAGACTGCATATAATCTATATATATATAGTTACATTTTGTATCTAATTCAGGGCCAGCGATGTGTATAGGAACACGCAGCTGTCAGTATGCAGACGGTTATGACCAGGGCTTAGAGTGGACCTGGAGACGAGGTGGAACTCACCACCCCCACTTTTTTAGTGAAGGAAATGCATGCATGGAAGAAAGGGGGTGTGGTCACACAATAATATTCCCAATTACGCCACACAGTAGCACAATCTTATCCACATTACATTGCACATAGTGCCCTTGATTCACATTACACCACATAGTAGTGTCCCTTATTCATGTTATGACACACAGTAGTGCCCCTTATACAATGCCCACAGCAGTAGTGCCCCTTATGCAGTGCCCCCAGTAGTGGTAGTGCCTCTTATGCAGTGCCCCCAGGAGTGGCAATGCCTCTTATGCAGTGCCCACAGTGGTAGTGCCTCTTATTCAGTGGCCCCTGGAGTGGTGCCCCTTATGCAATGCCCCCAGTAGTAATGCCCCAATAGTAATGCCCCCTGCAGTAGTGCCCTCAATAGTAATGCCTCTGTAATATTGCGCCCAATAGTAATGCCCCCTGTAGTAGTGCCGCTTACACAAAAAAAAAAACATACTTACCCTTTTGACAGGCTTCTCCTCAGAATTATGGCATGACGTCTCTTCCACAGTGCACACTGCGGAAGCCGGAGCTCAGGAGTGAACTACTGCCTCTGGTTGGCGCTGTGGGGAAGAAGCCGGGCGCCCGCTGGTAACAAAATCTCAGCAGGCACCCGGCAAATGGATCCTCCCTGCGGCGCTGGGCTGAGGGGGGCCGGAGCAGGCGGGACTGGTTCAGTTATGACATGGATGGACAAAACAGAGGCGGGCCTGATTCATGGAGCTTCCACCCCAGATTTTCTCTGCAATTAGACAAGTTGAAGCCTTTCCTATCTGCCGCTGCCATCTGTTATGCAGTGGTATGACGAGCATTTTTGCAGAAACCGTTTTTTTGAACCTGCAAATTTTGGTCTCGAAATCTGCTAGATCCCATGAGAAAATGTTGTGTTACATAGGAAATAAAGTTAATAAATCAAGAAATCGAAAAGATTTCAGGTGTTACAGTCACTATTACTGTGGGGGCGGGCAAATAGCCAAAGGTCAGTCTGTGTACACAGATAACCGTGTTACACCCAAACCTGCATCTCTGCCGTGTGAGTTCTGGCTGCAGCAGGCTGTATCCTCTCCTGCAGCACTCCGCATTAATATGAGAACATGGTCGCACCAAGAACATTTATTGATGAGTCATTTTCTATCTCCATATTATGGTGAAATGTAAGGGTGTGGTATGATAAGTCGACCTGTACAATGTCGAAATTTTCATTGAGACTCACAATTTCGTTTAGCCTAAAACTAACGCTAATTGCAGCCTTATTGCATGTGTACATTGTGGCTGTCGACAGTTTGACGTTGAAGTTATGTCCGTATCGACATTTTGGATGTCGACTTGTCATCTCTGCCACATTCTGGACATTCAGAACATGGTGACATTATGGTGTTGACATATAGATTGTCGACATTCTGAAGATCGACATCCTGAGTGGAACCTGGAATGTAATTATAACTGCAGAAAATGGGGGAGATGTATAAAGCCTTGGAGCATGATAAAGTACCAACCAATCAGCTCCTAACTGTCATTTTTCAAACACAGTCCATGAGACATTATGGGGTGTAGCTGCTTCATGACTGGCACGGCCATGTGACTTTAGGGGGTCTGGCTGTGTATGTATGGTGGTGGATATAGCATTAGGAATGTCCATCAATAGTGCCATCAGTACTTTACATTGATGGCCGAAAACCATAGATGAGCATCACTGGTGTGGGATATGGGAACGCAGTGGGTCAACCAGGGAGGGGGCGGGGCTGATCTCTTTGCAACTGGGAAAAAAAATGTGTTGTGTCTGCCATCGGTAGTGAACAAACATTGAATTTTTGCCTTCAATTGCAAAATCATTGACCATTTGTGGAAAACCATCAATGGTGCTAACCATCGATAATCAATAGACATCACTAATCTAGCACTTCTAAAGCACTAGGCTGCCCCCTACACCTGTCCACTCCCCTGGAGATACCTCTCTACTACTGCCCATACCTGTCCACCACTGGGGTAACCTCTTGGCAAGTGGCTCCTGGAACAGTCAACCAGAATCGGTCTTGTTCCACCTATGTAAGGACCAGGGCAAGATTAAACTTTCGGGGGGGCCCGGGGCACTTAAGACATGGGGGCCCCCCCTCTTGTCAGCCCCGCGCCCTGGCTGTGACCGCTGTGTGTGTGCTTCCACCACCCCCCACACCTCCATGAGGCACCAGTGTAGGTCCTATCTGCACTCCTGCAGCGGTGGCAGACTCTGGAGCCTCCTCTCATGCTGCTGTCCAGGAATGATTTGATCATCTCCAGACTCCGCCCCCAACAGCAGTTGTTGCCGCGTTGATGCTGGGAGAGCTTCTGCTAGCGGCGGAGGCTGCAGACTATCAGAATCTTCCCTGGACAGCAGTGCCAGAGTTGGGTCAGAGCAGCTCTGACCGAGGGAGGTTCCTGAGAGATGGGGGCCCAGGGGTGCTCGACCCCTGTGCCTGCCGCCCCGCCCCCCTGTTTAATCTGGCTCGGGCACTGCCAGTTGGGAGTTGTGCAATGTTGGGTTACATAATTATTATACTATAATTGCTTCATTCCATTCATTCCTGTACTGTCAGTGGCTACAAGAAGCATGCTGTAGAAAATGTACAAGTAGGAAGTACAGCCTATGCCCTGTGTCTCTGTGGTTACAGATATACCTGCACCCAGGGCACGGGAGCTATTTTAGAAATAAACGAGTTCTGCATAATATAATTAGTGTGAACAAATATGGGCTGTGCCATGTGATTGAACTGTCACATTTGAGTCAACATGTGTTTAAATGAAAAGCACTTATCTAAAAAAACAGGCAAAGTATTATGGAAGCACTCCAGTGCCCAAGCTGCATCACCTCAGAGCAACCAGTCATCCATTTTGTTTTCAGGCTATAGCCATACTTGCCAACTCTCCTTCATTGTCAGGGAGACTCCCTGAAATAGTAGCAATCTCCCTGTCTCCCTGAAGAGTCTAGTAATTTCCCTGATTGCACCCCCATTATGAAGCTGTTATTAAGGGGCCAAAAGTAATGGGACTATCAACTAAAAAGCTATTTTATGGACAGGTGTGGGCTATTCCCTCGTTAATTTAGCAGGTAAAAGGTCTGGAGTTGATTCTAGGCGTGACATTTGCATTTGGAATCAGTTGCTGTCGACTCTCAATATGAGATCCAAAGAGCTGTCACTATCAGTGAAGCAAGCCATCATTAGGCTGAAAAATCTACACAAACCCATCAGAGAGATAGCAAAAACATTAGGTGTGGCAAAATCAACTGTTTGGAACATTCTTAAAAAGAAAGAACGCACCAGAGAGCTCAGCAACACCAAAAGACCCGGAAGACCACGGAAAACAACTGTGGTGGATGACAGAAGAATTATTTCCCTGGTGAAGAAAAACCCCTTCACAACAGTTGGCCAAATCAAGAACACTCTCCAGGAGGTAGGTGTATATGTTTCAAAGTCAACAATCAAGAGAAGACTTCACAAGAGTGAATATAGAGGGTTCACCACAAGATGTAAACCATTGGTGAGCCACAAAAACAGGAAGATCAGATTAGAGTTTGCAAACAACATCTAAAAAAGCCATTACAGTTCTGGAACAACATCCTATGGACAGATGAGACAAAGATCAACTTGTACCAGAGTGATGGGAAGAGAAGAGTATGGCGAAGGAAAGGAACTGCTCATGATCCAAAACATACCACCTCATCAGTGAAGTATGATGGTGGTAGTGTCATGGCATGGGCATGTATGGCTGCCAATGGAACTGGTTCCCTTGTATTTATTGATGATGTAACTGCTGACAAAAGCAGCAGAATGAATTCTGAAGTGTTTCGGGCAATATTATATGCTCATATTCAGTCAAATGCTTCAGAACTCATTGGACGGCGCTTCACAGTGCAGATGGATAATGACCCGAAGCATACTGCAAAAGCAACCAAAGAGTTTTTTAAGGCTAAAAAGTGGAATGTTATGCAATGGCCAAGTCAATCCCCTAACCTGAATCCGATTGAGCATGCATTTCCCTTGATGAAGACAAAACTGAAGGGAAAATGCCCCAAGAACAAGCAGGAACTGAAGACATTTGCAGTAGAGGCCTGGCAGAGCATCACCAGGGATGAAACCCAGCGTCTGGTGATGTCTATGCGTTCCAGACTTCAGCCTGTAATTGCCTGCAAAGGATTTGCAACAAAGTATTAAAAAGTGAAAGTTAGATTTAGGATTGTGTAGTTTTTCCCATTACTTTTGGCCCCTAAAAAAGTGGGAGGCACATATAGAAACCATTGTAATTCCTACACTGTTCACCTGATTTGGATGTAATTACCCTCAAATTAAATCTGAAATTCTGCAGTTAAAGCACATCTTGTTTGTTTCATTTCAAAGCCATTGTGGTGGTGAATAGAGGCCAAAGAATGAAAATTCTGTCAATGTCCCAATATTTATGCACCTGACTGTGTGTGTGTATGTATATATATATATATATATATATATATATATATATATATATATATATATATATATATATATATATATGAACTTGATATTCCAGCTATTCTACATTTTATTATAAAACATACATATATATATATATATATATATATATATATACACACACACACACACACACACACACACACACACACACACACACACACACACACATATTTATATATATATATATATTTACATGATATATGTATATATAGCTATATATATATATATATATATATATATATACTGTGTGTATATATAAAACAGATTGGCTGGCACTCCTCAACCATATAGGTAAGTGCCTGGGTGCCCTCTGTGATATAATGTACAAGAGGTGTGTACATACTGTATGTGGGCTACCTGCCTGTCAGCTGCATCGCGGGGGGAAGGCTGAGGACGAAAGAGCCACTGAGAAATTAATCTTCTGTGTGCTTGCAGCCTCGGCTTCTGACAGTCAAACTCTTGCGAGACTCGACATCTTGCGAGACTTTGACTGTCGGAGACGAGGCTTCTGCAGCATAGAGAAGAATCTCAGTGGCTCTAGTGACATTAGTGAAGCTCCTCGGTGGCCGCTGTTTAGAGAACAGCTGAGCTGCCGAAGAGGACCAAAGCGGAGACAGCTAAATGCTGTTCTCCGATTTAATGTTTGTACCAGTGTCTGGAATGTCTGTTTAATGTTTGTCAATGTGTGGGGGGACGACCTCCGCTAACGCCCCGCCTATAATCCGGCCCTGGATCTTACTAACTGCTTTGTGGCTTGTTTAGTTTTAAATGCAAGTCAGGTTTATGACACGCCCCTCAGATGTAGCCACACACGCCCACTTTACCACCGCGCTCATAGCTGCTGCTTTCACAATCTCCCTGAAATGCTTTTTCAAAAGTAGGCAAGTATGGGCAATACCCTTGTCATATACCACAGCTGTGAGCGACTTTCTTATATTCCAATGAGAAAGGGCTTGTGAGATATGGGCTGCTCTAATGTCCGATGGTGCGACTTTTTATGCGCAGTGGCGGATTAGAGGGGCAGCAGGTGGGCGTCCCATCGGCTGTGGCATTAGCATACAGACCTGTTACTTTGAATCTGAAGTAGCAATGACATACAAATATGATGCTGTATTACATCATTTAATTTTACGCAAGGTGATTTTTACTTAGTCATGGACGTTATCATGCATTTAGTTTGTGATGGAAAATATTTTTGTTTTTAAATTCTTATTGCATAATTAGGTCAGTATCAGCCACACAGCACAGAGATTCCATCATGTACATTGGATGAGGGCATACATCATTTGTTTGGTATTCCAGTGACCGCAGGGCTTAGGTTTATATAACTGCATTATTTAGTATCCAGCAGGATCTATTTATTGGGGTTAGTGTATAGATCCGCTGCCCTTTCCTCTAATTAAAGATGTTTTTCCACACTAATAAAGTAATTTTGTATATATAGTTTTTAACTCTTGGGTTTATGTGACGTAACCCTTTATTTTATATATTAAAATCTCATATACAGCATGTACTGTGTATGTATATCTATATATCTCATTATGTATGTAATATATGTGTGTATATACAAAATTATTATCCTTTAGTTATATGGTGCCACAAAGGTTCCACAGCACCTTACATATAGTGGAAAATGAGAGCAACACTTTACCAATATCAGCACAAGTGCAATAATGTCTATTACACCTAAAAGTACACAAGCGATTATGAAGTCCTGTATGAGTTGTCTAGTGTCAGTGATGAATAAAGTTAATTGGTAAGACATAATCAGTATTTTTATGTGTGTTGTAATGAGTGCCTTTGCCCTCAGGTGTGTTTTGTGGTTTCGTTTGTATACTCTAATTGAATATGCTGATGTGTATTTATTTTATATAGCAATAAATAAAGACTTGTTAATGCTGGTAATTTGGTTTCTATAGTAATTTTATGTAATGTAAATGTATGAAGAATATATTTTTGACAATAGAACAAGAAAGGATTTTGTTACCAATGGATGGAGGTGGCACTTTCATATATGCACCTCACAGTCTGGTATAGCAAGTATACTTTCTCAAGTATGTAGAGTTGTGTCAGCCATAGACGTTGTCACGGCATGGCCCTTGAGGTTTCCAGTCAGAGGACTTGGAGTCGGGATGACTAGGTGGGGAGGCAGCAGTAGACGAGGAGAAAGTATATACGATTTTCTCATCGGCTAATTCCGAGTGTTGACGAGACATGGCCAGAGGCTCGGTGTCTAACTCATTGGTGGCTTTCACCAGTGACCCCTCCAATTGGGATATGGGCTTTGCTGCACCCAATGAGCAGGTTGCGCCCCCCTGGTCAGGGACCCAGGAATTATCACTGGAGTATATCGGGCGAGACCGATGTTGGTAATCACTGGCGAATTCCAGATTAGACTAAGTGAGAGTACACTGATGAATCTATGCTGAGAGAGATGAGCACACTGGAGATATACAGCAGAGTCTAGTGAAAGAGCACTGGAGATATGAACAGCGTGTAGCCTGTAACAGTACTTCAGCAAAGCAGCAAATGGAAGTTGTTGAGGCAACTTCCTGTTCCTGGAGTCCTGCTTTATACCCTTAGGTAGCTGTCATTGGATGAGAGAGTCAGCTGAGAGGCCGCAAGGCTACCATTGGAGGAAAGGCTGGTCAGGTGAGAGACAACATGGCTGCACCTATGACTGCAGCCGTAGGAACTCTGCAATGGAGAATTGGCTGATAAGGGGAAGCCGGCGCCGTGGTGAGTAATGGCCGATCCCAGGCCGAATCCTGATAGACATTGGGCCTCACAAAAAGAGTACATAGAGACAGGCAGATAGATTAGTATGCCAGAATGTTTAAAGGGCCTTCTCCTCCTCCTTATTATATACACTGTTTGTTTGTAAGGTGCCACTAAACTCTTTAACCCTGGACATTGGGCACAACAATTTATATATAAAATAAATACAGTGCATGTAAGGGTGACATAGAAGGTATGTAGAGGAGGCAAACGGGCACATTTATTAATTAGACACAACAATTATAGTTTCTTATTTCCGCTATTCACAGCAATAAGAAAGTAAGATTTGTCAAGATGTATTAAAAGAATCCCATCAGGTGACAGGGGCTCCGGTAGGAGACTGTCCCTGCGATGCCATAGTTATGAAGGGATTGCTAGTCAGGGGCATTTTAAGAGAGGAGGTGGCTCGTGTGCAGCCTGAGTTTGGGCCCCCTACTCTCTGGCAGCAGACTGAGGGTCTCATTCAGACCCGCTCGCAAGCGGGGCGATGTTGAGGTCCTGCACACGTGCAGCGGCTGCACTGCGTGTGCGCAAGCCCCAGAGCGAGAGAGAAATTATCTTGCTCCGGGACTCACTACAAAAGGGGCGGCTGTCGATGGCGATCGACAGCTCGCCCCGTTTTGTAGGCGGGGCAGGGGGGTGGCTACACAAACGGAGGCGTTCCCGACAGAACGCCTGCCGTTTGGGGGCGGCCCCACAGACAACACTTGTGATGTCAGTGATGAGCTTCCGGCTCTAATAGAGGGCTTGCGGTAGACTCACTGGGCTCACTGGGGCTTGCGGTATACGAGACCCTACCACAAGGGTCTCGTCACAAGCCCCGAATGATCGCGATGGTCTTGACCATCGTGACCATCAACCTGGCCACTCGCTAAAGCTGTGGGTGGTCACTCACAGCCTAGCGAGCGGCCAGGAGGCTGGCTTGGAACATCATAGAAGCGGCCACCCTCATTCAGAGCGAGCGCTCGCATTTTCAAGCGGCTCTGAATGAGGTCCTGAGCGCAGTAGTCTCTGGCTTAATGCTGCGCATGCGTGGGGCTCCGGGAAAATGGCACCTGATTCCCATGAACATCTTTTCTGTGCAAGTGCGAGTCACCGGGAAAATGGCCACTGGAATCTTTCACTTTGTGATTTTCACTGCTCTACAACACCAGCCTGCACTCTGAGGACTGTGAGAAGGTAAGTATAGACTAATTATGGGTGAAGGGTGTGCGGTGTGGACTCAGTGGCCCGTGTGCACCGCACACCCTGCACCCATTATAAATCTTTCCCTGTTGCCAGTGCTATCCCTTCACTCTCCTATCATGGGTGGCCAGTGGCGTAACTAGGGGCGGTTCGAGCAGGGCACATGCCCTGGGCGTCGTGTATCCTGAAAGCTGCATCTCCTCCCCTTCAGTCATATTCATGTTTTACAATACAGTCATAGTTGGGAATGGAACTTGGGGCCTGATTCAGACCCGCTCGCTAGGCTGCACTCGCACCCAGCCAGCCGATGTTTGCAATCTGCGTATGCATACACATTGCAGTGCGCATGCGCGAACTAGTACTTGCGATCGGGAAGCGTTCACTCACTGTGCATAGACATCTCGCTAGAATGAGTAACAGGACATGCCGTTTGTGGGTGGTGACAGGGGTTGGTCGATGAAAATGGGGGAGTGGTGGTGCGAACGCAGGCATACCTGAGCGTCTTAATGCCGTTTGAGAGGCGTGCATAATTAAGACGCAGCGTCATAGTATACGTCACATGGTTCCAAATAACACTGAATCACTCGCGGTAGGATATGGTCAGCCACAAGTGCTGCAATTGCTTCTGATGGTACTCGATGTTACCGATGGTTGCATACATATCCTGGGGGTGACGTGCATAAGTGGGCGTCTTGAGACAGGCTGCTTGGTGTCTGCATACACTCCGCGATCGCAGCTAAGACATAGTGAGCGTGCTAATGCCTTGCCGTGCGATCTCGGATTTGCATACTTTCACTGCGTGCGAACACATCTAGCGAGCGGGTCTGAATCGAGCCCTTAGCACCTTCATGCTTTGCAGACAGTCAGTAAGTCACCTTACCAATTGAGCCACCTGCTAGTATAGTGAAATCCTGTAAATTCTAACTACTGTATATCCAGCTACAACACATTCTTATTTATCTAAAGTCAGGTAGCAACAACCCATTTTTGATGTGCGTGAAGGGCGCAATTTTTCATCTTGCCCTGGGCACCAAATGCCATAGTTACGCCTCTGTGGGTGCCTGCTGCCAGGGAACCCTCTACCAGTGATTTCTGTGAAGCGTAGCCCATAGACTGCAGTGGCTGATGCCACCTGACGTTAGCTGCCTACATAAGCCCATGGGGGCTGCTTGTGTGGTCGAAAATGAAGAACTACAGCAAATATCTCTGATATCTGCCCCTGTCCACTGCACATAAATGTCGGGGATACTTTTGTGAGTACCTGTAAATATTCTCTGGTAAATGGGCCCCAAAGTGTAAAGGGCTCTGGTCAGATTATCTGATTATTTTAGGCCAGCTCCCTGCACTTGAGTTACTCCAAGTTTTCCCAGTACTGTTCAGAGACACACACATTGCTGATGTTCATGAAGTTAAGCGATTCATTTGCTAATGTAAAAAGTGGAATGGTTGCGACTGCAACTGCTCAAAATGGGTGTCCCAGTTCTTCCACTGTAAGACGCATGATTGTACTCCAGAGGAAGGGCTTATACCAGCATTAGCTTAAAGTGGCTTATGCAGTCACAGCAACATGCGGCTCAGAACCAGGCCCACAATGATAGATGGAGTCATATAGTTTAAGGACTTATATTTGTAACAACCGTGTAACAATTTCTATGGCTATTCACAGCATACTACCGCTGAGAATGATGGGGTGTGATTTAACCCTGTTCTTCACCTGCTGGATCTTTAAGGTGGGCCTCTCCATTAGGTTATCTTATTTATTCCCCCACACAGCAGAGAGGTGGGGTTCCCCCATACACAGTAAATAACACAGGAAGGAAGGAGATCAACAATATTTTTATTCCAGTTAGAATGGAATTGGGACGTCACTTTTAAATTTGTCACTTTGGCCAAAAGGTCAAATGTAGCAATGAACTCTTCCAAGATACACAGTTTTATTACCATATAACAAGATAAACACATACAACTTAACATCTACTCAGTGACATTTATCAGTGTATATGAATATCAGTTAACCACCTTACCATATACAGTACTTGCTAATTATTAAGCTCTATACTTTATCATTTCAGATATCAAATCTATAGATGTGGTTTAAATCTAGCCCGGGAATGTAACTATTAATGTTGCAGCTGAGGTTGGTGCACGCACTCCAAGGGGTACTGATGCCAGTCACATGGAATTGGTACAGCAGTTTGGGTGAGGGGTTAATAAGAGACATAATATCCTTGGTGAAGTCTCAATCAACCAGTAAAAGGGATTTTCTATCCTAATGGTTTCAAGGAGGGATGATTCTATGCTTGGCTTACTACATACAACTTCAATCGATGAGGTGAGGAATCTGTAACTGTATGATATTGTACTCTCTTCACCTCTCTCACAGATCCTTTGAGTACAGTGTGATTTATAGTATTCGCTGGGTATTCATTTCTGTAGTGTTTGCACTGGCTCAGTGTAATTTCTCATAAATAAATAGGTCTAACACTGCTGCAAGATTTCCCTGTCATTAAAGAACAGTACAACAACTGCTGATAAAGCTGGGGAGGGGATCCTGACTATGTATGAGGGAATTCCTTTGTAGGGGCTCTGCAGGCGTGTGGTGATTCTCAGTCACGTTACTGACCTTCTCTCCTGCTGTCTGTTCCACCTGAGCCAGTTCAGCACTGGACAGTGGGCCTGATTCTGATAGAGCACTCGCTCTGAATCAGGGCGTTTTTTTTTTTTTTTTCGTGCGGCCTCCTGGCCGCTCTCATAGCTGTGGGTGACCACCCACAGCTATTGCGAGAGACCAGGATGATGGTCGCGATGGTCAAGACCATCGCAACCAATAGGTCTTGCAACGAGACCCTTGTGGTAGGGTCTCGTGGCCGCAAGCCCCAGAGAGCTTCTGGCTTCTTCTCACTGGTGATGTCAGTGGGGCTGCCCACAAACGGCAGGCGTTCGCATGGGAACGCCTCCGCCACGCCTACAAAACGCCACGCCACGCCCCCCCACCCCGCCACGCCTACAAAACGGGGCGAGCTGTCAATCAACATTGACAGCCGCCCCTTTTTATAGTGAGCCACGGAGTGAGAGAATTTCTCTCTCACACCGGGGCCTGCGCACACGCGATGTGCGGCCGCTGCACGTGCACAGAGCGCACCATCAACCCGCTCGCGAGCAGGTCTGAATCAGGCCCAGTATTTTAGTGATCTGGGTACCTTGGGCCAGATGTACTAAGCTCTGAAAAGTGATAAAGTAGAGAGTAATAAACGACCAACCAATCAGCTCCCAACTGTCATTTTTCAAACACAGCCTGTAACATAGCGGTTGGAAGCTGGTCGTTTATCATTCTCCAGTTTATAACTTTTCAGAGCTTAGTACATCTCCCGCCTTGTTTCTTATATGGATGTCCCACACTCCAGGGTCAGGCAAGATAAACGGGATAGTCACTAGTAATTCCCCCCCTTGACAGAACCAAACTGCCTCTTCAGCATGGGAAGCAGTAAGTTGTCAAGGACAAAACAAACCTGCTTTGAACCCAGGGCCTGATTCAGAGCCGCTCGTAAGCGGCCGCTCGCTCGCTCGCTCCGAGCGATGTTCGCACATCTGCGCATGCGTATGGGTCATAATGCGCATGCGCCAACCAGTCAGTGCAGTCGGAAATCGTGTGTTCGCAAAATAGCGAGTGCCTGCTAATTTGAGTGACAGAATGAGGCGTTTGTGGGTGGTAATAGGGGAAGGTGCTTGAAAACGGGGAGTGGAGATCCGAACGCAGGCGTGCCAAACGGTCAAAACGGGCGTTTTAAGGGTGTGCATAATTAACAAAGCAGCGTCATTGACCACGTCACTTGGTTGTCTTTTAGCCTGAACTGCTCGCATGATTGCGGTAGGAAAATGCTACCACAAGAATAGCGAGCAGTTCATACGCCTTTCGATGTACTCGATTAATCTAATAAATAGCGGAGATGATGTATGATGCGAACAGCCAGGGGGCGTCTTTACAAAATAGCGAGCGCATGTTTCGTTCGCTCGCTCAGACATAGAGGTGTCAACAGACCGCAAAGAGCGAGCGCTCAATTTAAATAGCCGGCCCCTTTTTCTGAACGTCTGTTCGCAAATAGCGTCCGGCTCTGAATCAGGCCCCCAAATCTTAATTTTGTAGATTGTCATAAGGACTGGGGATGTCAAATATCTGGGAAGCAATGGCGTATTTATAAGTGCAGTGTGTGCGGTGCTCACAGACACCCAGAATAGATTCCTCCATCTTTAGGGTGATATATTCGGAAAAATGGCGCCGACGCATCAGGTCCTGGAGACTCCTGGCACTGTGCTCGCTTCTTCTGTAAGTATGCTTCTGTGTGGATCAGTGCTTCATTCTCCATAAGCAACGTGATGTCTGAGCAAAGAACTGGATAAACAAGTATTTCAGGCCTACAGAAACCTCCCCCTTTTCTTTACCTGCTAAATGTCCTGAGGGTCATCTTGCCCTTGGGAATAGATATATATACATAACTGCTGCTTGTTACAGTGATAAGTTCAAAAGAGTGTATGGGGCTTATTTAATAAAATACGGCTATGCTATCAACTCTTGCTAAGGATTGAACGGACTAATATCACTCATCAGCTGGTAACATATACATCTGCATACTGGATATTAGTAGACTATGGAGAAAATGGAATAGCCATTGCGTGAACGTCCCGTGCGTGAATGTCCCATGTTTTAAAGCAGCAGTCATTTAAAAGGCAAAACCAACCTGGTGCCTGCAGAATATTACATTTACCCCTATAACTTATATCACAGACATTGATGATTTTTTTATCTGAATTCATTATCATAGGACTAACATATTTGGACTTGTGAGTGGCCCTTATCAATATTTGTGTCTCCAAAATCCATATATATACCCAGTGCAATTTTTCAGCAGGAACCTCTCCTTAAATATGGTGTAATGTCCTGGGCCAACTTATATTTTGCAGGAGATAAGTTTTATTTTAAAGGCCCTTTTGAGTGCCTTCTTTTCTACATATTAATATATATATATATATATATATATATATATATATATATGTGTGTGTGTGTAAATAAATAATTATTTTTCTATAGCTCCACCCACATTTCCTGAATACATTTTTCCAGATATATAGCCCTGTATATACCATTGATGTTTAGTACTAATTGTGACTTTTATATTTTCATAAAGCCCTATGGTACACTATTTAAATAACATTATAACTTTTTTCAGCTACTCCCCATTCTAATATTTGCACCAAGCTCATGTAGCCTGACAGTGTATCCAGGGACACAGAGAGAGGAGGGGAGGGGCCAGGGGGGGATCGGGTACTAAAAACTTTATGCTGCACATAGGCCCCCTCGGGCAATTATTTCGCCCCTGCATTCACATGATGGATTATGTCACAGTGCACAATAAATAAGCATGGATCATTATGTAAATATTACCTCATAACCTGGTTCAGTTGCTGGATACTGTAGTGTCTGAAACTGACAAACAACAAAGAATTTCTTCCAACATTCCTCTCTCTAGTCATGTACAAGCAGTATCATTATAGAGGGGTAATTCTGTGGCCCAGACTGTATCAGCTACGACTTGTGATAACATTTCCGGCTATTGCAGCTATGCTTGGTCATGAATCATCTTTTTTATTGTTTAAGAATAAAAACATAACTGCTAGGGCTGAATAATCTTTGCCTCTTCCTTTATGGATATCTATGTCCGGTAATAGAAACTGACGATGAGCAATTATTTGTTTTAATTATTTAACTAAGTTAAGAGGTTTCCTCCATATACAGATGCTGTCAATTTAAATGCCCAGGTATGACTATGAATATAGGCTGGATTCTTATTTAGATTATATAAGGCTACACTGTAATCATTACTTTGTTAAGGTTGTATTACCCCCTAATGTGATAAAAATACATTTTCATCCTTTAATATGGCTGTACTGTAGAATGAGCGAGAGGTAGAAGAGAAGGTGCGTAATGATGTCTTCACTGGTCATCCGTGCGACGGAATTAGTATGATTTACCACCGGCCGCATGGGTTCAAATCCCAACAGCGGAAGCCCGGCAGTGAAGATCCCGACAGGTAAATATTTTTTCTATTTACTAACCTAATTCCCCCCCCTAACCCTAACACTCCCCGGGTGCCTAACCCTAACCCCCCTTCCCCTAGCCTAATCCTAACCTCTTGGGGGGTGCCTAACCCAAAGTCCTCCCCCCAGGAGCCCCTAACCTAACCCTCCCCCCCGTGGCTGTCCGCGCCCGGCGCCTGGCTTACCTTTGATCGGTAAGCCGGGAGTCGGGCTCCCGGTGTAGGTCTAATGACCGACGCCGGTCATTAGACGCTTGCTGGGATTAAACAGTCGGGATGCCGACGGTCGGCATTTAGACCGTCGGCATCCCGACCGCATCCCCGTGCGACATACCTACTAACTGTCCCAATCTTGGCAGTGTCCCACAGGAAGGGGGCAGGGGAATTAGGAGGGCACTCTTTCTCACCAATATTCTGCATGAGAAATGGATGCTGCACATACACTCGACATTCCAAACACTGAAGAGAGAGGTGCTGGGGGCAGCCCAGGGGAGTGCTGGACGCACTTCCAAGATAGTTTTCCCAAGATCCCCCTCCCAGATATTGGGAAGCATGCTGTGATAAAATGGGGGTGTTCTGATTCTGAATATAGGGTTTTAGTCTCCTTCTCTCAAACTGTGTTTAACCTCTTATTACCCAGTCTCGACTTATTTCTATTTATTTCCCAATTTTAAAGTGCAATTGAAATTGCTGCCGTTTTATGAATAATTGTTAATAAATAAATAAAATATTGCTTGTATTGTAGTGGGCTAACTATGTATGTCTGTATTTTATTTCCATTGTACAATTCTTAAATGTTGCCAGGTGGGGTTGCACACACTACTACAATTGTGTAAATATGGCTTTTCTTTTGTGTGTGTGCGCTGTTAGTAGTTATTTATGGCTCCTGGATGTTGAGTTTGTACATAGTCAGCAGGCATCCCACTGAGTCTCATCCTGCTTTAGCTGACATGCTGAAGCCACTCACTGCAGGCTTACTTGCAAGTAAGCTTAGGACAGGGGGCTCATAGACAGCCTCAGGTAAGTGTAAACCTAATTTCAAGTGGGGGTGTGGAGTAAGGGACTGTCCATCCAAAGCCAGTGAGGGAATGTAAAAGGGGTTTAAAAAGTTGTATGGAGGGAGGTGTCTTTCTCTCCTGGATCGTGCGGACAAGATGAATTGGACGCATGGTGGCGAAGGTTTGGCCGCAAGTGGATTGTGAAGTCTTGCTGACTTTGCGTGTATTCAACTACAGCTTGCTCGGGAGCAGGGATTGTACTTCGAAGTGACTTAGATGAAGACAGCCTTTTTATTCCTATTACTATTTGTTGTCATAATGATAAATCTTTTTTTCCTTCATGATTTAGGTTAGGTTACCTCCAAATACAGGTGCAGGCAATGAGATTACCCAGAGCAGAATACAAGCTGGATTCTTATTTAGAGAAGTTGAATAAAACCCTGTAACTGCTGAACACTATTATAATGACTGCGGGAATTAAGGTGCCCATACACTGTGCGAAAAAGTAGCCGATCCGACGTATTGGTGCTATATCGTACCGTGTATGGGCATGATATCGGATAGTGCGCACACCCGTGGGGTTGTGCATCGCACCTCAAGATCTTACTGCATGTTCAGTTGATCTGGGGTTGCGATGTGCGCTCTCCTGCAGTGCTATGCGGGTAGGGGGGGGTGCTGGCATATCGGGCGGTACCGTGTGTGGGGACCGCCTTATATGTCGGATGTCGAATCCCCTGTCTCGTTGCAACTTGGTGCATATCGCACCTTGTATGGGCGGCTTTAGGCTGTCATCTACGACTCCCCCAGACCCAATTCGCCAATGTTTTGCCAATTTCCCCACATGGCTGTCTTACTTCCTATGTCTTTAGGTAAGTGTCCTGATGGGATGTCTACCATGTCAGAAATACTGTGACAATATCTGTTGCTGTGAAATCTCTATCCTCATTTTTGTGTTACAAGCCACCAATCCACACAATGCTCTTCTGCAAAGCAAGTCTGATTGGTTGCTATGGACAACTTTCCTTACAAGTTTTGATAAATCTCACCCTTAGAAAACTATCTACCTCCAAAAAATAACAACCTGCAGCAGAAGAGTGAGAAAGGGTAAGATGGATATACACTAGTTATCAGAGTCGTAGCTAGACTTTTTGGTGCCCTGTGCCAGAGAGAGCATTGGTGCCCCCCTCATTTTTCAAAGGGACATGATGCACCCAAAAAAGGGGAATGGCCTCATGGGGAAGGGCCAGGGAAGAGATAGGGGAGGCCATGAGATGCTGGGGATGAAATAAGAGGAAGCTACAAGTGAGAATGATAATAAACAGAAATTTGACAGGCCCAAACAGCGCCCCCTGACCTGTGGTGCCCTGTGCGATGGCACCGGCCGCACTACCCTAGCTACGGCCCTGCTACTTATATAAACATTCACGAATGCAACGCCTTTCCAGAACAGTGGAGTGATTCTATGCATATTTGCTTCTATAAAGTGTGGTGCCGCACCGTACTGCTGTTGGATGGTAGGATCAACAATTAATTCCACTAACTGCATATTAAGGCACTGTGTGTCTAATGACCATACTCTACAAAGTTGCCCACACATACTAGAAAATGCAGATCCCAGATGTCTAGTGACTAAGCCCAGATACCTGATTCTAGCTATTATTTCTTTATAGCAGAGGTTCCCAAACTCGATCTTCAAGGCACCCTAACAGTCCAGGCTTTAAGGATAACCATGCTTGGGCACAGTTGACTTAATTAGTACCTCAGTCATTTCGATTTAACCATCTGTGCTTACCATGGATATACTTAAAACCTGGACTGTTGGGTTCCTTTTTATTACTGAGTTTGAGAACCTCCACTCTGCTGTCATCCGACTACTCTGCTACTGCTATTTGCTGTCACAATTCTACTCTGCTACTACTATCTGCTGTCACCCTACTACTCTGCTACTACTATCTGCTGCCACCCTACTACTCTGCTACTACCTGCTGCCACCCTACTACTCTGCTACTACTATCTGCTGTCACCCGACTACTCTGCTACTGCTGTGACCCTATTACTCTGCTACTACTATCTTCTGTCACCCTACTACTCTGCTATCTGCTGTCATCCTCCTACTCTTCTATTACAATCTGCTGTCACCATGCTACTCTACTACTCTCTGCTGTCACCAAACTGATCTGCTGTTACTATCTGCTGTAACCCTACTACTCTGCTACTGCTGCCACCCTACTACTCTGCTACTACTATCTGCTGTCATCTGACTACTCTGCTACTGCTATTTGATGTCACCACACTACTCTGCTACTACTATCTGCTGTCATCATACTACTCTGCTACTACTGCCATCATACTACTCTGCTGCTAATATCTGCTGTCATCACACTACTCTGCTACTACTCTCTGCTGCCACCCTACTACTCTGCTACTGCTGTGACTCTACTACTACTATCTGCTAACATCCTACTACTCTGCTACTATAATCTGCTGTCACCATGCTACTCTACTACTTTCTGCTGTCACCAAACTGACCCTACTATTCTGCTACTGCTATCTTCTGCCACCCTACTACTACTATCTGCTGTCACCACACTACTCTACTACTGCTATGTGCTGTCATCCGACTACTCTGCTACTATTATCTGCTGTCATACTGCTCTGCTACTGCTGTCACCACACTACTCTGCTACTACTATCTGCTGTCACCCTACTACTCTGCTACTGCTGTGACTCTACTACTACTGCTATCATCCTACTACTCTGCTACTATAATCTGCTGTCACCATGCTACTTTCTGCTGTCACCAAACTGATCTGCTGTCACCCTACTATTCTGCTACTGCTATCTTCTGCCACCCTACTACTACTATCTGCTGTCACCACACTACTCTGCTACTGCTATCTGCTGTCATCCGACTACTCTGCTACTACTATCTGCTGTCATCATACTACTCTGATACTGCTGTCACCACACTACTCTGCTACTACTGTCATCATATTACTCCGCTGCTACTATCTGCTGTCATCATACTATGTTACTACTACCTACTGTCATCATACTACTCTGCTACTACTGTCATCATACTACTCTACTTCTACTATCTACTGTCATCATACTACTCTGCTACTACTATCTGCTGTCACCACACTATTCTGCTACTGCTGTCACCATACAACTCTGCTACTACTATCTGCTGTCACCACACTACTCTGCTACTGATGTCATCATACTACTCTGCTACTACTATCTGCTGTCACCATACTACTTTGCTACTACTATCTGCTGCCACCCTACTACTCTGCTACTGCTGTCACCATACTACTTTGCTACTACTATCTGCTGTCACCATACTACTCTGCTACTACTATCTGCTGTCACCATACTCTGCTACTGCTGTCACCCTACTACTCTGCTACTACTATCTGCTGTCACTGTACTACTCTGCTACTACTATCTGCTGTCACCATACTACTCTGCTACTACTATCTGCTGTCACCGTACTACTCTGCTACTGCTGTCACCCTACCACTCTGCTACTACTATCTGCTGTCACCACAGTACTCTGCTACTACTGTCACCATACTACTCTGCTACTACTATCTGCTGTCACTGTACTACTCTGCTAACAGTTGGGTGGTATAGTTTATACAACAGTCATCTGACAAGCATTGCAGTTCAGATGACCCTAGATATTGCCATCTCTTGGTTTATGTAGCTAAGCACACCTCTCAGATTATCCTACAGTTTTGCCGGATCTCTCCATATAGTCCTGGATTTCACAGTTGACTATTCCTCAAACTTAACCAGCCTCCTGGACCATCCATAAGACTCCTGAATCTCGAGTGGCTCTCCGTAGACCTGCCGCTGCTGCCCATTTCCCGAGTGAAGTAAGCAGTAACGTTTCTTCGCATATCCCAACTGGCTGCCCCCTCCTAGATGGGATAGTCCGGATGTTGGCAAGCATGCTCTTCCCAAATCATCCACCTACACTCCCTGCTATCATCGTAAACATTTCTCCATCATTGAACCTTAGCTATGGAGCAACCAGGAAGTATGATAAATTATCCTGACCTTGTATATGGCTCGCACATTGCAGTATGCAGACATTCTCTGTCTATTAACAGCAAAGAGGCTTATGCCTGTCAGAGGCAATCGCAGAGTTTGTAGGGGTGGTTTCCAGATAACCCTAACAAATATATAGGTATGGCCTAATAAGCCAAACAAGGGCACTCACCATAGTAGAAATGCACAAACATTTATTGAATCATGTATAAAAAATAAGACAACAGCGCTAATTAAGAAGATAATTTTAATAAATAAAAAGAAAAAAATAAGAACAGCATACAATAAAATACATGTAGCGGCCGGTATAATTAGTAAAATTAAAAAACTTAATATATATCTAAATATAAGTTCTTCTTGCGTTATAGGTTTATAATTGGATAACAAATATTAATTTATTGAATCATCATTTTCAGTTGACGTTTCAGCCCAGAAGGGTCTTTGTCAAGACAAGTCACACAAGGTTAGTGTCAGCACAACAAGCAAGCAGTACACCATAACCTTGGATATTACTGGAACCTATTTTGGTGGTTACTTTAGTGAAGCCTCCCTTTTGTTGTTACTTTTGGATGTGAGTGCAGATCTTACACAGAAAGAGAGAGAGAAACTCCCAGCGCTTCAAGGTCAATATCTATAATGAATGAATAAATGAATAGATAAAATACCATAGCATAAAACCTGCGGCAAACTGCTACAAATATAGTATGTGTGAATTTGCAGAATGAATAGAGGAAAAGACAAGGGTCAGCACTGGCAGTGATCTGCTGTGGTCTCACTATAAATAACCAACTAAAAATATAGTTAAAAAACAAAACAAAAAAAACAATGTGGTCATATTCACCGATCAATAGCAAACATATGACACAAAGTAGCAAATGTAGCAAAAGTGTTACATCTGAAATACCTCATTGCAGTCAGAAAATGCACATAATAAAAGTCAATATAAAGTGCTGTGCTGGTGATAAGGCTTCTGCAGCTGAGGGAGTGGCGTCACAAGAGGGGCGCGGGTCGCACCCAGGTGACACCCACCAAGGGGTGACACCAAGATGCCGTCTCCTCCTCAGTGATAAGAGCCGGGTGCTGCAGTGTAGCATTACTGACACAGTGAGGGAGCCGGCACTGCACACAGACTGGTCCCCGGGGGCAGTCCGCAATATACGGGACCCCCCAGAGTGACTAAAACGTGGGTTTAGGCCATGAGCTCACATTAAAGCATCCAACATCCAGACATAAATAATTGGATCTGGTGGCCCACTTCTTAGGAGGGGATACAGTCAATATCCCGGCAATGGGGATGCCGTCGCTTAGAATACCAGCGCCGGAATCCCGACACCTGTCATTCATGCACTGGCATCCCGAAGGTAAGCAGCGAGGTTAGGGGGGAGGGTTAGGATACCTATCGACTGGTGTCTGTTTCCTAACCCTGTCGGAATGCCGGTTTCAGGATTTTGACTGCCGGGATACCAAGTGCCGGCATCTCATTCCCAACCATTTAGGACAGTGTTGGCTAACCTTGACACTCCAGCTGTTGTAGAACTATATATCCCAGCATGCCCTGCCACAGTTTTAGCATGCCCTAATAGCAAAACTGTAGCAGTGCATGCTGGGTTATGTAGTTCCATAACAGCTGGAGTGTCAAGGTTAGCCAACACTGATTTAGGAGATGCTAGTATCCTGAAAGCAGCGACTGCATTGTGGGTCCAATAATATTTGTAGCTGAATAGTGAGGGCAGCAGAAATGTGAACAGCTGGCTTCTTAATTATCAGTGCCTCTCATGGATAGATGTTATAGTGACCCAGTGGACACTACTAAGCAAACAGCCTGTAAGGTCTGGTGGTAAGGCTGACAATCAAGAAGCTGCCAGATGGTGGCGAAGGTACTGACGTCTTCCCACAATGCTGTGCAAAACATTAAAGTTCTCACTTCTATATGTGCTAGGTCTGCAGAAAGTGTTACACTCTCTGCCTGACTAGTGTTGTTACGTGCCACATGACTTTTTCGAAGGCATCATACAGGCACACACTTTAGCAGCTGGAGACCTCCATTGACTGACACTTTTGCAGCATAACAGTGCAGCAAAGTGCAGTGCAGACGAGTACCTGCCGCTTCCAGGGGAAGAGACGCAGATCCCCTTCAGCAGTCTCCTGTCCTGTGCCTTGCAAGGCATAAAGAGCTCTCTGGGCCTGATTCAGAGCCGCTCGCTAGATGTGATCGCTCGCATGATGTGTATGCAGATTGCGTAGGTAGTGGTATCGCACAGCAATGGTATAAGCACTCCCAGTATTTCTTAGAGCGCGATCACATAGTGTATGCAGACACCCACCAGCCTGTTTTAAGACGTCCACTTGTGCACTTCATGTCCAGGAAGTGTATGCAACCATCGGTACATCGGATGCGATCGCAGCACTTTAGGTTGTTCATACCCTGCCGCGAGCACTTCAGTGTAAAAACAAGCCAGGTGACATGTACTATGATGCTGTCTTATAATTATGCACACCTTTAAAACGCCGTTGAGATGCTCAGGCACGCCTGCGTTTGCACCTCCACTCCCCTGTTTTTAATGGCCAGCCCCTGTTACCACCTACAAACGGCTTCCCCTGTCACTCACTCTGCTGGGCTGTCTATGTGCAGCGAGCGAATGCAATGTGAACTTTTGCTAAGGTATGCGCATACGCACAATGCATACCATTGACAGCAGCGAGAGTATGCATCTTAGCGAGACAGTCTGAATGAGCTCCTCTGTCTGCTGAGCTGTGCAGCAGTCACTGTAGAGACGGAGACAGAGCTGTCTGTGTCTCAAAGAAAACTTGGTCCACCAGTGGGGTTCCAGGAAACTTAGAAACTCCCCCGCGTGTGTTACTGCTGGTGCAAATCTAAAATCCTGCACATGCCCAGATAAGTCTGTAGTCTGTTTTCTGGGTCTGCTTGGGATCATAATGCTTATTATATGCTAAGCAAAATGGCCCACACCCAACTATGCACCAGCCACAAAGTCTGTTAGACTTTGTGGGCGACAGAATTAAGTGGGTTACCTCTCACCGTCTTAGTGAGGCGATAGTAAAAGCATACCTACCTACTCTCCTGGAAGATGTGGGAGACTGATTTTTCGAGTAGTCTCCTGGAAAAGTGGGCAGGATGGGGAGAAGAATACTGAGAATCTCAGGTCCGTGAGGAGGGAAAAGGAGCCAATATGACACGATGCAATGAGAATCCTGTCATCATAGCCCAACTGACTCCCCATGGACTCACGATTCGGAGAGGGACTAATGATGTGAAGAGCCTAGCCCAGACCTTGGAGTGATCACCTGCATCTCCTCTCTGTGTTTCTCCCAGAGAGAAGGAGGAAAAAGTAGGTCATATTGGCCCGTGATCAATTAGAGGCGAAAAGCCGTGATCGGCGCAAAGTTTTAGCCGATGCGTAGTTTTCACCTGTTTCCGAAGTATTGCCCTATTCAATTCCAGGACGTTTTCGCATGTGCGAAAACTCCATAAGCAAAAAAGTGCAAAATCCATATTTTGTGGTAAAAATGGGGGGACTTGGTTCAGAACCCTTTGGACACCCCCCTAATGAGTAATTAGGCAAAAAAAATATGTCATTTTTGGTGCGAGAATTTAATAAGTGTTTGAAAATGTGTTCAAAGTATTGGGTTGTGTATTTTGGGGTGCTGTATGGATGGGACAGGTGTTGTTAGGATTGCAGGGAGCTGCAGTTTTTTTTCCTAAAGTTTTATAAAATGTACTTTATTAACTCAAAAATTTTATAGTACCCATTTAAATGTACCCTCAATTTAACTACAGCAACTATTTTTCACCAAAGAAATTGCTTTATATCATTTTTTCACACTAATGCAAAAGTGCATATAACAGCCATTTGACTCAATTTAGGAACCCAAAATACTTTTATTACCGCTATTAATACACTTCTATATTGATTACTAGGGTCATTTAGGCTTTTTTTGGGGTACAGACTGATTCCCCCCAAAAAGTCCTTTTTGCTATTTTTGCCATTCACGGCATTAGCACATCCAATGTTTTGCAATTGAATAGGGCGAAAAGCAGGAGCGCGCAATGTGAAAGTACGCAACAACTTCGCCTCAAAACAGGCGTAAACATCATATTTACAGGTGTGGTCAAATGCCCTGTCCTCAGCTGTTCATCTTATATAGGAAGAGATTTATCAGCGTAGTATTGTGGAAAAACCACTGAAAACAGACGATTTCTGAGATTTTCCGTAGCAATTGAAATTCCTCTGTATGTTAGAACAGGGGACCGCTGTAGATATTGGAGATATCTGTTACAGTCTCTCTATTTTGGTTTGGCAGAACGGTCCCCATAGGTTTCTATAAGGATTGCCGTCTGAATGAATGTATCAAGAACTGATAGCTAATGCCATATTTTAATGGTGCTATCAATTCTACCCTATTGGCCACAATATTGCAAATTTTTTTCAAAGAGGGGTCAAGGGGACCTATGGATCCTTTTCTGGTAATGGCAACTTGCACATGCGTAGCCCAATGCCCGCCCATGCGCATTGTCATACCTCCAAATTGTCCCGATTTCAGCAGAACAGTCCCGCTCGAGGCCTCAGGACTACATTACCGTGATCTTTGGGTGGTTGAGGCATACTTGCCTACTATCCTGACTTGTCCGGAAGACTCCCAAAATTTGGTTGTCACTCCTGAAAAGCCAGAAGAGTGGACAAGCCTCCTGGAGGCCACCCGCCGCCTATCCATGGCCACCCACTTTCCAAGTGAAGTGGGTGGTCCTGGCGGGCAATGACCGACTTGCGCTAAATCGCATCATGGCCCTGCCTCTGCCTGTATGCATTACATCTGCCGGGGTCATAAACCTGGTAGTAAAGACTTTCCTGGGACAAGAAGTCGAGAAGGAGCTGGGCCAAAAACAGCATTTTGAGACAACCTGTCAAAGATGATTACGGTGACGTTGCAATCGGTGGCGATATAAAACGGTGAAGTGCACATGAAAAATGCGATGATCGATACATCGATCTCGCCCTAATGGGTCGATTTAGTTGGACTCACCCTGTGAGTCTGTGCCAGTAACTGCGCGGATATGCCACACTTACGGTAGCTCTGGACTCGTTGACCTTTGTTAGCAGCCCCATGGTACTGCGTACAAAAATCTGCGAGTTTGTGGGGAAATAGGGCAGCGAGATGAAGCGAGATGAGGCGCCATTGCAGGCGTTCCCATGCACACAACTGTAACTTAAATGAACCTGTTAGAGTCGATTTCCTGCCTCCTATGTTCTGTTTTATTTTCTGCAGGGCTATATCACACGTACACCTGGCAGATACACAAGTATGCCAAATATTAGATGACGTAAGAACAGGTCTCTTTTGCCAGTAATTAAAATGGCGCTGGGCAGCTACACGTCACGCCGCAGGGGAGGCGTGACTTAGGCTAGCGTCTCTCTCTCTCGAGTATCTTGGCGGCAGTAGCTGCTCTCAGTCTCCTCCTTGCGTAGCCGTAGCTGGAATGGCGGAACAGGGAGCCGGCGACGATTGCTCCCGGCATGTTGGCGAGGGAGCCGGCGACGGCGGCGGCGCCCAGGAAAACAATGGCCGCGGGGAAGCCAGTGGCGCAGCGGGTGAGAGCCGGTGACATTGTGATGTCGGGCACATTGGGCTGTACATTGGGTCCTTGGGAAGAAACATGTTGGGCCCTCCACTACCTGTATGAGGCAACGAGTTTTTCTCCAGCTGTTGGAGGACTATAAGTCCCAGCATGGGCTTGGCTACCCTGTTGTCCTTCAACACCTTGATAGACACCTCTCTGCCCATTACTTCCTCCTCTGACCTCATTGTGGCTGCAGTAGTCTGCTGTCCCCATATGATCTGACTCTGTGGTATGGGCTTACTATAGGACACACTGTATATATGAAGCCTGTAGGACTTGCTATATATATGAAGCCTATAGGATGCGCTGTGTATATGAAGCCTACTATAGGACACGCTGTATATTTGAAGCCTGTAGGACTTGCTATATATATGAAGCCTATAGGATGCGCTGTGTATATGAAGCCTACTATAGGACGCGCTGTGTATATGAAGCCTACTATAGGACGCGCTGTGTATATGAAGCCTACTATAGGGCGCGCTGTGTATATGAAGCCTACTATAGGGCGCGCTGTGTATATGAAGCCTACTATAGGGCGCGCTGTGTATATGAAGCCTACTATAGGGCGCGCTGTGTATATGAAGCCTACTATAGGGCGCGCTGTGTATATGAAGCCTACTATAGGGCGCGCTGTGTATATGAAGCCTACTATAGGGCGCGCTGTGTATATGAAGCCTACATTATTGTTAATGGGGACTACAATCTGATCCCTATGTACTAAACTCCAAACTGCTAAGCTATTCGGAGTTTAGCCCCAGTAGTTTACACCATCTTCGGATGGTGTGAATTACTGTAATCCTATGAGGGTTCCAGGGGCAAGTGAGAGATCTTTCAATCTCGGCCCTGCAGCCCCTTGCCGTCCCTGGAGGCTGATGCTTTGAACTTGCGCAGTGTCAGCGTCCTCCGGAGAAGTCTTTCACTTCTGTGAAACACTTCTCCTAATTCCCGGGGATATGACTGACAGGGACAGTGGTTACTGCAACCGCTGTCCCTGCGGTTTCTCCTTGGTACATAGCTGGGATATTTTCATTCAAAATTAAGATTCCCGATGAGATGAATACATAATTGCAGCAGTGCTGCGTTTATTAGTACATAGACCCCTAAGTGTCATTTAGGAGCTATAAACAAAGAGCCTTGTTATATAGTCCCCCTGTACAGGCTTACTAGACAGTGTTGCTAGTCTGATGGTAAAATAATTTTTAGTTGACACAATAAAACGTAGCCATTTTGTTAAGCAAAGATGTTAAATACTTGTCATGAGTAGCTGAATTGTAAGCATCCATACCGCCTTCATTTCTTACAGCAGGTGATCATCTGCCTACAGTATAATCACAGGTTGAGATGACTCAACCTGCACTTTTGTGTGTGGTTATTAATGCTTTGCTGCAACTAGTAAGGTGTAGTGAGTAACTTGTCCAGAAAGTCAATTTTAACTTTATTTTTTTCAGAAACCAAAAAATTATTAGTTTCATTTCCTCAGTTCCTGTGGAAACTTAGTCAGAATATGTTGAATGGTTTTACAGTATTTATTTTAGTGGTTGTTGTCCGTGAAATAATGACTTCACAAACTGTTCTTATGGTTTACCTAGGTGTGCATGGAGTAAAACTTATTTCATTGGTTGTTTTGATGATAAATTGCTGCATTGTATATGTATCTAGTTGTTTTACTTCCTAAACATGATAGTTGCTTCAGTTTAAACTGACGATCGCTGGAACAGAGGCCGCTTTTCTTTTCAGTTGTCAAATTTGATCCTGATTTCCTAGTAGAGGTACACATTTTGTTAAATTGGCCACGCAAAATTATCCCATCTGGTTGGAATGAAAATCTGGTAATGAGAAAAATAGCTGAAAACTGAAGGCATTTAACCAACTTGTCTGAACCACCGGCTTCGTCTGTTTCCCTTAATTTGCTCCCATACATTACCAGGTTTTCGTTCCATCCAGCCAACTGATCCATTTTTGTGCACATAACCAATATACAGACTGTGCATCACATGCCTGGTGCTCCAACGACTGCACTAGTTTTGTGTGAACATGTGGGCTGCATTCTCGTTTACGATTGGTCCAGTAAAATAAAAAAGCTAAATGATCAGGATGATCTGTGTTATTTAGGATATGTTAAGATTTTGTAGCACTTATGGTGCGTACACACGTTACAATTAAAATGGACGATATGAACGATAACGATATCATCCGTCGCCCGTGAATGCAGGCCAACCTGGTCGATATCGACCAGGTTACTATAGGGACCTGCGATCGTTGATTGCGGGTCGTTGGCGAACGTTGGTGGGTTTGTGGTGTGCTGGATGATCAATATCGATCATCCAGCACACCCGGGAGATAGTTCAACGATATCGTTGACGATTGTCACGTGTGAATGCACCATAACATTTATAAAAGTAGTAAATGGAACCTGCATTTGACACGTCACCCCACCTGCTCTGTGCCTTGATACTTACTTCCCTGCACCCAGCCCTCTTCACCAAGTGCTAATCTGTCCTGTCATGGAGGGGGGAACCTCTACTACCACTGTGCATGCTGTGCATGCTAGATATGATGTACATGCATGTGCAAATGCAGTAGCTTAACTTGCCCTCTATATAGATGTACCTGCGTGTGTGTGTGTGTGTGTGTATATATATATATATATATATATATATATATATATAATTATTTTTATTTTTTCTCTATCTAGGCAGCTACGCTGTTTTTTTAGGAGGCTGTTGACTCTGTGGCAGACAATTCAGGCATTACTACCCGGGGGACCTTGTGTGGCTTCAACTTGCTTAAACTGTATCCCACAATCCCCCAGTATTGACTTAAAATAGTTAGGTGTCCCCTAAAGCTTCATTGCAACCTAAAATGGTGAAAAATTTTGCTCACCAGTATTAAAATGGCCTTCATAGAGTGTGTGTGTGTGTGTGGGGGGGGGGGGGGGGGGGAGCGCGAGAGGACCAATAAGAAACCGCAATGTCCGTGATTGTGACTTCCTTTTGGTCCTCTAGCACAGAACTCTCTTCCCCATCAATCAAACATCACATGACTTTACCCTGACCTTCATCAATGGAACCTGGGTAAAGACCTCCGAATTGATTGGCTTACTCACCGGGTGGTAGCGTGCTTTCAATGTATCTTTGACACTGTCCAGGGCAGGCCTGGCCAACCTGTGTCTCTCCAGCTGTTGTGAAACTACAAGTCCCAGCATGCCTTGCCACAGTTTTGCTATTAAGGAATGCTAAAACTCTGACAAGGCATGCTGGGACTTGTAGTTTCACAACAGCTGGAGAGCCACAGGTTTGCCAGGCCTGGTACAGGGTCTTCCCATGCAGCGCAGTTGAGCTTTTTATTACCGATCCTCAAACAGATGCTCAGTTGGTTCTTAGACCAGAGCCAGTGATAGCAGACATGCCAACATGGGACAGTGTTTCCATGGACCGTTACAGATGGTATCTGCTTAAGCCCAGAACTGCTCTTAAAAACCTTCAGTAATGTCACCCTGCTATTAGATTCTTGTCTTTATCCTTGCCTGTGCTATTAATACTGTTCTGTAACAGTGAACTTCTGTGTAAACCTAATTGGCCTCAATAACTGTTGAGAGCACATGATGAGCACTTTCATACTTGGCGTGTCACAGTTACTGAGATGAAATCGCATCGGGAGCTCCGCTCCGTGTTTTATTTCCAGCCAGCGTATTTTATGACCCTTAAATGTGGAACCTAGAATGCCTGACCAGAAACCACAGAATGCAAGCTATTACCAAGCTGACACGCTCTGGGATAAGCCCAGACTGTTGATTCTCCTGCCTGCTGCTGACTTTGTTTTCTGTAACCTGAGCTGAGGTCTGCAGTAAGGGTAAACACCAGGAGGGACAGTGAGTGTAGTAGGTTCCAGGTATTGTAGATGTCTGTGGCCTTGGAAACCAGAGGCCTTTACGTTAACATAGGAACGTGACTCATACCAGGAAACCGAAGGGAGCATCCACCATCATAGGAGAGCTGGTGTTTGTGTCCTTGGTTTTTTTTTTTTTTTTTGCTTAGTGTCATGTAGGAGACCATATCAAGTGCAATAACACTTTTGTTAGCAAATGAAGTTGTTTTTTTCTTTCACTTTCCACCTCGACGTTACAGGAAGTAGACCCTACTTCCTCCCCAGTGAATTGCAAGTAACCATACAGACACTCCATATTGGAATATTGTAAAGCATGCACAAGCTTTAGTAAGGGTCGAAAATGAGAATACTTTCACAGCATATTTATGGGCGGTCTGTCTGCAAGCAAATTATTACTATTCTCCATTGCACTACTGAGCAGAGATTATATAAGGAGGCGCTATGTCAGGCCTGTCCAACCTGTGGCTTTCCAGCTGTTGTGAGATTACAAGTCCCAGCATGCCCTGCCATTTTACTAGTAGTGAATGCTAAAACTATAGCAGGGCATGCTGGTATGTGTAGTTTCACAACAGTTGGAGGGCCACAGGTTGGCCAGACCTATGCTATTGCATTGACCATTGGAAAATGAAGACTCAGGCCCTTCTGACCGCAAGTGCAAATTTGTACCATTTGGTGCTGTTCCCATAACTGTTTCCATCCTTGTGTAAAGTTAAAAAAAAATCTAATTAAAGCAAATCTTCTGGTGGTAGTGGGCAAGCGATCTAAGGATAATGAATGTGAAGAGAGGTACCAACGCTGTTTGCTTACTTTTGCTCCTCTCTCAACCAATACAAACCCCCTACCTTGTTAGAAATGGGGATTGCTAGATAGACATTTACCAAGGTGATTTTGTCAGAAGTGATGCTGAACAAAGCAGTATTTTAGGAGAAAAGTTTAGTTTGAAATGACTGGGCTCAATGTTGGTGCTGATAGTGTGTTGGAATTTGAAGGAGATCTTCTGCAGTTTTCATTACTTCTATTTTGGAGTAGATCTGCAAACCCACATGATTAGGGGTTTTTACCTTGACACAACCAGTCCCTGAGCTCCCCAGACGGGCTATGTATTGGCAGAGGAAATAAAGCTGGTCAAGGTTGGGGCAGAGTATTGTGAATGTCTTAACTGCACTGATTGTTGCTGGTTGCCGTGGTGACCGCTTGTTACTATGCAAATTATATTCATTTGTAATCAACCCTTAAGGAATCTGAGTGATTCATGATGAAGCACACCTCCTAAAAATGAGGTATATCGCACCTTTAATGAGTGCATATTTTGATACACAAGCACTATACAATCCAGTGATTAGACAGGCTTGGTTATGACGGGGCAGTGTTTTGGGGTTTTTACTTTTGAACATTGATCTTGCTTTGGCTGTAAGGAAATGGTTTGTTTTGGTGTCATGTGACTACAATGGCGGTCACAGAGCAGGACATGGAAGCGGCACCCTGGAGTGTCACTTTTGTAAGCATGCTTAAGTTTTCCATGGTTATCCATATAGTACTTCTAGCAGTGTTCAGATTGTGGGGAGCCTATATAGAAAAGTTCTGTCACTAGATTGTAAAGCACCCTCGTATCAGCCCCTGTTCCCAAGACATATATTTAGCATGGCAGCACAGTGGACTCAAACCCATGAAATTGACACTGAGAGGCAGCAATACTATCCAAACAGGCCCCTCTCAGGGTGGAGCTTGTACGCTCATCCGGAGTTTGCATGAGGTTTACTCGCACTCCAAAAACGCACTGGTAGATTAATAAAGGACTTCCAATAAAAATAGATTCTGGTAGGGAATTTGGTGCCTGATTCCGCTTTGGGAAAAAAGAAAGATATAGCAAGTAACTATGTACCTGGACAAACCATGCAGGAACACAAGGGGTGCAAATACTTAATATTTTTTTGTCATGTGTGGTGAATACTGCTTTTGCATGTAGCCCACAAATACTGGGCAGCTTTATTTTTACACTGCAATATACATTTCAGTTTGGATACACACCTCCCCAAATCTACATCTCTCTGCCTGGAATCGGTATGATTTACTGCCGGACGCATGACCGGCAGTTGGAATCCCGACAGCGGCTGCCCGACATGGGTGAAAATCCCTCCCCTAACCCTCCCTTAGGTGTGCCTAACCCTAACCTTTCCCCCCCCCCCTTCCCCTAGCCTAAACCTAACCTCCCGGGGGGGTGGGTGCCTGGCCCTAAGTCCCCCCGGGAACCCTAAACCTAACCCTCCCCCGCAAACCTTTCCCCCCCCCCCCCCCCCAACGCGTCTATCTGCCCCCGGCGACCCTTCGATTGGGATGTCGGGCTCCCGGTGTATGTCTAATGACGGGAAGCCGGCTGTCGGGATTGGGTCCGCCGACTTCATGACTGCATACCCATCTGTCCCACCTGCAGTGCAGCATGGTGTTTCCAAGATGCACAGTTACTTGTTATGTTACTCTATTCACAAGGCTCAATCAGGACCTTAGTCCGTAATCTCCAATGGGGCGGTAACTGACCACGCCTGAAATGTACAGAGCCTTGAAAATTTCATTTTAAAGCCTTTTTTTCTGCTTCTTAATAATTTAAAAAAATAAAAAAATATCCTTTATTCTAAGAATTACAGGATAAGGATGACAAACAGAAATATTGCTGTATTAGCTTATACACATGGTCATTACATTAGTAAACAAATTCTAAGCTATACAAGTATTCACCAGTTAGTACATATTATTTTCTAATGTATCTGTTTTTTTTTTTTGCAAGTATACATACATACTGTACGAATTGCCATAACTGCTGATTTATACATTTTTGTGATTAACTACTCTTAACATTATTTGCAGCTGATCCTGAGCAGATCCTGCAGACAGGCAACCTACTGCTACGCGGGTGAGTAGTTTTATGAATATACTTGTTGCAGTCACAAGAGAACCATCAGATCTGCTGCTGTTCTGTTTTTAGTTATTTATTATTTTTCTTAACCATCTTAAACATGGGCTTTTTCCTGCTGGATTATTTCCTAATACAACTCTTCATTGACTTAAATTTTGATGCATGCTGTCCTGTCTACGCAACAGAATGTTGTCTAATCCTCTCGCACGTCAGGTTTATCATGGATCGGGTGCAGCGTAGTCCATTTGCAACTACTACAGAAGTTCCAGAACTGGGCGCAGTTGAACAGCAGCCAGTGAACTCTTCTACTAAGACACTGAGTGAGTGCCTTCGAAGGATAGGAGACGAGTTGGATGGGAACATGGAGCTGCAAAGGTATAATCTAAAAGTATAATCTAGATACAGGTTTGTAGGTTTTGTCGTGGCATCTATTATTTCCATACCGTACCAATACTTTAGGTCATGACTGAAATTGGAACTATTGTTGATGTTGCAGTATTGTAGCTAACCACTTGGTGTATTTCGGCAAGGCAGAATAATCTCAAACCAATGGGAATATGGCACACTGCTTGCCCTGTAGTACTTGCCTCTGTGCTCCCCAATGTTGCGATATACAAGCTCTCTGGCAATCGCTGCGTTTGTGGTTTTAAGTCCCTCATAACCACCCCAATAAATGTACAGCAAACTAGTGGCTTTAGATATAAAATTGCCATTACTGATGCATACAAAGTCCTGTGTGTGCTGCAATCTTAACACCCCTCAGTGGCCACTCGAGGGACTCCTGAATGGGCAGGAACTGATCAGTTCAGTTCCAGACATATAAATGTACAATTCCTAATTGCTGAATGAAAATGTGCATCAATGGTTGGTTTGGCTAGGAAATCTGATGACTTCAGGGACCAATAAGAAGCCAGTGGCAGGTATTACAGCTTCGTATTGGTGCACCCACTCACAACTTCTCCACAGACATTGTAAAGAAGTGAACTTAAACGTTTGTGCTCTATCACTGAAACAGAGGAGACCTGGGAATCGCTGCTCCAGCATGTAGTTCTGGTGGCACGTAATGGGGAATGCTGCTTTAACTGAAACCATATAAAAAGTCTTTCTGGGCACTAGCTAAGTTTTAAGTATGGGCAGAGTTGCTGAAAGCATTTGTAGTACCTGCTGGCTGTCTTGAAACACTTTTTTTTTTTGCTCTTTTCTGCCAGGATGATTGAGCAAGTGCAGAGCAATCCTCCCAAAGAGGTCTTCTTCCGCGTGGCTACTGAAATGTTTGCCGATGGCAATTTTAACTGGGGGCGAGTGGTAGCTCTGTTTTACTTCGCCTGCAAACTAGTCATTAAGGTGAGTCATAAATGTTTGGAGCTACATTAAGGGGAGAGTGTCTGGCTTATGTAAGGCAATAATCTTATAAACCACCGATATTAAAGCAGGAATTGGCTTTTATTTTATGGTGCCGTCGCCAATGGCTGGAAGACAAACTACTCATTGTAAAAGTTACTGCAAACATGTACTTTGCTACTACTGCTTTACTGGAGATGCTTTAGGCAAGGTCCTCCCTGGTTGGCTAGTCTCCTGCGTTGCTACGGCAGATAACCCAATCATACGTGCCCCTTTCCGTAGATTGAGTAATGTTCTGTGTCTGAAGAGCAGCAGAGCAATCAGATTTTTTTTTTATAAGATATCCACTGCAATAAATCAAATTAAGAGATAGTGGTGTCAGTACCTATAGGAGGTGTTCTTTGGACATTGCAGAGCCAATGAGATCCTGCCATAGTCAGTTGGGAGGAGTTCTTTGTAAGCAACAGTTTGAAATAACAGCAGTGTAACCATTTAGCAGCCTGTATCTCAAACAGCTTGCTGACTCCTCCTGTCATTGGTTCCTCTGCAGTTCAAGTAATGGCTCCTTTTCCTGGTACTGTAGCATTGTGGCTGGACACTATGAGCACAGACTACAGAGCATGATAACCTGTGCTGAGGGGGGCTGACATATCTACCCCTCCCCAGCCACATTATTGGCTCAAAGTTATGCGTTTGCAAAATGTCAGAAAACCAGGCCCATTCTTTATCCATTGCGTTGCTCTGTCTAGGGAACATTTGTCCCACCGACTGATTCTCAGGGGTGTCAGGGATGCAGGAAATGTGTCCATCCCATAGACCTAAATATAGAACTTTGCTGGCTTTATGGCTCCATCATGAACTTCTTCAACAGTGCCAGGTTTTGGGGACGAATATCTGATGTCCTGGCGGCTCAGTGTCTCTTCCAGTTCACATACTTCTCTCCAACAACTTTATATGTTGATCATTGGCCCTGATTTTTCCGGTAAAAAAAAAAAATTGGTCAACTTCCTAATCTTCAGCCAGGCCTTCTCTCTTCTTGACTGCTTTAATGCTGCGGCTCTAAAGCCATAATTTCTAAAAGTAAAGTTTGTTTCATACCTACCCATGTACAGCTATGGACAAAATTTTTGAGAATGACACAAGTATTGGTTTTCACAAGTTCGCGGCTTCAATGTTTTTAGACATTTTTGTCAGATGTTACTATGGTATTCTGAAGTAAAATTACAGCATTTCATAAGTGTCTAAGGCTTTTATTGACAATTACATTAAGTCTATGCATAGAGTCAATATTTGCAGTGCTGACACTTCTTTTTCAAGACCTCTGCAATTCACACTGGCATGCTGTCAATCAACTTCTGGGCCACACATACTGACTGATGGCCGCCCATTCTTGCCTAATCAATGCTTGGAGTGTCAGAATTTGTGTCTTTTTTTTTTTTTTTTTTGTCCACCCACCTCTTGAGGATTGACCACAAGTTTTCAATGGGATTAAGGTCTGGGGAGTTTCCTGGCCATGGACCCAAAATTTAAATGTTTTGTTCCCCGAGGCACTTAGTTATCACTTTTGCCTTAAGGCAAGGTGCTCCATCATGCTGGAAAAGGCATTGTTCATCCCCAAACTGTGACCCACTGAGAGAGCCTCCCGGCGAAACTCGCATCTGGGCTACCACAGGGAACCCCCAGTGCTCAGGGGAAACCCCGTCCCGGCTGACCACCACAAGCAGCAAACATCCTGACCTCACAGGTATTTTCTGGGAAGAGTGCAGGACGCTCCCTTCCTCTGTCCCTGCGCTTTATCACATCAGGGCATAGTAGGGATAGCCCCCTGCACGGATTTCCCTCCTCCCTGCACTTATTCAGTGTGACAGGGAACTCCCAGGATCGCTCACCAACAGTTCACTGTGTACCGCACACACACTGTTGGAAGCAGCACCCTGGGGATTTACCCTTTCTCTACACACATAATCAACTTTACTATTAACCCTATATCATCTCTGCTAAGGCACTCTCATTCTGCAGACGCAGGGAAGTGGATCTGCACTGCAATCATCAGATTCACTCCCCATAGTACTCTGCACAACAACAGATGCCTGTGATCTTTATTTTCTATCTCCATGTATAGGGAGGGATCCGCTCACAGGGTGTCCTATGCATAAGTAAGACACCCTGCAGCAGCCATTTCTGCCATACATAGTGGAGAGACTTTTCTCTTATTATATACCTTAAGAACTTGCAAACACTTGAACTTATTATCATAAGGTTCGGTACATTCAACTTGGGAAATACTGAATACTGCTGAAATGCCTGTTTACACCTTTTTGGATGACTGAATGTACTGATATATACATACATAAATCCAAAAAAGAGATTGGCACTCAGAGTAGTCAAAAAATGCATGTAAAATGTATTATATAAGGTCTACAGCCGTTTATAGGCCGAAGCCTGTCTTCAGGACCACAATACAGACAGAAACAAACAGGTAAAACAACAACAAAAAACCCCCATATGTACCTTACCACCAGCCGGCGTTTGTCTCCAGCCGTCCGTCAGGAACCGCCCGCCGGAAGCACGTGAAAGCCGCACTTCCGGAAACTGCAGCCAACTTAGTCATAGGAACCACAATATGCGTTCCACAGACCCGGAAGCCTGCATTCCACAGTCGTGAGCTGGCCACGCCCCCCGGCAGCGGCACCTGGAACTACAGCAAGACAGGCACTGATTAGTGCATGTACATAACCCCAAATGTATAATATATATAATGTGTATATATACAAACACGCAATCAAACATAATTTATAAAAACAGAGTAAAGAGACACAGTCCACGTTAAGACCACAACGGGTCCATATGTCCACTCACAAAAAATCCCATTGACCCCAGATACTGCAGAACACGAAGGAGGTGCAAGCTTAATGTCACAGCAATGAGATAATCACATGAGGCTATTCCAATTGATATTTTCGTTTAATCCATTGGGAGCAATGGTATTAAGTCTCAGAATCCACTTGGATTCCTTAATGAGTAACTGCTTGGCCCTATCTCCCCGTCTTAGGGTGACAGGCACATGGTCAATCATGAAATACCGTAATGAGGCCAGCGTATGCCCGACACTTTAAAGAGGTTGGGCAACTGGCTGATCATTTGTCCTTCCTTGTAGTGACAGCCTTATTGCGGACCTATGTGCTGCCATTCGTTCTGAAAATTTCCGTGTTTGCCCCACGTAATATAACTTGCATGGACAAATGACAATGTATACAACAAAGTCAGTGGAGCAGGTTAGCACATACCTAATATCAAACATTTTGTTCGTGTGTGGATGTTTGAAAGATTGACATGTGTGCAAGTAGGGACACGTCGTGCAGTTACTGCACCTATAGCATCCAGGCTGTTTTTTTCTGTACATTCACTATTACCTGTAATATCAGTCTTAACAAGTCTATTTCTCAAATTTCTGCCTCGTCGCATTGCGGCTATAGGTCTACTATTCTTAAATATAGGAAGATCTCTATCCGACGAGACTACTGGCCATAACGCCTGTGTGGCTCTCCTAATGATGGGACTGGCAGTGGTAAAATCACTGGTCCACGGGTTAATTTTAGAGGAGTCCCTTACCATGGGACACAATTCATTACGGGACATAGCCAATACTTTTGATTTTTGTTCCCTTAGATTTTTGGGACTATATCCTCTATGAATAAACTTATCAATAAGCACATCCAATTCCCCGGAAACCTTACTCGAATCGCTGGTGATGCGAGCTATCTTCATCATTTGGGACAAAGGGAGACCCTGCTTAAGGGGTTCTGGATGATGACTGGAAGCTAAGAGGAAAGTATTTCTATCCGTTGATTTATGAAAGACCTCTGTCTGGAAAGCCCCATTGATAAGCCTGACTGTGACATCTAAGAAATGTACCTCACACTCATGGTATACGAAAGTAAACTTAATGGGCGAATCAGAACTATTAATCGTCTCCATTAGATGAATGATCAAACATAAAGACATTAGCATACGAGTGTGCCACAGATGACCCCATGGCGCACCCTCGCAGCTGTAGGTAAAACCCACCATCGTGCAGAAAATAGTTAAGACATAGAGGGGTATTCAATATAAACTGTTAACTTCACTGTCGAAGTTAACGTTTCATATCGGAGTTTTTACCTGCGGTAAAGTAAGTATCGGGCGCGCTCCCGCTTATCCCCGTATTCAATATAGAATTAACGAAAACGGGAGCCTCAAGTTGGATTTGAGTAAAAATATGAATTTTTCCTTAAAAAAATTTGTAAGACCCCCCCTAAAGTTGTAAAAACATGGGGGATCACTATGGGTACCCCCGTTTTAGCCTTTAAATGAAAGTCGGGGATTTAAATAGCCGCAGCAGGTGTTTTTTCCCGACATTGAAGAAGTGATGCAGAAGAGCACTTAGGTTATTTTTTTGTTTTTTTAAGTGGTCCCATCAAATTTGGGGTACATGAAAATGGGTGCTAGCATATTTTTAAGTCCCTAAAGTAAGTTTTTTAAAATTCTGCAATTGTGCACCTGCCGCTATAAATCTATTCAAGAGAACACCTAACGCATACTTGCAGAATAGCCCTGAACCTATTTCCCTATTGTTAATCATTTTTTTCCCATTTTTTCTTTTTTCACCCCAATTTTTACATTTTTTGGGGTGTCCCTATTTTTTTTTTAAACTTTTTTTAACACCGTTCTTTTTTAAATGTCATTCCCAGGGGTGCAGGCTATTTTTTTTTTAAGCCTGCACCCCTAAACCCCAATTCTGCACTTTTTTTCCACACCTATTCAATGGTGAAAAGTTATCAGACTTTTCAAAACTGCGATAAGTCTGTGAAATTGAATACGGTGTAAAACTAAAACCTGCGATAATTACTTCATAAGTTCGATATTAACGCAAAAATGATGTTATCGCTCCCATATTGAATACCCCTCATAAAGTAAGTTCCAATAGCTTCAAAAATAAACCATGGTCAAACAACAATTAATGCAGATTAGTGCCCAGAAACCTTTTCATGGCCAACATGCCATCAACATGTGGAATAGAGGTATATAAGTATGCTAATGTCTTTATGTTTGATCAAGAACAGCAGTTGTTTTTCCAAGATGAGGAGGTGCTGAATGATATTCTGTGGTACACCCGTACGTTGATATCTTTCTTCTGTGGACCGGTGGTACCGACAGATACATAATATCCTATTCTAATTATCTTTGCCACTTGTCTGACTACTGTTATCATGACTACCCTGTCTGACTCACTGTAATCAAGAACCGATAGATTAGATTCATTTTGATCGCCTTGATTTAAGTCAGCCAGTATTTTGCCAATTGGGCCTAATTTTTTGCCAGTTTTGATGTGTTGTCTTTTGTTTAATGTGTATTGTGTGTATAGATATTTTGTTGACATTTATATGTGTAATTATTCTTATTACTACTTTATTGGTACACTATTAACAGTTATATTTTAACTACTGAGGTAGGTTTAGTGCCCCACAAAAGAGACTACTTTTTCTTCTTGGTTTTCACGTCTAATACAACTCAAGGGTGCACCTCCATCAAGAGATTTTCATATATTTATTCTTTTATGTCCAGACATATCTTGGAACATGCCTACCTCACATTTACAACTTTGAGTGTTCTTAACCAGAGCTTAGGATATCCCTACCCCTCCTTCCTTATCAATTGCTGATCTTGGAGCATATATCAGCCAGCCAATACCAGCGACAGCATGCTTGAGCTTCAGTTCTGAAAGTTTATCTCGTTATAACAGTCTTCTTATATCTTAGCTCATTACAATATTTGAGTAAATAGAGTCAACACTTTAATCTATATATGCAATCTTCACTTCTTAGGATTTAAACTGATATAACTGTAATTCCTATTGCCTGTATGCAAATGTCCTGTGCTGTAACTGAATGTCTGCAGGTCAAAAGTCCTCTGGACTTCCAGGAATACACCATGATTCATAGAGAGCGGTGTCAATCTGTACTGTGCCAAGTTTTATTCACGATATCAGACACCTCGATCGGTGCACCAAGACGGCACCATGATATATCGAGAGTGTGATCTTGTATAGCCAGATGGTCCATTCTTTTCTTGCGCAGTCATGCATAGTTATTGGTGCGGCCCTCCATATTAGTTCTTATATGGGTATCTGGCTTTTCTTTAGGGATCCACAGGTATACCATGGGTATACTATGGTTGGAAAGATAAACACCAAACAGTTAAAGTTTCAGCTCCCAGGATTCCTCAGGTCCTCTGCTAATAAATATATATATATATTTTTTTTTTTTATTTGGTGCGGCAGGATCAAGACGCACCTTTTTGTAACGGGACTGCTCAGACAGTCCACTGCTGGGGTGCAACACCAGTAACTGGGCTGGTGATTTTAAACTGGTTGCAGCTGAGCTTGCTAGCAGCAATGCTGCGAACTGGACGCACGAAGATATCCGGTAAGGCGATTCCTTGCTTACGGGGAATCGCGCGCAGCAGTCCTTGCTTCTGGTGCCAGAGACTCACCAGAAGCCGCTGCAGTCAGGGCCCGGGATTGTCCGCGTCCTCCCTACACCACCGGGGCCTTATCGTCTGAAGCCGGGGGTCGGCAGCAGATGCTTCTGCTGCCACAAGGCCAGCATACCCGGCTGGTTAACGCAGCTTAGGTGAGGTAGGTGCTCCCCAGGCAGCTCCTCCCCCCAACCCAGACGCAGTCCCTACGAAGGGTTTTGCACATCTGGATTGCTCCGCCTACCCTCCACGTGTATGAGACTCTCGCGGCCCTTGGTCTCAGGAGGGTTTGGGTCAGTCTGTGTATACCTCTACCGTTGTTAAGGTATAAAGGGCACTATATCCTACAATTCCTGGTGTTTGTGTAGTTGATTTAGAGTCCATTGTAATTTATATTACATATGCATTGTATGTGACTGTTTGCTAGCTGCTATTGACACTGTCTTTTATTTCTGTCTGTCAATTAGAACTATCACTTTTTTCTCTCCATCCTTTGGGGTGGTTTTTTCTTTGAGTAATTCGCATTCATTTGAGATTTTGTGAATGCTGTTACATAGCATTGCATATATTAACGTTCTGAAGTCTAGCTCTGGGGAGGAGGACTATCCGTCCACAGTGGATGTTCCTTCTTTGGTGAGAGTGGTTAAATCAATCCTAGATATTCAGGATGATGACCCAGCTCATTGTAAGAAGACTCCAATGTTTAATCACCACCGGAAGGTGGTCAAGACGGAGTTTCCTTTATCTGAACAGCTCACTGAGCTTATGTATGAGGCATGGGGTAACCCAGATAAACGATGGTGCTATAGGCCTGGTTCTGTCTGATAAGGGTATATGGTGCACTTTAATACATTTCCATATATTTGAGTATTATGAACCACTACTGCATGTTTAAAGTTTGCCGGAGGTTGTAGAATGATAAACAGTGATGGATACATGGTATCTGGTATTATGGGTATGAGAAGCTGAACACTGGAGGGGGTGACGTGGACCGTTTAGGATTAAGGATGCTGTGTGTCAATGTGGTGGAATTTTGGAAGCCGTTACTGTGGGGGTGGCATACGTAACTTTTCTGGTGGGTGAATGATAGAAAAATAGAGGCTGCCGTATGGGGTGTCAGTGTGGGCGTAGCTGAGTATATTTAGATGGATCCACATTTGTGATGCCATTTGGAGTTTATATAGTTACAGAGAACATTCTAAATCTTGGGCCAGCTAATAGTGGGAGAGTTATTTTCCAGGCAGTCTGGTGATTGTGGTGGTAGCTGGGTTTGGTATATACTTTCAAGAAAGTGTCAAGAACAAAGTCTATGTTGAGTTCTGGTGCCCGCGGTATCAGTCCATCTTGCGTTTTTTCGTGAATCTTGGCTCTCAAAATCCTCACCTCCCTATTGCTTTTGTACTTTCTTGATTCCTAGAAATGTCAAACCTGTTGGTCATGGCTGATTCTGACAATTCAGAGACATTGTGGGTTTGTGCACCTGATGGGCTCTGAAATTCTTGTTTTGTAGGTCCCTTAGAGTTCTTCCCACGTGCTGTAGGCCACATGGGCTTCAGATAAGGTACAGATGTGTTCTCATACATCTAGCCTCAATACACCACGCAGCGCAACTTGCCTGGCGGGAGTGAGCTGCCAGGCCCCGTGCTGCTCTTCTAGTGTCGGGTGTCTCTTTTTCGCCTAAAATGTCTAAGTCGCACTGCGATGCAAGTAGGACGCACAAGCAGACTTGGCTGATTAATGTGATATGCAACACTTGTACATCTGTGTACGCCTGAGTCTGTATATGAAGCACAACAAAACTTGGAATGAAAAAGCAACTGCCGCTACATTGTAACAACTTGTATACAAATTCAGTCGCACACAAATGTGTCACATATCTAATTAATCAGCAGAGTCTGCTGGTGCGTTGTGTATTTCTGCGTAAAAAGTTAACCGCTGAGATTTCTAAGTCATCTCTTCTAATTCTGGGTGCACACTGACAGATGGTGCCCGTCGGCCAGTGTGTATCAGCGATATGTCTGTGAACATCGTCGTTCAAACCTATAACGTCTGCAGTGCTGCACAGCCGATGGCTGATATATCTACCTGTCCAGCAGGCAGTGTGCAGCAGGGAGGGGGACGAGACACCCAAACCCCCCCCGGCCAGCGGCCAGAGGTGGCAGACGGTTGTTGTGTGTATGATCGACCATCATCTACAGATATATCTGTGCAGTGTGTACCCAGCTTTACTTACAGAGCTCGTCCGTCTTCTGTCTCAGTGTGAGTGTCTATGGGTGAAGCTGTAATCTCAGCTCCTAAGCAGCCTCCCTGTATTCTATCTGGAATGCAAGGTTTTTTTTTTTTTTTTTCAGGAGACCACTGTTCTGATTTGAATATTGAGAAGCCGATCCCTCACGGTTTTTAGTTACACATCTTTTGCGATTCCTTTGTGCCTTGCTGGCTAATGATAAATGATACTTGTAATGGCATGATTGCAGTACCCCTACATTTGCTATTTTGTGGCTTACGCAACTTCTCTACTGAGAGGAAGGAACTTATCATGGATGGATCTGTGCACTGCCAGAAATCAGGGAGCAGTTTGTTTTGTTTTTCATTAAGTGTTTTTTTTTTTTTTTTCCTCTGGCCCTTTCCTGTTGAATGTGCAGGTCGATATAGGTGCATAACTGGAGTCCAGTTTGTTGAACGAGGGACTGTAATGCATCCTAAACAAGAGGGTACGGTGGCCTGGGCAAGGTTCAGGTGGCTTAGGTTTAAAATACCTATGGGCTTTATTTCTTTTTGTTTTGTTTTTTTTGTTTTCCATTTCTTCCTCCTTGGGTTCCTTTCATTGGTGTTGTTTTTTTTTTTTTGTTTTTTTTTAAACGTGTTTTCTATTTTCTTTCAAAAAATATATGCATGACAATATACATATAAATCCATAATTAGGGGGATACCCCATAGAGCAGTGAGGCATATCAAAGTCAACTTGGGAGTAAGTTGACAGAATATAATGTCAAAAATCAAAGAAATATAATATTTTAAAATGTAGTCAAGTCGTAAATCTACAACATAACTTAAATAAACAAACCTAAAAAGCAATATGAGCAAAATAATAATAGGGGGGAAAACAGGAAGACGGAGAGGATAGTCCACCAGTATCAATTGAGTTACAATTTAAGACAATTGTCTATATAAAAACCAGTTGGTTGTCACAAATAGCTTGGATATGGACCCTTGTTTTTGCGAATCCAACTTATCAATAAATCCTCTCTTGCATTTTATGTATTTTTCTTTAGGGATTCTGCTGCTCTTATCTTTGAATCTAGTGGTTCTTGCCTGGCTAGGACCCATCAGGAGACTGCTGATTAATTTGATATGCTAACAGTCCTGGCTCCCTCTCACAAGGTCGCCATAACCCATTCCTGCCCCTCTTTTTTCTGTACTTGAGCACCCAGGCGACCAATACTCCCCCTCCCCAATCCGCATCTATCTTACATTTCTATCTCATCTCCTTCATATTTTGTATCCTAGTTGTATTGCTATTTGTAATGATAGGCAGTTACTCTGATGCTTTTATTTTTTAAGATACTGTTTATTTGCTTTTTAGTATCCTTTTCCTTTATTGCAATTGTGACTTGCCCTTTATTTTTTTTTTCCTTTCCTGGAAATTAATAATAATAATAATAATAAAAAAAAAATATATATACACTTTTTTTTTTTTTTTTTAGCAATTGAGACAGCAGTAATATTAGATATAACATTGTTTAAGAAAGCGTTTAGTTTGTGTGTGGTTCCGTATGTATGACAGTGTATAGACACCTAGGGGTAAATTTACTACAGTGAGAGTTTTTAGAAGTGAGTTTTAAAAGTGATGTTGCCTGTAGCAACCAATCAGATTCTACTTAACTTTTAACTAGTATCTTCTAGAAGATGATAGCTAGAATCTGATTGGTTGCTATAGGCAACATCACTTCTAAAACTCACTTCTAAAAACTCCTCACTTCAGTAAATTTACCCCCTAATTTTAAAATTCTAAAATGTAACTTGCAGTTAAAAATGTGCTTTTATCATTGTGCTTCATTTCATCCTTGCACATATCCAGTCGTTAAGAAGTGCCAACAGCTAAGATTTAAACCCTTCTGCACAGTGGGCTGTTTATAAAGTGCTGCTCTAGTGATTCTTTTCTCCAATAAAGGACTTGACGATGTGTGCACCCAGCGATGCCAGATTCGACTGCATGATCTGTTGTACAACCGTCCAATAGGTCTTTCTCCCCTGCACCCAGAACCATGGTGTCGGTAGCCAGATCTTCAGATTGTCCTGCACTACAGGCAGATCTGAATATGCGGCTAACGACACACGGGAGCACGCAATAGTGAGTACACACTGGTCTATATGGACGATTTGTCCCGATTCGTTCCAAAACGACAAATTGTCCAATATATTGTGTAATTGTGGGTTGGACTGGCGCTTCACTGATATATTTGTGTGTCTGATCCAGCTGCGGCACCCATAGGGAATAACCCAATCCCTACAAGAATTTGTGACAGAGTATGGGAGATGGTCTGCGCTATTGCAAATGACCCTTCTAACACAATAAGTCAGAGTGCAAATATAATGTTTCAAGATGTGTGTTTTATTTGCTAAAATGAATAAATAGATGGAGTCACAGTGCTCCTAAGCTCGCTGCAAAGTCTTTGAATGTTTTTCTTTCACTGGGGATATATAAAGATAGCTTTATGGATGGCAGAGTGAGTGAGGGGGGGGGGGGGGGGGGGGGTTTAACTGCTGGATTGGGGGTATCCAATTGTGTGCTGTGTAGATGTGGGGTGTGATCCCTGTCTTGAACAGGGGATTTGGCTCTGAAGTCTCTGTACAGTTAGGGTGTTGACGCTGTGTCTGGTGGGGCGGCGTCCCGTACCCACCAGGTGCACAACTTACCCTCGTTGACTTTCTTCACTCACTGTTCAAGACAGGGATCACGCCCCACATCTACACAGTACAAAATTGGATACCCCGAATCCAGCAGTCAACCCCCCCCTCACTCCCTCTGTCATCCATAAAGCTATCTTTTTATATATCCCTTGTGAATGAAAAAACTTTCAGCAAACAGCAAAGACTTTGCAGCAAGCTTAGGAGCACTGTGACTCCATCTATTTTTTCATTTTGGCAAATAAAACACACACCTTGAAACATATTTGCACTCTGACTTATTGTGTTCGAAGGGTCATTTGCAATAGTGCGGACCATCTCCCATATTTTGTCCAATATATTGTCTAGTGTGTACCCAGCTAACCAGTAAATCAATGTCCTCTTTCATTTATATTATGGTGTGTCCTCTGACGGTGTTAAAATTGCTGAATGTTGTGGATTAATGCAGTAACAAGTTCCATGTTTTCAGCAAGTCATTGTCTGTATCCTGTAGGCGCTGTTTACGCATGTCCCCCAAATGATTCGCACAATCATTGACTGGACCATGGAATACCTCAGGGACTATGTTGTCCAGTGGATAAGGGATCAAGGAGGCTGGGTGAGTTATGTGTATTTAACTGGAGCAGGAACCTAGACTACATATTAATAGGTATGTGACGCTACTTAGGGGGATTTGCGGCCTTTGCTGAGATAAAGGCATGGTGTTTCCATTACCAAGACTTGGGCTTTCCAAGCTAGTCTCCACGAAAAGTACTATAACCTGCGGTGGCTGTACCGTGGTAATGGCAGGTCAGGAAATGTAATGCGGGAAAGAAGTATTAGGCCATAAAGAGTAATTTTTATTTTTTCTCCCCACATGCAGTCTATAAATATATTTACTAGCCACCATATTATTCATCCCCTTTGTCTTGAGCGCACATTCACTAGTTTGGGATAAGGTGATAAAATATATGATCTAATACTGTATCTTGAAAATGTAACTTCCACATCCTGAAAACAGTTTAATTTTTGAAACTTTTCTGTTTTTTTTTTAATTATAAATCTGGCAGGAGAGCCTCCTGTCCTACTTTGGCACACCGACCTGGCAAACAATCGGGGTCTTCCTAGCTGGCGTGCTGACTGCCACCGTTGCCATCTGGAGGTATTCGTAAGACTTCTGTCCTCGTCGTTCAGGACGCACTTCTTTATTCTGGAAGCACAAACTTTATTCCAAGTCACTCCAGCACCCGACAGCAAGGCTACGAGACACGTGCTTCCGTCAGGGACTTCCGCACTCAACCAGCTCCGCTAAGAGAGCCATCTAGCCTTTCATTTTGGGGATCATGTGTTTTTTATTTTCTCCTTTTTTTTTTAATATATATTATAACTTGTGCCTTTTTAATATATAGAATTCAATGTGTTTTTTTTTTATTTTTTTTTTTAAAGAGCTTCTTTTGATTTAATACTTGAAGTTATGCCCCCTACCTACCCATTTTTTTTTTTTTTTTCTTCATACGCGTTTAAAAAAATAAATAAAAATTTTACGTGAACTGTCAGTGGGAGGGGACGAAGATCTACTAATGTGCATCTTATTCCTGTGTTCCTAGATGAAAACGGGTTATTTAGAATGAGTATTGTTTTCTTTTTCTTATAGTTTGCGCTACATGATAAGATGTTGGCGCAGTGAAGTTTGCACCTTGAAAAAAAACAAACAAAAAACAAAAATTCCGTTATTTAAATAAAAGGGAAAATGGTTAGTCTGTTCTGTACAAGGCAGCATCAGGATAGACATGCAGTTTTCTGTGCTGTTCCTTTTTATAGAGCTGTGTTTTATCAAATGAAGCATTCTATGATTGTATACTGTACCGTGAGAGGGCTGAGCATTTGCTGAGACACAATAGTGGCGAGGATGAAAGTGTTGGCATAGGTCAGACTTTATGAAAACATGACATGCTGCTGTAAGAGAGAGGTCTCCATATGTGGAATTGGCCAAAGTCTAAAAATATTGGCACCAGCTTGTAATGAGCTCTGCCCATTAATGTGCACGTAAAGTTTTCTGGCAGTTGCCCCCCCCCCCCCCCCCCCTCCCTCCCAAAGGGTACTTTAACCCCAGGTCATATTTTCATAAGTGGGGACTGTGAATAGCCGCCATATAATGAGAGAGAGTCAAATTAAAGTTGCTAAATGCTAGACCCAGGGTAAAAACCTATCAGACGACCTCTTTCAGTCAAAACTGTTTCAGATTATATGTTTAAATTAAAAAAAAAAAATGAAATTCTATCTTGGGACTCATTTTAAATAACACGACTTCTAATAAGGAAAACATTTAATTTTCTCCGTCTCCACCTATAAGAATGTGAAGCTGGGAAAATAAAGCATTTTATATTGGTTAAATCAATGCTGTATGGGATTGGGATGATACTTAACAAATGTGTAGCACTATTATTTTAAATACTTGTCTAACAGGATGGCCAATCTTTAGTGAGGAAATAGATGATTAATTTTCTTTTGCATTTTCTAAAACCGTACTTTTTTCTGGGCAAAAGTTAGCAGCACCCAAAGTTGATTAATCTCTTGTCTGAGCCAGGGAGTACAATGTTTTCTGAATATTGAAATAAGTATTGCGTTCCAGCTAGGCATCGCTGCCCCCATGTGGTATGACAGAGGGTGACATTACATTTTAGATGTTAGTTTAAAGGCTGGTCTCTTTTTATAATTTGTGAATCTGGACAAGTCTGTTCTCTGTTTGTGTCTGGTGGGAAGTGAGTTGCAACACCACAGTGTAAGTGCTGGGGAGCTGCATAGTGAATCTGTTTTTCTGCCTTAAGATTATTTCTTTTCTATTGGTTGTGTGCTTGCCTTTCCTGCAACTATTACGAGACAGCATGGCACTTCCTACTGGATTTGTAAATTCACATTTTGCTGCAATTGTTAGTCTATGAATAGAGCTGGGGATATTTAATGACTGAGAACGGAGACCCTGAGGTCAGACCCTGCAGGCCAACATGTTAATGCGATTTTTAAAAAAAACATTTTAAGTGTTTGCTTTACAACTTCAGACATGATACTTTTTACCATCATGTTGGAAGTTGTAAAGCAGACACTTGTATTAACGTGTCTGCATGCCGGATTCGACCTCTGTGTCTTCTTTCTCATTGTCGACATTTTGAATGTGGAACTCTCATACCAAACCCAAACCGGTAGATTAAGGACACCCAATTTATCCTACTGTATGGTGTGAGTGAGGTATGACTGCATGTGCCATAGGTTAAATATGAGCTCTCCCTACCATGAGGTATATTTACAAAAAATGTGTCTTTGAACTCTGGATTTAAGAGGGCAATCGTAATATGAACAAAACAAGACTTTTTTGCGTGTGTTGATATTGCTCTTTTAAATCCGATGTTTAGTGATTTTACCACCTAAGGTTGAGAGTCAGCTAACTCAGGCTTGTTGATTATTCATTTCTATTGCCTTTTATTGAGATGGAGGCAGCTTTAATTAGGGGCTGGTTGTCCCAAGTGCATAAAGGAGCAAATTGGTAAAAACTGTTATTACAATTTTGCTCATCACAAGACATGATCCTGCTGTATCCGCTTAGATGTTTTGTGTGGCATCCAGGGACAATGCAATCAAACTCTGCGTGGATGACATAAATCTTTTGATGAAAAACAGGCTGTTTGTGTGTGGGGGAGGGGGGGGGGGGCAGCACACCTTTTAAGAATAAGTAAAACCCAGTGAGATAAGCAAAGTTTGAGAATGCGACCGTGATGTCGCAAAATCCCCAAAAGAATGACCCCAATATGAGACTCCACATTACAGGAGCGCAATACATCGAAGCTGGGCAATCATTGGATTGTTTCTTAAGTTTTTTTTTTACATATATTTATAAAGTGCTTTTATTGTGTCTTATACAAATCCAATAACACAAACTGTAAAAAGGAAAAAACAACACACTTCTGTAATGCAACACTCGAGAACAGCGCAATGTAAGAGGTGTTGGGGGGGGTGGGGGTGGGGGGGGGGGGGGGAGATCCGCGCTTCCTTCTCACCGACGCTCTGCCTCCCCATGAAACTTCAATGATTTCTTTAGATTTAGTTCATTATGTTCAATGTTTTTACAACTGTGCTCCGTGTACTTGATAAAAGTGACAGGAAGGACATGTACAAACCAGTAGAGTAATCAGAAGTTGTAAACTTTTACGTTTTGAAATAATAAAAATCCATATCTATTAATCAGGAACACTTATCTGCCAGTGCACATTATGCTATTTTGCAATGTTTCAGTGAACTCTCCTATGTATATAGAGAATGTAGAGAGCTCAGCTGCCCGTTTACACACCACCTTGAAGTACTGGCAATATGTACGATACATAGTAGACATCTTATATTCTGAAATATAGCAACAGCTCCACCTGCAGGCTATGAGCAGTATAAGAATCGCGCTGATGAAAAAAATGTATTGAGGTTTTCTATTTAATGAAATCTGCCGATTTGTTATACACGTAGTTAATATGTTGCCATATTAACATACGTGTAGTTAACCTAAATCAACTCCTCATTTCCAATTGGCACATCTCTGTCTGGAAAATAAAGCCACTGGAGTAGTCTTTGTGGCAAGTTGGACATAAATGGGTGTAATTGGCTTACATTGCTGTGAAGACTGTCCCAGCTGGGAATTTTTGTTTTTTCTTTCTTCAGCTTTTTTTCTTCTTAAAGTTTTTTTTTTTTTTAATTTTATTTTATTTTTCGTGTAGCTTTCGTTAAATACAAGGTGTAGATGGATGTTTCAGTGCAATGATGAACTTTACTGGACAAATACTTGACACCACTATAACCTCAGCCATATGCTGTGCAGCCATTTTTCTTTTTTTTTTTTCTGTTTCGTGGGCCGTTGAGTTGTGGCGATATTACTCTACCGGCTTTATTTGGACTAACGTAACAGTACATTTTACAGTGAGTTTTAGGAATAGACAATCGTTTATAAAACAGTTTTCTCTTTTTCCGTTGGGTGTCTGCATATGATTGATCTGCAGTCTGTTGCCTTTTCTACTCTGAAGTGGTTCTTACAGTGAAGTTAACTTTTTTGTTTATGAATAACTGGGCAATAATACTTCGTTTTGCTAAAGGCAAAATATATATTTCTTTGTTATTATAGAGTTCTGTGGTTTTAACTTGCCCATTAGCGAGAGAATGAATGATTTGCTTCACGTTGGTGACTTTTTTTTTAGGGGGCGCCATCAACTTCTGTTCCAGTTTGAAGCTTCCCGTTACCTCTGTTTCTCACCAGAGAGATTCTCTTCTAGGACTGGTGCTTCCGATACGCCATCATTGGGAGGACTTTGCATTGGGGAAGGGTGGGTTCTATGCAAACCATTTTTACTAAACCGTATTACAAAACCTTTACAGGAAGATGTGACATTTTTATTGCCTTTTTAATTGTGGTTCTCATGTATTTCCAGTGCAATTGAAATAAATTCTTGTATATCATGTTCCTTTGGTTTGGTGTGTCTTTGCCGCTGTTAATAGATTGTGTTTTGGCTTGTGGGGATGGTTTGAGAACAATGCAGAACCTGAAATTTTAAAATAAGGGGAAGGATTCCAGTTCTCCGATGTGCTGAGGTGATGTTTGGCTGCACCCACCCTCTGGAAATGGGGTAGCCTGATTTTCCAATGCACTTCTGTGGGGTGCAAAGGAATTCCTACTGGCAGGCTGATGCCTGGCAGTGTTCTGATTGTCCCAATAGCATTTCATGGACATCGCTGAGAATACACCTATCCATATGGTGCGAGACGCCAGGTGTGACTTAGACGCTACACCACGGCTAAGTATTCCTGTGCATGAGTACCTTTTCCTGGATTTTGCATCCTAATTTGCTAATAGTATACTATGGGCTGGATTTTGAAGTTGGGGTAAAGTAAAAAAAGAGCCATTAACTTTGTACCATGGTATAACCATGCTGCCCTGCAGGTGGGGCAGATGTAACCTGTGCAGAGAGATTAGATGTGGGGGGGCGTGTCCTAGCGCAGATCTAAATTGCAGTGTAATAAAGCTGTGCAGTATTTGTGGGCTACACGCAGAAGAAGCCAGTATTTACCCTGCATGCAAACCATGTTTTCTCCATGTGCAGTTACGTTCTCTGTTTTGCTTTACTCTCACCGAAGAATCAGGCACGAAGTCGCTAATAAAGTATGAAGGACTTTCCTTAGGATTAGTATTTTTTTGTCGCAAAGATTTGGTATAAAGTGGAATATTCATGAGCAATCAAGGTTTGCAGCGTGGGGAATAGCTCCAGGCTTCACGACCAGAACTATTCAATTAATCTGCATTTTCCCAGCATGGTAAAACCTGTGTCAACATGGGCTAATTACATAGTCCTCGCATAGTGCTGGACCCTATAGGTTTCTCCATGCATTTCCCCGCCCTCTGCGGCTAAGTGTGCAGGATTCCCACAGATAATTGAATTAGGCAGCATGCCTAATTGAATCCGCCCCAAAAGCATACAGATGCGTGGCGCGAGTCACTCGTACAGTATGAGCGACTTCCGCCATGCATTTTTGCTTACTCCGTTACTTTTATACCAATTCCTTTGCAACAAAATAACTAATCCTAAGGAACAGTACTTGGTACATTACTAGGGCATTCAGATGCAAAGTTCATGCATCAGTTGGGTAAAAAAAACAAAGGTCCTATCATTTTGGACATTTTTACCCAGACTGTCATTTTCTAAATTAAACTTAGTAAGGCACAAAAAGGGGGTATTCAATTAACAGTGGGGTTTACCCTGCAGGTGAAAAGAGCAAAATCTTTATTTTGGGGTAACGACTCAGAACCCTTGGCACAGTCCCCCATAGGTCAAATCTTGGAGAGAAAAAAATCCAAAACACCCCAAAAAGTGTTCATTTTGGGGGTACAAAAGTAAATAGTGGTGGGACTAGCATAAAAACTAGCTAAATAGACTTATTGGGGGTCAGCAAGGATGGGTCAGCTGTTTTTGGGATTGCAGGTTTTCTTTTAAAAGTTCACTTTAGAAAAATTTAAATATGCTTGCACCCATTTTAAAGTACCCCAAATTTGACTGGACTACTTTTCACCAAAAAAAATACTGCTGTAAGCCATTCTTCATCACTTTTGCACAGATGTTAATGAGAAGCTATTTAAACTACTTAAGTACCCCAAACACTTATTAGGGGTATTAGTACACATGTACATTGATTTTCTGTTAGTGCATTTTTTTGGGGTACAGACTGACTCCCCAACTTCTCTCAGTACTTTCCGCCTATTCCGCATTCGCCGCTTTGTTTTCGCATTGTTTGGAATTGAATAGGGTAATGTCGGTCTTGGATCTAGCATGGATGATACTGATGTGCTATAGCGCAGACTAGCTCACTTCACAAAGTTACCACAGGGTACATATGGAACAACTTTGGATTTGAAATAAGGGAGAGTTTGCACTGGTATGTAAAGGGCTGTGGTCTCATGGGAGGTGTGTGGCCTCATTTACATCACCCTGGAACAGGGCTGGATTAAGGGACACATGAGCCAGGAGCTGACAATGGTCAAGGGCCTATTGGGAGCAGCAGAGGAGGTGTGGGCATGTACATCCCTAAACTATGTGGGTGTGCATAAAGGAACTTAAAGTCCCTTTTTAACATTACATGTCACAGTTGCAAGGTACAATCCAAGTTCCAGGGGAGTGGGGAGTGGACCAACATTAGCAGAATTTCCATCGATTGCCTCTAGTACTGCAAATTAGAGGGGGAAAAAAAAAATACAAAAACACCTCCCTGACATCGGCGCCGGTCATGGTATATAAAGCCTCGGGTTGGCATTCACTAGTAAAGAGGCTCTCCTGGTTATTGCAGTGCCAACTCAATCTGTCTAGCTAGAAATGTAAAATGTTATGATTTTTTTTTTTTTTTGGAAGTGAAGCTATACTCACATACATATTTTCTCCTTCATCCACTAGGGGACACTGGAGCTTCATGACAGTGGGGTATAGACGGTGGGTTGAGTTGAGCCTGGCACTTTAAAAATCTACAAGTGTGACTGGCTCCTCCCCCTCTATGCCCCATCAGCCCCAGTTTTTAGAATGTGCCTGTGTAGAGCCGGTGCACAGGGCTGTCTTCAGCCCTTAAATTAATTTTTATATGGTGAAAGAATCAAGCAAGAGGACAGGCAGACTGTTGGCTGTGACAGTCTACCTGCATCGTGGGAGCTGCCAGAGAGGGGACCACACGGCTACTGCAGCCTGTGTCCGGTCACCCTATGGAGGGGAGGCTGCTTTGACAGTTAAGGAGTCATCAGACTCAGCGGGGCCTGCCACAGCTAACACTGGCTTGTGTCCGGGTCCCTGCTCTCCCCTCACTGCCCAGCGCTCTGGCCGCAGCAGCCCGGTAAGTAGCACACCTCTCCTGACTAGCAGGAGAGGTGAAAATAATATGCTTGGTCTGTTAACAGCGCGCGGCTGTCAGTGCCACGCTGGTGTTTGCGGAGAGCACCGGCGCTGGCTTTTAGGTAGGCGCGCTCGACAGCGGCGGTCCTACCTGTGCGTGCCGGTGCTTGTGTAAAAGGCACCGGCACGTTTATCACTGGCGGCGGTCGTGCCGCTGGCCCCCGCAGTCAGCGCGGCTCGGGGTGAGGGCTGACTAGTGTAAGCCGCGCGCAAATCATAGCGGCGGCCATTAGGAAGGTGGAGCGTATAGGTCCCTCCTCCTCTTCCTCCTTCACTGCCTGGGAGAAGTTTGGCGCCTCATCAGAGCTAGAGACTCCCTGAAGGCACTGATCGGAGGGGGAGAAGACTGACAGCTTCTACAGGGGGTCTGTAATAACAGAAGGTAGTTTTAACTACCTTCTGGTTTCTATGAGTAGCATTATTAACAATATTCTGCTCCCCCCTTATATTGCACTGTGTGCCCCTGTTACTGAGCTGCATTATTATTGCAATTCTGCTCCTCCTATATTGCTCTACCTGCATCTTGAGTAGCATTATTATTGAAATTCTGCTTCTCCCTATACTCCTTCTGCATTCCTGAGTTGTATGTGGTTTCTGTCTGTGAGTACATGATATCCAGGACAGAAAAAGCTGCTTCACAAAAGCTGTTTGCCTGCACTAAGTGCAGGAAAAAATTTACCCATGCTCGCTCCGAAGGGTCGTCCCTGTGCGAGACGTGTGAAGCAGAGAGTGCTAGCACGCAGTCTGTCACTCCCTCCTTCATAAATAGTTTGGCAGGGGTCATTGCGGATCTTTCTTCTGAATTAGCCGCTTCCCGTAGGGAAGATTTTTATATTTTTTATTAAATATATCTTATTTTATTTATATATTTTTATTTTTCATATATAGTGTACACATAGGATGGATGCTCTATGCAATTTGCATTTAATACACACTTTTTACATTACTTACCTTAGTTTCTTATATAATATATAGGTATATGAATTTATCATATATGCATTTGTATTATATGTAACAATTACAATCTTTAACTGTGTTTTTATAATCCATGACGGAGATTGCATCTCTCATCTTATACTGGTTCCAGTTCCATGATTTTTTTTCTCTCTTCTTTCTCTCTCCTTGTATTTATCTCTGTATTTCTTTACTTTTAGACTATAAATGATTTAATTGGCTGTTTAAATACATGTGACCTATTATGCAAGATATGATTGGCTTGTGTGCCCTTGCATTTATCATAGGCTCAGGATAACATGTGATCACAGAGGGATGCTATGATAGGCTGCCTCTCCTAATAAAGATTAATTACAGAACATGCTCTGGTTGCCTTGAAAACTCTCATTTGTGAAACGTACGTTGGCAGCAGCAGGGATTTTACTGCTGCATGAGCAGATATGTTACTGCTCAAATGTCTGTAGTGATGTTATGTGATGTAAAAAGAAGATAATACTTCACTTAGTACTCACCTGATATATGCGCTGTGTATATGAGACACTTATCTCTATTGAGCTTATGTAATGCTCATATATATTATATTAATTGTGTCAAACTTAATACTCATATAACTTATACTGCTGAATTCAACCATTATTAGTGAGCTAGTGTAAGGCTCAGATAGTGTATACCATGTGACTGATTAGAGCTGTTTCTAGACTCACTAAGTTACCAGCTATTCATGTTAGATCCTATCTATTTATAGCTGCATGAACAGCAGCAAGCTTAGAATCATTTATACACACCATGTGTGCTGTTCAAATTTGGCTTCTTTCCCAAATACTCCCTAATATGGGCTTGGGTTTTCTTATTGTCAAAGCTAATGCAAATACCCTTATGATTTAAATGGCTACATGTGCTGCTAACATTATAACAAGACGCTGTGACACTGCAACATTGTATATCTGAAGATTTGGCTTTCTTCCCAGAGATTTGCTGAATACACTGCAGACAGCACATGTGCATGTTTACCTGCAGCCTAATGAATAGCCAATAATGTCCAATAACATGGTAGGATAATATGAGGGGATAATATAGGATATCAATCTCCTACTCCTACATGACATTTGTGATATGAAATCTATATTAATTGAGCCAATTGACTGATTACAAGTATATTAGTCGGTCTATGCGGAATATAATTCCAGCCCCTTAGATGTTCTAAGTTATTTGTTGACTTTGCAGCAGTTAAGTCAACCTTTGTTTAAATGTATTAGATTCCATGTGCATTTCAGCTATAGGTGGCAATCTAGGTATATGAGTATATTGTGGCCACTTCTCACATGCATATCATGGCAATTCTGACATGCAGTGGACATTGCAGAATATTATCCCACTTCTAGGGATGTTATAGCATGCCACATATAATTGGTCCCAATTAAATGCATTTTTTGATTTGCTGTTTTTGAATTTGCATATATTCTATGACTTATTTGTGAGAGATTTTCTATTTATTAATATCCATTTTTGTGTCGCCATTACACGTGCAGGTGTACCAATAACACTATTCATTTCAATAATTAACACACAGACGTTTTTTCATTTTTTATATTTCACTGGAGAGATTATTATATATACAATTTTAATATTGTTTAATAAAAGTTACATTTTATCACATTTTTTGTTAGTGCACCAACCAAGGGACATTTCTGTCTTCTTTTTTATTTTTATTTTTTTTCGGGTCTACTCCTCCTGTTCTCCCCGAGGCTTGACCCCCACCCTTGGGGTGTTGCAAGTTTAACGTCTCCTCTTGCCTGCAGTGTCTCTCCACGTGACCTGCCTTCTGGCACCGCCTGCAGATGGGACGGCCTTGAGCATCAAACCCATCTGTTGATCTTCCTTGTCCCCGTGGTGGTTCCCACCAGTCATCAGCCTTTTGTCTTCTCGGCCGCCACCACGGCTCTTCATAATCTGGTTGGGATTGAGCTAGGCTGTGCACCTCCCTACGTATCTCCGCCATTCCCAATGTCATTTCTTCCATCTGTTTCCTCAACAGTTGTATTGGGTCAGGGGATGGCAGCTGCAACCCATGGGAGGCGGGGTTGGTTTCTTTGGGTGCCTGACATGCATTCCATAAGCCAGCTTCTGCCAAGTAGGACTGACTTGGTAATTCTGGGAATTCCGTATTATGCTCTTCGACCGTGCCCAATATCTTGATAGCCGCTTCTTTAAAGTCTAGGAAGGTATGCGTCGGAAGTTGTAGTCGCAGTAGAGCTTGTGTTCCTTCTCTGTTAGCTCCTTCTATCAATTGGGTGACCAAGGTCTCATCCGGGTTCCTGACTTCTTCCTGATCAACAGCCTGGATTGCCCTCAAGGCCTCCCGCAGGGTGAGGGTGTAGTCGCGCAGACTCTCCCCAGGTTTATGTTTACATGCATATAACCTCATTTTCAAGGTTATTAAGGTACGGGCATCAAAAGTGGTCGCCAGTCATTTAAGGACTTGTTCTACGTTCTGTTTTTCTCTGGCGGGCCAGGACGTCACTTCCCTGAGTGCCAAATTCTTCAATTGCCAAATGAGTATCTCGACCTGCTGCTGATCACTTAGCGGGTACAAATGGAAATCTTCCTTTTAAACGCGGTGAGAGTGCTTCCTTCTGTGCCATGGTCCTCACCAGAATACATGGGGAGCCACGGGGTTCTGAAGTAATAGGGGAGCATGATAGGATTGATCTGTGCCACAGGTGGGTTGATCAGTGCTCCTGCGCCAGCAGGCGGTACTGCCTGAGCCGCTGGATCGGTCGACATGGCTCTTCTATACTTCCAACCTTCTCACTTTGGACTCTGTTAATCCTGTTCGGGGACGCCAGTTGTGGTAACCTTGACTTTATGTGGTAAGTAAAGAGTTTACCTTGTGTGTTGTGGTTCAATCTTCACTCGACTTACAGAGAGGTGAGAGTAATGGAAGCACATGAAGGGGTGACGAGGCAGCTTGTGGTTTTTATTTTGTGAACACAGGTTTATTAGAGAGTCGGCAGGGCACTTGCATAAATAACACACCTCACTCAATGAGGCAGCCTTTGTAATTGCATCAGTGGGAAAAACATCAATAATGAGATTACACATAAAAACAATGGCATTTGCACGGCACCATACGGATTGGTGTAATAATACTTCGGCAGTATGACCGTACAATGTAAGACAACTTTTACGTTACTATTCACAGTTAAATTCAGTATTAAGCATACATTCTTATCTCAAACGGTTGCACACTACAAGAAAACAATTCAGCAATGATGACAGTACTAAACTAACTAACAATATCAATGTCCAGATGACCTTAAACACAAAACACTGTATTCCTACCCGTCTTCGCTGCTGCAGCTGGTGGAGCTCTTATAGATCAGTTTAAGTTGACCATGGTACTAGTCCCACTTAGTGTAACATTTGTTAGTATTAAATCTGGGAGGGAAGAATCGCCAATGTGTATATGGAAGTCCTGTACACAGTGCAGCAATTCAGTCACTGAATGTTAATTCCACTTTTCTCTCTATAGGCACATTCAATTCACAGGCAATCAGAAGGTTATTCAATATTCCTAGACAACTGTTACTGTAAAGTGTCCCGCAGTACTATCCCAGGTTGATGGGCTATATTGTCTCCTTTAAGTAGTGTATTCCAGCTTTCAAGTATCAAAGAATCACTGTGCTGTGAAATAGGACAGTCTTGGTGTGATCCGGAAAGCATGCAAGGTAAATAGTAGTAAACTTGATCAGTGAAGCAGATAACTCGTATATAATGAAAGTGAAAGTAACACTGAGGTTCTGCTATTTGCAACAAGGTATGAGAAAGTCCACTAATACTGAGTGTCAGTGCAGCTCTGCCTGTGGTGCAATCAATCTTCCACTCACCACTCCTGTAGTTACCTCTGGTGCAAGGCTATGTAACTTCTCCACTGCTGGAGCTGTATGTCTATACTGCAGTTAATCAGTGGCCATCTTGTGGTTGGCAGCATGGCAACTCAAAGCAAGTGTTGTTGGCCTGCGGCCATCTTGTGGTTGGCAGAAAAAGTTATAAATCGCAATAGGATAGCACCTTCTCTTACAAGTAGTATAACTGAAATGAGGGTACTTTGGGGTTACACTATGATGGCTGCTGCTGTGGTATGGGACAGGGAGGATGATTACCCTGTACTGCGTGTTGCCACTGTGGCTGCGTACCTCCACGAGCGGCTCTTGCTGCTGCTGATGCCTTAATGGTGTGCTGCTCAGTGCTGCCCTTGGTCCCAACTTCCCACTGCTGTGGCTCACCTGACCCGGTCTATCCTCTGCGGGTCCCCAGCGTCCACGCTCCTGGCTTAGCTGCGCCACACTACACTAGAGCTTTGCAGCTTGGCGATCTCTGCCCGCTGTCCTCGCGCGGCATGCCACACTTCTCCTCAGCTCCTGGCGCGCACTCTATAATTGACCCTCTTCGTGGGCACCTGGCCACACCCACCACTTGAGAGACAGGACAGGCTCATCCAATCAGCACCCGCTGTCCCCTTGCTTCACACATGCTGGGGAGATATGTATTAACTCCTTCCTTGCCCAAGGTGGTAGTAACCCCTCACGGTCCTAGGGGTGTATATATATAAAATTATTATAGCTTGCTGATCTCCTGGTGCAGGAGTCTGATAAGTAAGCTTCCTATGTTGGTACTAACTCTTCCTTTCAAAGAGATTGCCTTTTCATGCAACTATGTTTGTCCGGGTGTGCGTGTGTATATATACTGATATATTCACATTCCTTGTATGAATATTTCCTAGTAATTGGTAAAACCTGTTTTTTAACCCTAACTGGGGTTATCACTACAGATATATCCCTTCCTTACTTGGGATAACTAATGCACTCTATGTCTATGTACAGGTACCTTTCTCAGTATAGGTTCCAGTACTCAATATTATTGTCTTGTCGCATATATCAATAAAATGAGGCTATAAAGTGGCCCCTAGGTACACTTCCTATCAGTACATAGAGAATCCAGGTTCTATTCCATCCTCAGGACCTAATTGTTTAAATGACAACAGACTGCAGTTACTGCTCCTGTGCCTGAACACCTAGGGCTACCCGCCGAATAGGCAGGGTCAGGCCCAGTGGCGTAACTAGGGTATTTGGAGCCCCCCCAACATCCCGATATGTGCGTGCGCCGTGGTCACTTAAAAATGGGGCGTGTCAACATAACATACCCCTTTATTTTCACGCTGAACATTCCTATCCATATGCACCTTAACCCCAGTAGTACCCCTTATACAGTACCCCCAGTATGCAGTTGTGGTCCCTCTTATGCAGGCCCATAGTAGTGCCCCTTATACAGTATCCCCATTAGTGGTCCCCCTTATACAGCCCCCAATTAGTTCCCCTTACTCAGTGCCCCCAGTAGTGGTCCCCCCAAATGCAGTGCCCTATGTAGTGTTCCCCCTTATGCAGTGCCCCCAGTAGCAGTCCCCACAATGCAGTGCACCCAGTAGTGGTATCCCCTTATGCAGTGCCCTTTATATAGTGCCCCCAGTAGTAGTCCCCCCCTATGCAGTGCCCATTATATAGTGCCCCCAGCAGTAGTCCCCCCCATGCAGGTTTCCCAGTAGTGGTCCCCCTTATTCAGACACCCAGTAGTGATCCCCCATATCTAGTGCCCCCTGTAGTGGTCCCCGCAGTGCCCCTAGCAGTAAACCCCTTATATAGTGCCCCTAGCAGTAGTCCCCCCCCCCCCTCCCATGCAGTGTCCCCAGTAGTGGTCCCCCTGATGCAGGCTCCCAGTAGTGAACCCCCCTATCCAGTGGTCCCTGTAGTGGTCCTTCCTGTTATTGCCCCCAGTTGTGGTCCCCCCAGTGCAGTGCCCCTAGTAGTAGGCACCTTTTATAATGCCCCCAGTAGTAGTTCCCCCCCCCCCCAAGTAGTGGTCCCCAGTTGAGGTTCCCCCTCCCGATTAAGTGCCCCCTGTAATAGCCCCCCCAAGTAGAGGTCCTCCCAATAATGGTGCCCCCAGTAATAGCCCCCCCAGTAGAGGTCCTCCTAATAATGGTGCCCCTAGTAATAGCCCCCCCCCAGTAGAGGTCCTCCTAATAATGATGCCCCCAGTAATAGCCCCCCCAGTGGATGTCATCCTAATAATGGTGCCCCCAGTAGTAGCCACCCCCCCGTTGTGCCCCCACCCCAGTAGAGGTCCCACCAGTGGTAGCCACCCCAGTTGTGCCCCCAGTAGTGCTGACAGGTTTTTTAAAATATATATATAAAAACATACTTACCTGAATCCACGCTGCTGCTGCTCCTCCAGTCCGAGACGTCACTCTGGCTCCCGCCGCCCGCCAGTCCTCCCGGGCTGGCGCACTCAGCATAATGGGACAGACGTCATGACGTCATGACGTCTGTCCCATTACCCACTGCAGGAGCCGGACGGAAGTCCAGCTCTTGCAGTGGGTGCTGCAGCAGTCAATGAGAGTCTATCTGACTCTCATTGGCTGCTGTGTAACACACGCATCGCCGCCAGCACTGGCGGCGATGCTTGTGTTATGCACAGCCTGAGCCCGCCTCCTGGCGCTATTGGGCAAGCGCTCAGGGGGAGGGAATGGGCTCAGGTGTGCAGCACAGGACCGGCGCTGGAAGCCTAACGCCAGTCCTGTGTAAATGTGTAGCGCTGACCGCACTCATTGCAGTCGGCGCTACACTGGTGGCTAACTAGGGCGGGCCGGACCGTGGCCAGCGGCGCCCCCCCACGCCGCCAGTCCCACGGTGCCCAGGGCAAGCACCCCGCTTGCCCTGCCCTAGTTACACCACTGGTCAGGCCTGGCTTGATTAGATTGGTGAGTATCAAGTAAATCCTTGGCCCTGCGGATCAATTTTGAATCCCTTTCGTTGTGATCACTATAACTTTCAAGGGTCACTGGTGGGGATCTTTCATCAAATATGTAATATTCTGTGGGTATCTTGGCCTGTACAAGGTCTTATTTAAATCCGCCTTTTAGCTAATACGCACTTCACCATTATAAGTGTTAATGTACTGATACACTCGCAGACCGTATTTGGGGTATATGTATAATCTCTATATGGATACACATCCCTAATGTAACAAGCTATAGAGTCCTGTTGTACAACCTTCTTGTCTCCACTAACTATTTGCTAGTTTTCTACAGTATTTTCTATGACAACATCGCCAGACTGAAGTCTGTGCTGTAGAGCATTGGTTCTTAGCCCACTGAACTACACTCTATACCTGACATGATGGGTTGCTGTGAGATGGAACAGGTCAGTGACATTCTACATAGCGTCCAGAGGGCTTCTGGTTGCTCACAGGTAAGCGGTACCTCACTAATGCCTCGGAAGATGCTCCTATTTCATGCAACCTGACATTACAAATCTCCCTTCCGCACCCTAGCTGCAGTCCTAGCAGCCATTTGCTCTCGTAATCAGTTGGCTCTACTACACTTTAGAGCTTTCCTGGCATTTGGGTGCATAGTTCCAACATTGAGAGTGCTTGCTTCGGCAGCACATATACTAAAAATTGGAACGATACAGAGAAGATTAGCATGGCCCCTGCGCAAGGATGACAATCAGATTCGTGAAGCGTTCCATATTTAATTGTCACTTTATTCTACTAGAATCTGTTGGGGTTATAAAGGACTGTAGTGCATATATGGGCTAAGGCACATCTTTACATTAAATGATGACAGTCATTATGTTCTGCGCAGGGAGCCTGATTCCTGTTCAGTATCTGTGGATATTTTCATCACACTGACAGGTACCTGATGGGTACCTTTATGGTTGTCCTAGTGCTCTAGCCTTGCTGTATGGGATGCTTCCCTATATTGGTAGCTCTCCCTGGGTGGCTGTTGATCCGTGCTCTTTAACTGCCAGGGTATCCGGGTTATTTCATACTATGTTCGGGCCAGCAGTTTGTACTGACTACGCACTTCCATCATGATGGATGTTGTCTGTTGTTTGGGGTTGTTGCTGTGGTTTTTCTTTTCAGGCCAGCACAGGGCGTGTGCCATAAAATCCCCACCTGGGATGCCCCATACACGAGTTTGAGACCCGCCCCAAGTGGTAGTGACGACTCTATAGGCAGGCAACTGATAGGCTACCAGACACTCTGCCAGTGGTCTGGTATGGGGATTTATAAATGCAGGGATTTAGTTGCTGTTTGATCCCTCTGGGTGGTTGTACTGCTGTCTGACCTTCTGAAAGAATTGAGACCACAATTCCTTTCAAAGTCGCCTCTGCCTCATACCCTGTGGGATCTCTATTTGTTGGAGACTTCTATGGTCTAACCCTTCCACTGGTTGATAACCTTGTAGTAGTTGGGCCTCGAGAATGGTCCTGGTCGACTGTTCAGTCTTGTCTTTTGCCTCCCTGTATACTCTTGTTAGGAGTCTGTGGACTGGATCAGCTCTGTATCTGTAGATTGGCATTATTATACGTATATCTATATGAATTCTGTCCAGCAGTGCTGGGAGTCTGCTGTCTGCGACTTATACAGCTTCCTATGTTCGACTCTGGTTCGGGCTTGGTCTGTTTTCAGCTGAGCTTACTCTGTTTTTGATGTTTTCATCTGCGGGTGTTCTCTCGCTAGCCGTTATTACATTCGAATTACGCTGTAAGTTGTGGAATTTCTGTGGCTGTTTAGCAAGGAGTTCTGATTATCTCCTCTGCTCTGCGACACTTGATCCTCAGCTCTTGCCTTTCCATTGGGTCTACGGTTCTTGGCGATCCTGGTTTTCGGTTTTGCCAAAGGGTCGGGAAGTTCTCCACGCTTCCCACCCGGGAGGTTGGCTTTGGGACGTCCCCACTATCTTGAACTCCAGTGTCCCCTAGTGGATGAAGGAGAAAACAGGCTCCGGGTTCTCGCACCATAGGGGGCGTGCTGTTGATGGTGACTGACAGGATGCCCCCTTTGGTGGGCGTGCCTGGGGCGTGGCTGGCAGCCGGAGGCATTCCCATGGGAACGCCTACCATCTGGGTCCGGCCCCACTGACATCACTAGTGATGTCAGTGGGAGTGATTTTGGCTCTGATAGAGCCAAAATCACTCCAGGGCTTGTGGCCACGAGACCCTACCGCATGGTCTAGTCGCAAGCCCGATGGTCACGATGGTCTTGACCATCGCGACCATCATCATGGACGCTCGCATAAGCTGTGGGTGGTAACCCACAGCTATGCGAGCGTCCAAGAGGCCGCTCCATTCTTAGGTAGGAGGGCCCTGATTCAGAGAGCGCTCTGGTCAGAGCGTCCGGCTCTGAATCAGGCCCTCAGTTCTTAAACTGGGGCTGATGGGGCATAGAGGGGGAGGAGCCAGTCACACTTCTGAATGATTTAAAGTGCCAGGCTCTACTCTACCACCGTCTATACCCCACTGTCTTGAACTCCAGTGTCCCCTGTGGAATCGGAGAAAGGGATTTATCGGTAAGTACCAAAATCCTGTTTTCATTCCTATTTCACAAATCCTATGTTAGCTAATTACTAGTCAGTTTGTAAAACTGTACAGCACTTTATGTGATGACCCATTGTTTTTCATCGGTGTACGCTTCACTGACCCCTCTTTTGGAAAACTGAAAATCACCACTTCTTTTTTATTTTCTTCTTATGTTACATTAATCTACAGTTACAGCTTGTGTCCCAAACCATGTAAATGTAATTTTTTCACAGGCATCTGGCCATTCCGGGCACTGCTGAGGAGGAGCTGCATGGAGAAGGAGCGCCGCTGATCAGTGCCCCACCTCCAGTGGTGTAACTATGGAGGGTGCAGGGGGTCACGGTTGCACCTACTGCACCCTCC